>PVLA01003123.1:134665-228650 GCA_004027455.1 Hydrochoerus hydrochaeris
CCCCCCCCCCCCCCCCAGTTTCCTGGCCACCGTGTGGTGAGCAGTGCTCCCCGCCTGGCCCTCTGCCTCGAAGCCAACTGAAGCGCCTATGGAAACCTGGCCTCTTTCAAATCGCAGGTGCTGGGTATTTTGTCCCAACCACCACAAAGCACCTAAGACAGAAAACAGGTGTCTTGTACTCTTCACATAAATGAAATCTTACAGCACTTGGCTTCTTGCATAGGGCTTCTGTCACTGAGCATAACATCCTGATTTGTGTCCTTCATTAGTGTCATGTGCCAGCACTTCACTTTGTCGTGGGCATTGAACCCAGGACCTTTGTGCCATCACATCCTCAGCCCCCTTTCCTTTTTGTTGGGGGAGGGGACAAGATCTCACTAAGTCACCCAGACACAATCCTGCCTCAGCCTCCCAAAATACTGGAATCCTGTTATGGCTGCATACTATTCCACTGTATCTATTTGTCCATTGCTGGACACTTGGGCTGTTTTTACTTTGTGGCTGTTTAGGTACCAGTCTCTTGTGTGAAGTGTATACCAGGTAGGAGTGAGGACGGCAGACGCATTTTTTTCCAATCTTTTTCTGTACTGGGTACTGAACCTAGGACCTTTGCACCAAGTTCCAGCTCCAGTCCTTTTTCTTATTTTTATGCTGAGACTGAGTCTTGCTAAGTCGCCCTGGCTGAGCTCGACCTTGTGATCTTTTCCCTGTGAAGAAGATGGCTTTTGGCTTATTAGTCACTGCAGGCGGTCGGCTTATCGTTTCAGTTCCTCCAGCCTAAGGCACGTAGCTCGGTTGTGCAGTGCTTGCTCAATCTGCAGAACCACAAAAAAAAGAAAAAATTGTCCCAGCCTTGTTCCTTGCTGGGTAACCTCGGGAAGCAGCCAGGGAGCCTGAAAGTGCAGCAAGCAGCCTGTAAGCTTGAGAGCCCGCATGCGGGAGCGCTGAGGATGGACTGGCTGGAGCTCCAGGCCCTGCTCACCCAGGCAGCTGCAGCGGTTTCCGGGAGTGCTGCGCACGCGCGGACCTCCAGGGCTGCCCTCGAAAGAGAAAGTGGATCTGCTCAGCAAGGCCAGATGTTATCAGGACACTCCAAACTCGTGCGTGTGGATAAAAGCCAAAAGAGCAAAGAGCAGAGGCAGGATTCACTGGAGGGAGTCAGCAAGCTGGAAGGGGGTCGAGCCACTGCTGGGCAGGACCAGCCGAGGCCAGGGCTCACTGCAACCCCGAGAGGATGGCTTTTGAGACCGCCTGGTGGACGTTTGCTCCGCAGATAGTTGTGGGGTTCATGGTCTGACCCCATGCGGATTCTGCCATTGACTACCCAGAGTCAACCTTGAAAAGGCAGGAGGGTGAGTGATTGTCACCTTTACCTGTAGGGCTGGGGACAAAAACAAAACAAAAAAGTTACCTTCAAGTTGGAGACCAACTAAAAGCCTAGCAAGCTAGCTCACTTGGCGAAGCCTAAATCTGCTATAAATGGCAGCTAGGCCCGCAACCATGCGGAATACTAGTGACCCAGGCCCCAGCTGAGCATCCCCTAACCCTTATGGTAAGCCCCTAACAGGGTCCTGTTTGCCCCATTTTATAAGATCATGTGGGCGGCCTGAGGTCACACACAACACACACACACACCATTGGGAGAGGGCTCAGAGAGGGCAGGGATGGGGGTCAGCAGACCCCAGAAGTTGTGCATGGAACCTGGATGTCTCACTTGACCTAAGTGAACCTCGAACCTTCACAGGTGAGGGGAGAACGGAAGAAAGAAGTGGGGTGGAGCTGGAGCAGGGCTCCAGCTAAAGGGGGAAAGCCTGGAGGAGATGGTTGCAGTGGGCTGCTCCAGAAGAGGAAAGGAGAGGGGAGGATAGGGCCCAGCCCAGTGGGAGGCCATGGGCTCACCATGGTACATGTCAGGCTATGTCTACTCTTGTCCAGTCAGGTGCCTGAGCTTGGATGCCTGGGTCCTGGGAAGCAGAGGTGTCCTCGGGGGTGCGACACAGCAATGGTTTCTGGGACACATAGGACAGAAAGTACCAGGGGCAGGCAGTGGGGTGGAGAAGAGGGGCTGTATCATTATCCTTGTCCCATCTGTTAGGCACCTGATGTCCCTCTGTGTCACCCATGTGCACCTGGATGTGCACGACTTCACTCTGGGTCTCACCAAGGGAGCTCAGATGGCCATCCTCACCTGCAGTCACTTCTGTGTCTTCCGTAGGTCAAGGCACTGGACACTATGTGACAGTTCTTCTTGACTGGATTGAAAAATGTCCAGGAAATCTGGGAAGCACACTCTTGGGTGTGCCTATGAGGGTGTATCCAGAGCTGATTGGCAGATGGGACAGTCAATTGAGAGGAGCCCACCCAAAGTGTGTATGCTGCCACCCAATAGGTTAGAGGCCAAGATATAACAAAAAGAGAAGCTAAGTGTGGTGGCACACACCAGTAATCCTAGCACTCAGCACTTGGGAAGCTGAGGCCAGCCTGAACTACATAGTGAGACTGTCCCCAAAAAAGAAACAAACTCAAACAAATGGGCAGCACTTCTCTAGAGGCCAATGCTAGGGCGTTGCCATTGGGTTTATTAAATCCTAGGGCAAGTGAGGCCTGTGGTTTGAGCCTCGCATAGCCCAGAGGTTCCCCAAGAACATCACCCCCAACCCAGCCACCTCTCCTGGTGTAGCCAAGGTCCTGGGACCCAGAGACCAGAGCTGGATAGCCTGGGGGGGGGGTGCTGCTATTCTGGGATACTTTTTTTTCACATTCCAGGGGTAGGGAGTGCTCAACTCACACCAATGCTCCCACTCAGGGTGGGTGGAGCCAAAAGGAAGCAGACCTAACTTTCCTCAACAATGGCAGCTGGGGGCCTGGGGGTGTGGGGATAGAAAGGCCCAGGGTCTGCAGGCAGAACCCTCCAGTTGTCCACAGAGGAAATGCAGGTAGTGTGTAGCAGGCTCGGGATGGGGGGATCACCAGCCAGGCTTTGTGGTGCATGCCTGTCATGCCAGCACTCCTGAGCCACTGTGAGTTCAAGGCCTGCCTGGCTACACAGTGAGTCCAAGGCCAGCCTGAACTGCATATCAAAACCCCATCTCAAAAACCCACAGAGAAAAGAAAGATGCCTCAGCCTCTACACTGCTGACCCCTGGGTTGGATGGTTTTGTGTGGTGAGGACTGACCTGTGCATGGTGAGACATTTAGCATCATCCCTGGGTAACCAGCCACTCCCTCAGTGGTGACAGCCACAATTTCTTGGACCTTGACAGGTTCCCTTGGGAGCCCCAGATGAGAACTGGTGTTTTGTTTTGTTTTGGCTGAACACAACCATATGCAGATGTTAAAGGCCCAAATGATATCTAGGGCAGGTATCTAAAGAACCTGCCATTTGTCCTTTTGCCTTTCTTTTCTTTCTTTCTTTTTCATAAAGGAAGTACATGAGTCTTTGGAGGGCCAGGGGCAAAATGTTATGGTTTGTGTCTGGAGGTCCCCCTCAAAGCCTCATTCGGTCATGGGAGCAGGCTTCTAGAGTTTGTGAGGTTTTCTTTTTCTTTTTTTGGTACTGGGGATCAAACTTGTGACCTCGTGCTTGCCAAGCAGGCTCTTGTGCCACTGAGCTAAACTCTCAGCCTGTTTGTGAGGTTTTCTACTTAATAAAGGTAGGAAAAGAAGTTTGCCACTCTCAGAGTTATGGTGGCCACAAGGTTCATGATGGAGGTCTTTGTGTCAGTTACATTTTTCTCATTTCTTGAACAAAATAACTGACACCCAGTTAAAAGGGGAAAATGTTTATTTAGCTTGCAGTTTGTCAAGGTTTCAGTCCATATTTGGTTGGCTCCAAAGCAGAATGGCAGAGGGCAACAGTTCATGGCAGCAGAAGGCAGCAAAAGCAACAAGAGCAAAAAGGGAAGAGCTCAGAGAGAAGACTCTGTCCCTTATATTGTATGAAAGCCACACCCATTTGGGTGTAGCACTCACACCCATAATCCCAGCACTGGATCACGAATCAATCACAAACTCTAGAAGTCACCCCATGATTACATGAGCCTTTGGGGGGGACATCCAGACACAAACCATATCATCTCACCCTGGGTCCCCCAAAGACTCATGCACATCCTTTATACAAAAGACATTTAGTCCATCTCCAAGAGTTGCCAAAGTCCTAACATTTTCAGCATTGCTGAAAAGGCCAAATCTCAAGTCTCCCCCAAGATCTAAGGCAAGCTCATAGCTGTGAGCCTTTGTGCAAATGAAAAGTTAAACACTTCCAACATTCAATAGTACAAAATAAACATTACCATTTCAAAAGATAACAGAGGAATGTGAAGGAATGTGACCAAAGCAAGTGCAAAATCCATCAGGGCAAACATTAAGTCCTGCAGTTTACATGGAATATCCGAAGCAATCTGTGGTAAATTGTGAGCTCCAAAAGCTTGTGTGACTCTGCCCCTATGGCACTTCTGGTGGTTGTAGCTCCCATGGCTTTTCTCTTAGGTCTGTTCTGCTCAATCCTTGCAGCTTTTCTTAGATGATCCAAATTCCTGGCTTTTCCAAACTTCTGGATTCTCCTTTGTACCTTTGGCTTCACACTCACAGCTTCACACACTGCCCTTTTCCCTGACCTCCCAGGCCTTCTTCTGAAATCTGGGTAGAAGCCAGATTTCAGAACTTTTGTAGTCTATGCACAGTGTATGCACCATTGTTGCCCCCTGATTGATGTGTTTGAAATTTTACTTTCTTTGGTTTTCTTTTCTTTTTTTTCTCTTTGAAATAAAATGGATTTGGAAAAAAAAGAAAGAACCCTTGCATTCTGCATGCACCTAAAACCAGCACCACATGGATGATGCTAAGGTCTGCTGGAGCAATAGCCAGGCTCTCTTCTTTCTTGGCTGTGAGGGTTGAGTACCTGGATCACTGGGCACTCTGAATCCAATTCTGAAGAACGAAGTCTTATGCTACTGCCATTTCTGGAACTTGGTGCTCTGCAGCTTCATCCTGAAAGCAAAGCCTTTCACTTTTGCAGTTTTGAGGCTGCAAAGAGTGGGACTTGCTGCTTTCTTGCAGTGCCCTGAGGCCATCTTTTGTATTTTCCTGTTTCTTCTCAGCAATCAAGATCTCAGCTCTATCTTTGCAGTCCACAGCTTTACTGGAGGTTTTTTCCTGACCAAACTCACAATGCTTTAAATCATCCTGCTGGGCTCTTTGCTCTTGATTCACAACATGGTTCTGGCTAAAAGCCTCCAGCAATATCCATGCCACTGCCCCAACATTAGACTGCCTTGAAATTTCTTCCTCCAGGTTAATTAGTCCACTGTCCTTAATCTCAGTCTCAGGCAGTCTTTTTCTTTTCTTTTCTTTTCTTTTCTTTTCTTTTCTTTTCTTTTTTCTGTGGTGCCAGAGTTAGAATCTCACAACCTTGCATTTGCCAAGCAGACACTTACATTGCTGAGCTAAATCCCTGGCCCCACAAGCAAAGTCTTGACATGAGCAAAATGCAGGCAAACCTTTTGCTAAATCATAACACACATCATCTGGACTCCAACAACCAATACAATCCTTCTTCCCAGCAGAAACCTCCCCAGCCTGGTCTTTATCAGCAAGATTACTGTCAGCCTTTTGATTTCCTGAGCTCTGACCTGAATCTCCCATACAAAGCAGCCTAAGGCATTCCAGCTGTACTCTTTCAGGCAGCTTCCCCAAACCATTCCCAAAGGCTCTTGAACCACATGGTCAGGTATTGTCACAACAACAACCCCACTTCTCTGATAAGTATTCTGTCTTGGTTAGTTTTCTTTCATTGCTGAGACAAAATACCTGACAGCCAAAATTAAGGAAGGAAAGGTTTGTTTTACTCACAGTTTGTAGAGGTTTCATGCCATAATCTGCTGATAGTAGAGGGCAAGGTGGCTGATAATAGAGGGCAACAGTTCATGGTAGCTGGAGGACAGCAAACACAAGAGCAAAAAGGGAAGAGCATGGAGAGAAGACTGTCCCTTATATTGTATGTAGGCTACGCCCACCTTAACACTCACACCCATAATCCTAGCATTGGACCATGAATCAGTCACAAACTCTATGAAGCCTGCCCTCATGACTGCATGAGGCTTTGGGGGGCATCCAGACAAATCATAACATAGACACTGGCTCAAAAAACCAAAAAGAACAAAAATACGCTACCTACAAAGAACCTATGTTAGCTTTGCATTATTACCATAGAGGCTACTGACTTATGAAGAGAAATGACTTATTTAGCTTCACAGTTTCAAAGGTTCAAATTCAACATCAGGTCATGCCTGCTGGTTTAGGCTCCAGTCAGGCCCTGGATGGTGATAGTGCCATGCTTTTGTGAAACTGTCATATCGCAAGACAGAAAGTGGCAAGGGACCCAGAGAGTGGGTTCTCTCAAGCCAAATAGATAAGAGAAGAAACCTCAAGGAAAATTAGAAATCGCTGTGAATGAAAATGGAAATACAACACCGCAAAACTTCTGGGATACAGGTGAAGCAGCGCTTAGAAAGAACCTATATACATTTTTAAAAGATAAAGCTGGGAGTGTAGGTGTGTACATCTGTAACTCTAGCACTCTAGGAAGCTGAGGCAAGAGGATCTCAATTTCAAGTCCAGCCTGGGCAACTGAACAACTTATCTGAGGAACTATAAAATAAAATGTAAAAAGGGGGACAAGATTTAGCTCTGTGCAACAGGTCTGAAATCAATCCCTAGTACTACAAAAAAAAGATAAAAAACAAAGATTTTAATTGATAACTTTATACCTTTAGAAGCTAGAAGAATAAGAGTAAACAAAATCCAAAGCAAGAAGAAGGAAGGCTATAATAAAGACCAGCATGGAGACACATAGAAATAGGGACTAAACACACAATAAAAGAATTGATTAACATGAAAATTGGTTCTTTTAAAAGATCATCAAAATTGACAAAATTTTTTCTTGCCTAATAAAGACAAAAGACTGGGAGGATCCAACAAGAAGCCAACCAGCCAGCATTTCTGATAAGTGGTGCAAGCCACGTGGCTTCCAGGAAGAGGAAAGTCAGTGAGCCTACCGGCACTCAGGCTGAGAATCAAACCCCACCCCCAAAGCAATCCACTGGTTGGGAGGACAGGCTGAGTTGACAGCAACTAAAGTACATAAAGCAACTAAATGCTTGTATTGTCTGGTTGATTATCTAGGCCTGGGGCCAGCAGTCTGAGCATCTCTTGGGAGGATGAGGGTATGCAATATAGCAAATATGAGAGATTTCCTTCTATCTTGTCTTTGAAATCCAATATTGTTTTCACTGTTTTGCTTTATTCTGATTATTTTGCTTTATTCAATATTCTGTGTTGATTGGTTTCATTCCATTTTGTTTTTGGTTTGATTTTGCTATACCTAATGGAATGGACAACTACTGTAAAGATAACAAGATATACTATGGTAGCTATTGTTGTTTTCCTGGTATCCTGCTTTGAAGTTCTGTACCAGTTTTCCTGCTTTGCTTTGATTGGCTTTGTTCTGTTTTGTTGGATTTTACTATCTTTAAAATAAAAAGAAAAAAAGAAAAAACCAATAATTAAAATCAGAAATGATCATAGTGACATAACTACAAACCTTATGAACTAAAAGGGACAGAGTTATAAGAGAGTATTATGAACAAGTATAAACTGACAAAGGGGCTGAGGATGTAGTTCAGCAGCATAAGCACCTGCCTGGCAAGTGCAACATCATGAGTTTGATCCCTGGTACCAAAAATAAAATAAAATAAAATATTAAATAACTTCTATGAAATAAACTAATTCATAAAAAGACACAAGCAAACCACCTAAAGTGATTCAAGAAGAAATGTATTTCTTTTTTCTTTTCTTTTTTTTTTTTTGAGGCAGGGTCTCATTGTATAGTTTGGGCTAAATTTGAACTCAGGATGTAACCCAGGTAGGCTTTGAACTAGTGGTGATCTTCCTGCCTCAGCCTCCCAAGTGCTGGAATTACAGATGTGCAGTGCACTACTAGGTAAAAACAGAAATTTTGTTGTACACAATACTCTAGGGACTCCCGTTTTGATCCTAATCCTGTGGCTTTCAAAGTCTTCCTGAGAAGAAAAAATACATTTTTTATTTTGTACCAGTAATTGAACTCACAACCTCACACTTGCCAAGCAGGTGTGAACTCTATCTATCTCCAGCCCTTGAACTCTTAAAAAAGGTCCACAGCTACTCAGAAGCCCAGGGTGGGTGATGGTGACGTGAAGGTGCTCCAAAGTTCCCACCCCTGGTTGAACCCCACAACTCCACTCTAATTTGTTTCCCAGGTGGGGAGAAGGGGAAATGAGGGGCTCTGCACCCTCTCCATTCGACCCTGCTGACCCTCTAGAGAAAGATCTGGCCGGGCAAGGTCAGGTTGCAGAGGCCAATGAGGGGCGGTGCTGGTGGGGGGCCCTGAAGGGGAATCACATATCCAGCTATGACAGCCAGGGGGAGCAGCGATTCCCACAGAGTTCCGGCTGACAGCTCAGGAGGCAGAGGCTGGACCGGCCCTCATCACTGGGGGTCTCGGTCTGTTTGATTTGCTGTTGCAGGCAATTCCACCCCATATGAATTTTAGGATCTGTTTTTCCATTTCTAAGAAAGACAGAGAGATAGAGAGAGAGACAGAGACAGAGAGAGGCACAGAGAGAGACAGAGAGAGAGAGAGAGAGAGAGAGAGAGAGAGAGAGAGAGAGAGAGAGAAAATGCCCATCATTGGTATTCTGATAGAGATTGCATTGGCCCTGCAGATCACTAGGGAAAGTCTTAAAGTCTTAGTTTCTTTCTTGTTGCTGGGACAAAATACCTGACACCTACAAATTAAAGGAGGAAGCAGGGCATGGTAGCACACACCTGTAATCTTGGCACTCAGAAGGCTGAGGCAGGTGGATTGTTGTTAGTTTGAGACCAGCCTGGGCTACAAAGTGAGCTCAAGGCCAGCCTGGACTGCATAGTGAGACCCTGTCTCAAAAAAAAAAGACAAAAAATTTTTTCAGTTTTGGGTTATTTGTTGCTATCACATAAAAATATAACAGATTTTTGTATATTGCTTTTTTTTTTTTTTTTTGTCTTTTTGAGACAGGGTTTCACTATGCTGTTCAGGCTGGCCTGGAACTGCCAGCAATCCTCCTGCCTTGGCCTCCCAGTGCTGGGATTACAGGCGTGCACCACCACACCCGGCTGTATATTGCTCTTGTATCCTATAAATTTGGTGACTCTATTAATTATGAATCTTGCGTGTGTGCTTGGATTATTTAGTTTTCTCTAAGATCAGATCATTTGCAAACAGAAACAGCCCTGTGGGGTCTTGTCCATGGATTTAACCAACCACGGGCCAAAATTATTTGACAACAAATTACATCTCACTAGGCAGGGTTGGTACATGCCTATAATCCCAGCTACTTGGGAGGTTGGAGCAAGAAGATGTCGAGTTTGAGGCCAGCCTAGACGACTTAATCATAACTTAGCTAAAAATTTTTTAAAAGTGCTGGAGGATATAAAGTTCCCCTAAGTTTGATTTCTAGTACCTCAAAAATGAATGAACGAATGAATCAATGAATGAAATAAAATCCACGCCAAGCTGACTGCCTGGCCAGGCAGAGGGCCCTGCTGTGCACAGGAAGTGGAAGAAGAATCAGGGAAGAGGAACAGCAGGGATGTAATTCACCCCTCCCTAGCTCCTTCTCCAGCGCCACACCCCAGCACTGGGTGGGCAGGTTTGATTCATGTGCTTAGAATGACCGGAAGCCAGGGGCTGGGATGGCAGATATAACAGATGGCTGGGCAGAGACCTCCTGTGGGCACTGATGTCACGGCCAGTGTGCACCCTACTACCAGGTCTCCACATCTCAGACCCCGAGGACCTGTGACTTCCACAGCAGGAGTCCTGCCATCTTCTGTTGCCTGGGCTGTGTCTCCCTGCCCTGGCTTCGTGTCTTCCCCATGACCCTGGCAGAGCTCAGCCCCAGCCCCAGCCACAACCCCTCCCCCAGCTAAACAAAGCCACCTGCAACTCTGCAGCACTCTCTCCATGAAGGTCACCTTTCTTGGCTTGGCACTGGGGCCCTGAATAGCCTGTCCCCTCCCACCTGGCCTTCCGCTGTCACCCCCACCCCACCTGCCACCCCAGCTGTCCTGCACCTGCCAGTTTCCTCTAGAGTCCTGCTCTGCTGGCCTCCCACCAACGCCTCAAACTCCAGGGCTCAGCCAGCTGCT
This sequence comes from Hydrochoerus hydrochaeris, assembly GCA_004027455.1. NCBI lineage: Eukaryota > Metazoa > Chordata > Mammalia > Rodentia > Hydrochaeridae > Hydrochoerus > Hydrochoerus hydrochaeris. The sequence continues at coordinate 144,893 of PVLA01003123.1, forward strand.
GTTCCTTCTGGAGACCTGGTGGACACCTTCCTGCCCCACAGCCTGCCTGTGCAAAACCCCCCACCAGCGTGGCCGTTATCTACTCTCTGTCCCCAGCTCTCTGCATGTCATTCAGCACCTATTTTTAAATGAAGATTTTGGCCACTTATGGTGGTGCATACCTGTAGTCTCAAGGCTCTGGAAGGCTGAGGCAAGAGGATTTTAAATTCAAACCCAGATTGCAAACCTCGGTGACTTAGTGAGACTCTGGTGCAAAATAAAATTTTTTTAAAAAATGAAAAAAGGGCCTAGATGTAGCTCAGTATGAAGGCCCTAGGTTGAATCCTCAGTTCTGCAAAGTACAGATAGATGGCTAGATGACAGATAGATGATAGATAGGTAGATGTCGGTTTTATGATTATGTAGTTATGGCGAGTCCAGTAGATGAGATGGTTGACAATGAAAAAACACTTTATGCCTGTAATCCTAGCTACATGGGAGGCTGAGGCTAGAGGATTATAACTTCGAGGCCAGCCTGAGTAATTTAGCAAGATACATTGTCAAATAAAAAAAGGGAGGGGGGCTGGGAATGTGGCTCAGTCGTAGGGCACCCTGGGTTCAGTCTTCAGTGCAACACACACACACACACACACGCATGCACATGCGTGCACAACACACACACACACACACGCATGCACATGCGTGCGCGCACACACACTCAGGAAGAGGAAGGAAGGACCTTTGTACTCTCAGTGTCCCAGAGGAGGGGCTGCACCATCCCATGCAGGGCCTTACGGGAAGCACCTGGGCTCATTAGAGGTCAGAAGGCACAGGGGCGCCTGTGTGAGAGCCTTCCTGGTGGTTTCCAAGTGAATGGCTCGGTGCGATGGGGTGCACAGGCTCTGGGGCACAGGGGCACTGTCTGGTTCCGGGGTGATTGAGACAGGTGGGTAGGGGTTTGGGGTAGCACACTAGTCGAATACTTGCATAGCATGCAGGAGGGCCTGGGTCCAATCCCCAGCACCACAAAGAAAAAGATTTCAGGTTTTTAAAATGCATAGTGTCTTGCTTTGTCACTTGCTGCTTGTCTTAAGTGTTGCTCCTAAGCAAGGAGTGTTTGAGATCTTCTTTATCGAGGTCTCCAAAGGTCCCACAAGAAAGTGTCAGCATTTGTCAGGAGGCCCAAAAGGAGTGTGGGGTATGGGGGGAAACAGCCTCTATTTTTGTGGTTTCCTTGGAAAGGAGCCATCAAGGCTGGGTAAGCAGGGTTAGGATTGGCACCCAGCTCCACACCCGGTGTACGGCAGGTGCTTACACAGTGTTTGTTGAATGAATGAAGTATGGAATAGCCCCAAACTGGAGTTCAGTGAGAATTCAGTGACATTACCATCATCTTTGATGGCACTGATGTGTTTACTTGCTTATTGCTGTCACCTCTTGGTCCTGCACTTGGCTGGTGCATAAAGGATGCTCAGGAGGCAGGTGTGGTGGTACACACCAGTAATCTCAGCACTCTGGGAGGTTGAGGCAGGAAGATTGCAAGTTTGAGCTCAGGCTGGGCAACTTGGATGACTTAGAGAGACTATCTCAACATGGAAATGATTTATAAAAGGGCTAAAGCCAGGTGCACACCTGTCATCCCAGCACTTGGGAGGCTGAGGCAGGCAGTTCATTGTGAGTTCAACACCAGCCTGGGCTACAAAGTGAGCTTGAGGTCAGCCTGAACTACATAGTGAGACCCTGTCTCAAAAAGACCAAAAAAAAAAAAAAAAAAAAAGAGGCTGGAGATGTACCTCAGCAAAAAGGCCTTGGGTTCAATTCCAAGTACTGGGCAGAAAGAGACAGACTGACTGACTGACTGACTGACTGACTTAGAAAACCTGTGTGGAAAGGAAAGCAGAGCTCAGCGGTAGCTTCAAAGAGTGACTCAGGGCCCCTTGGGACCCCTCTGCTTGGTCCCTTGCCCCTCCCTCCCCTCCACTACTCCCCTGGCCCCAGATTAAAGGGCTGGCATCAGGAAGCCACACCTTCCAGATGTTCCTCCCAGACAGTTGGAGCAGGGGCAGGAGAAACGCAAAGGTGGAGGCCAAACCAGGACCAGTACCTGTAGTCCAAGTCCCTCCACATGACTGTGGCCCCTGTCTATGGCCACTACTGCCACTGTCCCCTGGAACAGAGAGGCTGCTGGTCAGCTTGGGGCAGAAAGTCTCTCAAAGCTGGCCTTCCAGGGGGCAGCAGGGTCAGCTACACTGGGGACACAGTAGAAGAGGCCACACAGAAACTGTTCATAAGCTACATCTCAAATGTCAGGCCAGGGACTCGCAAAGCATCCTGTTCAAATCTTTTTCCTTCCCCTCCTCTGGTTGCCAGGCAACCACTGTGCATCTGGACCAAAGCAAAAAGCAGCTGGTTTAAGGGCACACATGGAGCAAAAGTGAGGGGATGGGAAAGGATATCCCTTGCGAATGGGAAGGAAAAAGAGAGCAGTGGTAGCTACCCCTACCTCAGATAAAATAGACTTTAGGTCAAACACTGTAAAGAGAGGCCATGGAGATGAGTATCCAATGATAAAGAGGTCAGTTCTCCAAGAAGATGTAGCAATGTGAAATACAGCTACACCCAACATCAGAACACTTAAATACACACAGCAAATACTTAACCAATGTTTTTTATTAGTCTATGCTTGCAGTATATAATGTTTACATTCCTGTGGGGAGTTGTCCTTGGACATAACTTGTTCCTTTTTTCATTCCTTTCCCTCCTCTTCCTATCCCTTCCCTCCAACTCTTGATCTGCTCCCAAGATCTATGTTGAAAGATCTAACTCCCTAATTCCAGGTATATCCTTCTTTACAGCTGAGTAGTACTCTGTTGCATGTAAATATCACATATCCTTTATCCATTCATCTGTTGATGGGCATATAGGCCATTTCCAAGATTTTTTTTTCTGTTGTGAATTGTGCAGCTGTAAACATGGGTATGCATGGGTCACTGTAATATGATGACTTGAGTCAGGAAGATACCTAGAAGGGGACTAGCTGGGTCAAATGGAATTTCTAGTTGTAGTTCTTTGAGGAATCTCAGCAAATGTTAATAGAACTAAAAGGAGAGAGGGAGAGAGAGGCTCCAGCACAATAATAGCAAGGCACTTCGATACCCCACTTTCTGCGGTGGACAGATCATGCAGATGGAAAATCAATATGGAAACATCAGGCATGAACCACTCTGTAGTCCAAAGGGACTTCACACACACTGAGACTGTTCCCTCTACAGAACACGTGTCCTTCTCCAGGGCATGATGACTGTCATCGAGGAAGGGTCATGTGTTAGGCATAAAACAAGTCTTAACAAATGTAAGAAGAGTGAAATTTGATTAAATACCTTCCCCAACCAGCGTTCCCAGGACTTTCAGAAAACTCGCACATCTTAGAAAATAAACAACACACTCCTAAACAATCAATGAGCTACATAACCTGTGTCCAAAAAAAACCCCTCAAAACTAAAGGAATAGAAAAAGATTAAATGACCTGTCCTCCCTGGTCCTCTGTGTCCTCCCTGTAGGGCTGGGTCTTTCATCTGTGGGCACTAACTAGAGGTGCCTTCCAGGATCCAGGATCCTGCCCAGCCCCCACCACCTCCAGCCTGAGACAGTTGGCTTAGTGTATGAACAGAAAAGCCCCCAAGTTTGACTGAGTGGCCACAATGGATCCCCAGAACCACCACATCACCTGAACTGGTGACTGGAAGCCAGAAGGGCAGGCGATTTTGTCCCCCACCCCAGCCGCACTGGTGTTGGCTCCCCCAAGTTCAGACCTGACCATGAAGTCCTGGCTCCCACACTTACCAACCATGGTCCCTAGGACTCCATGCTTTAAAAAAAATTTTTTTTTATTAGTACACACAGCAGTACATAAGAGTTACATTCCTCGTGGGAGTTGGTTCGTGCACATAACACATCTTAATTCTCTTTAAACCCCCACCTCCTTCACTCCCCCCACATCTCCTGGTCTCCTCCTACTCTCAAAGGATCTATTATCTGGTTTCCTATTATCTTTTCTTTCTTTTCTTTTCTTCTTTTCTTTTCTTTTTTGAGACGGATCTCACCATGTGGCACAGACGGGCCTTAAACTTATTATGTAGCCTAAACTGTCCTTGAATTGGTAGCGACCAGGGCTGAGATTCCAGGCATGCACCACCATGCCCGGCAGTTTTGATACTTTGGGTTTCTCATGTAAGAGTAACCATGTGATTTTTAAGCTTGTGCATCTGATTTACTTCACTTAACATATGGTCTCAAGGCACATACACTTTCCTACAGATGGCTCACATTTTAGCTCAGGTCCCGGTCTTCTTGAGCAGCCTGTCTCCCGCTGGAACACCTGGGTCCCCAGCGCACATCTCTTGCAAACTGCATCTTAGTCGTCCCCTCCCTGGCTCCTTATGAGACCTCTCCTCCCAAAAAGGCTGCTGGTGGAACTACCCTGCAGGGCAGAGAGGTAAGTTCCCACCCACCACTGTCAACTGGGCAGGTGAGGGGCAGCGAGTCCTAGCGGGTAGGTTGGCCGTGGCCCGCCACGCCGCGTCCTCAAGCCCGCAACCACGCGAATCCGAGTCTGCCCAGCCTCGCCCATCCAGAGTAACAGGCCAAGGAAGGTGAGTCATAGCACAGACCCGACGCCCACAAGGCCCCTCTCCAGTTAAGCCCCGCCCCCGAGCTAAGCCCCATTCAGGAAGCCTGGCCGCTTCTACAAGCCCCGCCCACACCGCCCGCTGCGCCAAGTGCCTTTCATCAGGCTCCACCCACCACCCCCGCCCACACCACCCTCCCCGTTCTTGTGGCTCTTCTCTAAGCAGAGCGCCAACCTCCGTCTAGGCCGGGCCTAGCGGATTCAGAATGTGACAGGCACCTTAGAGAGCATGGGGACGATACAAAGTGGACGGCGGGCCTGGGGATGTGGCTCAGCAGTGCAGCATGCGCCAAAGCCTGGGTTCCATCCCCAGCACTGAAAAAAGAAAAGCATAGAAAAAAAAGTTAAAAGTATTCAGCGACGCCTGCCTGCAATCCAACACTTGGGAACCCGAGGGAGGAGTTCAGGGCCAGCCTGGGCAACACTGCTCAGGGGCTTCCAGATCTTGTCTCAAACAAAACAAAACACCAGTTGGGAGCTCTCTGCCGCACCCCTGTGCCTCCTGCATCCCTCTCACTCCCCACGGTTCCCAGTAGGACGCCGTGAGCCACGGAAAGAAGAAATAAATGCCTGGTGGATGAATTCTGCTTTGCTTCCCCTGGACACGATTAACGAGGCTTCTGGCTTTGCTCTCAAATCCAGTCTTTCCTCTTTACGGCTGCGGTTGTTACTAGCAGCTTTCCGGGTTCACTCTCAGCAAACCACCGGAGAAAATTCGGAGGCCGCACCTTCGGCCCATTAAACGTGTGCCACTAGTGCCATTAACTGGGGCGCCCCTTCCCCATGACCCAGGGTTAGCACAGACAACCTCCCACCTTGTGCCCTCTCCCACCCATGGCCACCAGGCACTGGCTTCATTTCTACGGATTCCCCTGTTCTCATTTCTGTGTGGTGACATGTGAATCTACAGTGCAGAAGGAGCGCTATGAGGTTAGGGACCCAGGGGGACAGATGGCCTAGGAGTCGTCCGTGAGGGAAGGGCTTCCTCCTGGGGTTTAGCGGTCTGGGGCTGGTGGGCAGGAAGCCTACACCTGTCCTGTCCCTGTGTGTGAAGGTGAGGAAGCCGGAGAAGGGAGGAGGGAGGAGACCGGGGCTGGTCGAGAGGCTTGGAAAGGGGGCAGAAGGTGCGTGGGGAGCCAGCCTTTGAGAAGCTGGGGGTCAGGGCTTGCCCTGTCTGTGCAGCAGAGGGAAGTCCAGAGTCTCAGGTGTGGAGGGAAGGGGGTGTGGGAAGGGTGGGGCACTGCAGAGTAGGGCCCTGCGTATAAAGGGTGCAGCTCACCTCTGCACCCCACAGGCTGCATACCTCACAGGCTGTGCACTGCAGCTCCTGCGACCCTGTGGTCACCGGTGAGTCCTCCCGGGACTGAGGCTGGGCCCAGCAGCAGGGCCCTTCTGTCCTTGGGATCCTAGGTGGTTCTCTTGCCAAGGGCCAGGGGCTGACTTGAGATGCAGGTGTCCCCAGGGTCTGCACTGTCTTCCTCAGTCCCTGTCACTCCTCTCCACCTCCCTAGGTGGCTCCGTGATCCCCTGAGGTCCAGCCTGTGCCATGAACCCGTGGCTCCTCGCCTGCCTGGTGGCTTTCTTCGTGGGAGGCTGGGTCCCTGCCAGCTACACCCAAGGTACTGTCCTCGGTTCTACCTCCCCTCCCCTGGAACCTGATCTGCCTGTCCACTCTCAGCATTTGTCCCTCCCCTCTTTCAGCCAGTCCACGGCATGGCAGGAATTCCTAGCAATGGTTCATCTCTCATGGAAGGAGACAGGACAGTGTCCCTAGCTCCTTTTCCTGGACAACTCCCCCCCACCATGGTGGCTTCTTTGTGGCCTAAAGACTTAGGGAGCAGAGCAGAGTCTCTTGGGCCTAGAGACTTGGCCTCCAGCTGTGGTGAAGCCACTTACAATCCTGCACACATCACAGTGTCCCAGCTGGGCAGAGCAGGGGATGGGGTTAGAGCCACGCTGCTCTGGAGACCTTCGGAAGTAGGGTCCACTTCAGGCCCGGCCCCCAAGTCTCTGCAGCCTGGCCAATAACAGTTGCAACTCAGCTTTGTGGGCATTAGAGATCTGAAACTCTCACTGCACTGAGGAGACGTGAGAATCCAGTGAACTGACAGCTTCAAAAGACTCTCAGTCCAGTGCTCAGCACCGAGGATAAAAACTATTACCATAGTAGTGACAGAGCTTTTCTGTCTTCCTCCCTACTCCCACTCCAGAGCAGGATTTCGGTTACTGAAGGCCAGGCCTAGGCATGCAGCCTGCAGAGCAGAGAGCTGGTGGCTCAAATAACCAGCCAAAAGCTTCAGGCTTAGCTGGATCCAGGCACGTAAATAAAAAGCTGTCTCTCAGGAGCCTGGATGTGGGTGCTGCATCCCTGGGGGCCCTGGTGATGCCACTGGGTCCCACAAACAGCCTAGCAGCAGCCGTGGCCAGATGGAGGCCCCACCCTCCTGCCCTGCCTGTCCCATTGGCCCCTTTCCTGGGTCCCTGCTCCCAGTAGTACTTAGCCTTTGCCCAGCAAGGAGGCTGGGTTCCATTGTCCTACTATCAGAGCCAGCCCCAGCCCCTGCCCTTTGATCAGGGGGGATGTGGCCCTCAGTGTGGGGAGCTACCCTGGAGGATCTCTGGAGCACTCTCTCTGCCACCTGTTCTCAGGGGCCAAAGTCCAGGATGCAAGGGGACCGGGCCTCCCCCTGCTCCACAGCCTGGCCCTCAGCAATGGAAGCAGAAGTGAGCACTTGTTCAGGATGGCGAGGGAGCCCACCAAGCCTTGCACCAGGCCTGCCCTTCAGCACTGCCCCTGCCCGTTCCTCCCACCTGCTCCTCTTCCTCCCCTTTTTTTTGGCCATCACCACCTCCTCCTTAGGCAACCCCAGTGCATGTGTCCCCCCACCCCCTTGCAAAGATCAGCCTCTGTCTCCCCAGCAGGCCAGGAGCTCCTCTGGGACAGCACATGTGTGCCCCAGTTCCTCTCTGTGTTGTCTCCATGTCTGGCAGTCTCAGGAGCTTTTTAAATGCTTCTGTGAGAGCCAGGTGTGAGGGTACACACCTGCCATCCCAAAGCTCAGGAGGCTGAGGCAGGGCTGCATAGTGAGACCTTGTCTCCAAAAAATGCCTTTGCTAGACACACAGATAAACCTTATGTAGAATTCCCAGGTTTGGCCAGGTCATTTGTGAGGAGGGGTATTTGAGTTAGACCCCTGTAGACACAGGGCAGCCTGGATCTGGGGCCTGGACCTTAGGAGCAGCTAGCCAACATGTTCCTTTCTAGGGAAAGGGGGCCATCAGACTGGGGACAGATGGTCCTGGGGTCAGGGTGCTGACCTGCCCTCCCTTGCTCTCTGGCCCAGAGCAGGAATAGGAGGCATCTGGGGCTCTTCCCCTGGTGGTCCATGCCCTTCCTGGCCAGGGCCTGTGGACCCCCTCTGGCTCTTGCAGCTGTCGCCACATCAAGGGGTGAGTGAACCAGGAAGCTGGGCGTGGCATCGCACTCCTGTAATCCCAGCACTCAGGAAGCTGAGGGAGGCTGAGGCAGGCGGATCATTGTAAGTTCAAGACCAGCCTGGGCTATAAAGTGAGCCCAACTTGAACTGCATAGCAAGACCCTGTCTCAAAAAAGACAAAAAAAAAAAAAAAAGAGAGAGAGAGAGAAAGAGTGAACCAGGCCAATTTTCCCCTTCTTTCCTCCTTTCTTTCCTTCCTTCCTTTCTCCCTCCCAGAGTCTTACTATGTAGCCCAGGCTGGCCTTGAACTTATAGCAATCTTCCTGCCTCAGCCTCCTGAGTGCTGGGATAACAGGCCTGTGTCACCATGCCTGACTTAGGTCAGGCATCGTTGGCTTTTGCAGGGTCTAGAGGTGTTGTAGCATGTGCCAAGCACGCGCGCGCACGCGCGCGCACACACACACACACACACACACACACACACACACACGGCTCTGAGCGCGCGGGTGGTATGTGTTTGCAGGTGTCTCGGAGGACTGTTGCCTGGCCTACCACCCCCGGCTGAGGTTGGCCGTGTTCCTCCACGCCAGGTATTTCCGATGGCAGGAGGTGAGCGGAAGTTGCAATCTGCCAGCCGTGATGTGAGTAAGGCCTCAGGGCGTGGGGGTGAGGGGCGCACACGGCCTTGCCCCCCATCTCTGCACCCTAACTTGCCCACCCCCTCTTGGCTCCCATAGATTCTACTTCCGCCAGCCGGGCAAGGTAGTGTGCGGGAACCCGCAGGACAAGGTGGTGAGGAGGGCGATGCGGATCCTGAGGGCTCGGATGAAGTCCCCGCCACAAGCCAGCAACGTTACCGTCCAAGGTGCGTGGGATCCAGCCCTCCCCGCGTGCGGGTCCTCTCCATTCTTGGTTCCCGCAGAGAAAACCCGGGCTCCGCATGCTCCTACCCCAGAGACCCTGTTGCTGGCTAGCAGGGGACAGAGCCAAGGAACAACCGGCTGGGTCCTGAACAACTGCTCTTCGAATCAGGCCGCTTGTAAGGTCTGCAGAGGGAAAGTTCAAACAGCGGAAATTCATCCATGCAAACAATGAGCCCACCGCTCCAAGCCTGGCTGGACCCCGGGGTTCAGAGATGGTGGCAGAATTTCTGATTCTGTCTCAATGCTCCCATAGGCTTGCAGGCCTGGAGGAATAAGGGGAATCCTGGACCCGCCAAGATGCATTCCATCAGGCTGCGGCATCACCTGGGCAACAGCGAGAAGAACGCTGGGTAAGGACTCTCGGTCACGTGACCTCCGATCCTCCCTCACCCGAGCTCAGGTGTGAGCGCTCATCTGGATCTGGACTGGGACCAGGCGGTCATCTGAAGACCAGAGAGCTGACTTCGAGCCAGCCCTGCCTGCTCATGCGGGAGGCTCCTACTAGGGGCCCAGGAAGTTTTGCTGAGCGCCCCAGTGCAATACCAGGCAGACGAGCCAAGAGCTGCTGGGGCCCAGTGAATGGAAAGAGTGTTTTCTTTCCATCATACTCCACTCTACACGGAGTAACTCCCCCCACACCGAGCCACTGGGCAGCAGGCAATAGCAGGCAGTCCTACAAGGCCCATCAGTTCAGTCCTCACAGGCCGGGAGGTGGTCCAGCGTGAAAGCAGACCAGGCATGCGCGAAGCCAGGGGTTCAGTCTTGGCACCCAAAACAAAATCAAGAACGCAAGGGAGGTAGCACCAGTTCCCATAGGTTAACGGCCGGGTTGCATACGACTGCTCCCTCCCCATCCAGATGCAACCTGTCTGAGCCTCAAGTTTCCCCGTGGAGATGACAATCACATTGTTTATTCCACAGGGCTGTAGTGACCAGCAAATGAGTCAACAATCAAAAGGTGTCCGGTGCTTAGCACCGGTTCGGTAAGTTCACCCACACTTCTGGCTGACTAGCGACAGTCAGGACCCTTGTGATCACCTCCTGGGTTTCTATTGCCAGCCAGAGCAGTTCCGGGACTTGAGGAACACTTCCTTACACCCACTGGTTATTACAAGGGATATCACAAAGGCTGTCAGGTGCAGCTAGGTGAGAGAGACACCTGACACGGTAAACAAATAAGCAAACAAACAAAACTACAGTGACTGTTTGCTTGTTTTTTCAGTACTGTGGATTCAATTCAGGGCCTTTGCACTGAGCTCCATCTCCAGACTTTTGTTTTGTTTCATTTTCTTTCTTTCTCTCTTTCTTTCCTTCAAAACTAAGTTACTAAGTAGGCTGTAATACCAGCACTTGTGAGGCTGAGGCAGGAAGAGTGCCTCAAGTTGGGGGCCAGCCTGGGCTACAAAGTGAGTTCAAGGCCAGCCTGAACCAATCAGTGAAACCCTGTCTCAAAAAAGGCCAAAAAATAAAGCAATAAAGCAAAACCAAAACCAAAACTAAAAAAAAAAAAAAAAAAAAAGAAGGAAACTATGTCATTAAGTTACCCAGGTTCAATTTGAATTTGTGATCTTCCTGCCTCAGCCTCTGAGTGCTGTGATTACAGATACACACCTTGAGATCCAGCTTCTATCTATTTGTTTATTCACTGATTTATTGAGAGACCGGGTCTCTTTATATAGTCCAAGCGGGCATGTTGAGCTCTCTGTACAGGGGCTGGGGATTTAGCTCAGTGATAGAACACTTGTCTAGCAAGTGTGAGGCCCTGGGTTTGGCCCTCAGCAGCAAAATTTAAAAAAAAAAAAAAAACAACCCAAAAGCAAACAAAGCAAAACAAAACAAAAACAAGGTAACTGGCGCTCACTGTGTAGCCCAGGCTGGCCTCAAATTTGAGATGTTCCTTTAGTCTCCCAACTGCTTCCAGGCATTGTACCACCACGCTGGCCAAATTAAAAAAAATTATCGCAGTAAAAGACACATTGCCACTAATCCCCCTCAAGATACTCCCTGTCATTTTGAATACATGTTTCCCATCACTCTTTCCACTTTTTTTTGTTTGTTTGTTTGGTACGGGAAATCTAACTCAGGACCTTTCACTTGCCAGGCTGGCGCTGTGCCACTGAGCTATACCCCCAGCCCTTTGTGAGTGTCTTAAACTGAGCTGCCTCAGTGTGCAGAACTGACTCAGATTTCCCTTTCATGGTAATCCTGACCATGTCACACAGTGACAGACCCAGCGAATAAGCTGGCTGAGGACCCATGTGAGGTCTTTATGAGCTGGCCTCTCTGCTGGATATTACTGGCAGCAGCATTACTGTATTTTTTATCACACCTCATAAAGACACTCAGGAGGGCTGGGGATTTAGCTCAGCGGCATAAGCACCTGCCTTGCAAGCACCTGGTCGTGAGTTCCATCCCTGGTACAGATTAAAAAAAAAAGTCACCAAAAAGCAAACAAACAAAAAGACACTGAGGAAATAGGACATCCAGAGCTGCTTCGGAAAGTGCCAAGAACAGTGGGATAAGAGCAGGGAAGGGTTCTGAGTATTCTGAGGGGAGATCCAGCAATGTCTTTCACTGTAATACATAGTTTGAAGTTTAGACACACACTGCACATTTTGATCAGCCCGTGCGCAGAGCAAGATCAGGGGAAGGAACAGCCTGATAAAACAGACACGCAGGGCAAAGTCTGCAAGGGTCCCCAGCTCCTCTCCCGTGGAGTCGGGGTGCGCCGCCCTCCTGGCACACAGATGGGTTCACCACCCTGGAAACTTTGCCGCCAGGGACTTATTAGGGAGGCCTTATCACCCCGCAGGGTGGATTATTAACTCCACCCCCAGCGCCTCCCACATTCCAGGGCTGAACAGAAACCTCCGGGCCTCCAATCACAGATTGCGTTCAGCAGCGGCCTGCTAGGAACAAAAGGCGCTGCTCTCGGCCCGGAAATTCCGAAGAATTAGCTCCCGCCCCTCCAGCCACGGAGGTCAGAGACCAAATGCTAGGGTGCAAGATGCTCCTGTGGCTCAGATCGCAAGGGATTCGGGAGCTCCGTGGTGGGGCGGGGACGGAGCGGCCACCAGCACCTCCAATCCCTCTCCTGCAGGAGGACCCCGAGCCCTGGCACCTTCGGGACGCTCCGACGGCGGGTGGGGGGGAGAGACCGTCCGGTGCTGCACCCACCGCTGACCCCACCCTGCGCCTGCAGCGCCTTCTGCCCCTGACCCTCGCTGCCCCTTCCCGCCCTGGGTCGGCTGGAAAGAGGAAGCCGATCTTACTGACGGTTACCCGGGACCTGCATCAATCTGGGGGCAAGGAACCTTTTTTTTAAAATTTTTTAAAATTTTTATTTTAAAGAGAAAAAAATAAAATTTCAAAAGAAAATAATAAGAGAGTAACAACAGTTAATACATTGCATATTGTTATCTTTAAATTAGTTACTCAGAGTACAAGATATCAGCATTTAATTTCCGAACAATATTGGCACAAACTTTTTTCAATGAACTAAGAAAATTAGTACAACAATTTTAACTATCATATATACATATATGTGTGTGTGTTTTCTTTTCCCCTTCCTTTTCTCCTTTCCCCCATCCCAGTTTCTCTTTCCTTTTGAAGTTTCTTCCCATTTTACAATATCTATTGTACATTTTGGATTTTATTTACTATTTCAGCTTCTCACAATAGGGAGACAATATGATGTTTACACAGGTGCATCTGGTTTATTTTGTTTATTATGGTCTTGAGTTGTATCCACTTATCTATAAAAGTCTCCAGTCTACCCTTATTTATGGCTGAGTAGTACTCCATGGTATAAAAAGACCACATCTTTTATATCCATTCCTCAGTTGATGGGCACTTAGATTGTTTCCAAGATCTGGCTATTACAAACTGTGCTGCTATAAACATGGGTGCACTTATATTGCTGTGGTATGATGTTCTCAGTTCTTCTGGTAAGACACTAAGAAGGGGAATAGCTAGATCAAATGGGACCTCTAGTCCTAGCTTTCTGAGAAATCTCCACACTAATTTCCACAATGGCTGCACCAGTCTGCACTCCCACCAACAGCGGAGAAGGGCTTCTTTTTCCCCACAGCCCCTGCAGCATTTGTTAGTCTTTGATTTCTTTTTTTTTTTTTTTATCAGTACCAGGGATCAAACTCATGACTGCGTGCTTATAAGGCAGGCACTTATGCCGCTGAGCTAAATCCCCAGCCCTAGTTTGTTGATTTCTTGAGCATAGCTAATTCTCTCTGAGGTGAGATGGAATCTTAGTTTGCATCTCTTGAATGACCAGTGATGTTGAATACTTTTTCATACGTTTATTTGCTGTTTGTATTTCTTCATCTGAGAAGTGCATGTTCATCTCAGATGTTGGGCAGAGATTCTTGAAGACCACACTCCCACCCCCTGGTACATTGCTTACCTGTGACTTCCTGCCACCCACCAGGCCACCAGCCTGGGTCTGTGAAAAGCTTTGGTTTGTTTTTATTGGGGGGGGGGGTGTACCAGGAATCAAACTCAGGACCTCACACTTGCCAGGGCAGATGCTGCACCACTGCACTAAATCCCTGGCCAACATTTTTTTTTTGTGAGACAGGGTCTTGCTTTGCAGCTCAGGCTGGCCTTGGGCTCACTTTGTAGCCCACACTGGTCTCAAACTTGTAAGGATCATCCCACCTCAGCCTTCTGAGTGCTGGGATTACAGGAGTGTGCCACCATACCTGGAAATAAATGAGAGCTACTGTTTTTTTGATTATTATTATTAATTTATTAATTTATTAATTTATTTATTTATTTATTTATTTATTTTTTGGTACTGGGGATCAAACTCATGACCTTGTGCTTGCCAAGCTGGTGCTTATGCTTCTGAGTTTAATCCTCAGCCCAGGCCCACAATTTTTAAATAAACCTTTGAGATGGATATGGTTCCCACACCTGTCATGTTTTACTACGGGGGCCCATGGGATCCACCCCCACCCTAAGATCTGTATCCCCAGCCCTCAGAATGGACAGCTTCTGGGGCAAGTCTCTGTGGAGCTCTTTGTTTATCTGTACAGTGGGTCATCATTGCATTGCCCTACCCCGCTTCTGGGGCTTTGGGGGTCCAGCTGGCTAAGAGTTGGAGACGTGTTCTCTCCACAAGCTGTCCTGGCTGCCCAGAGGCCACAGGTAAGTCAGTGTCCAGGAATAGTCAGGGATGGAGGCCTCCCTTTTTAACTAGTTAAGACAGGGTCTTGCTATGCAGTTCAGGCTGACTTTATAGCCCCGGGTAGTCTCAAACTTTCAGCAATCCTCCTGCCTCAGCCTCCCAAGTGCTGGGATAGGGATGGAGCCCTTGATCAGGTATTAGAGGAGTCAGCCTCAGTTCCAGTATACCACATAATGTCCTGGGGGAAAATCAAACATCCTCCCTCTCTTAGAGATGTCAAGGTGGTTTGAGGCCACAAAAAACAAAAAATTCAGCATGCTGGCACAGCTGCCTGGCTTTCCATTAGCCCTGACCTTCCTTAGCAGAGTTGCTTAACCTCTCAGAGCCTCAGTTTCCCTGTCTGTAAAATGGGAACATAAAGACACATCTGTTTCATGGGATGGTAGAAGAGGTCCGCAATTTTGAGGTATGAGGTGTCTGGTGCATAGCATGGGAACTATGAGCTGTCCCAGGGGCTGCCATTCATTGCCTGGCTCTGGGCCAGTGCCAGATGCATGAGGCTGACATTGGTGGAACTGACAGGTCCCCTGGGATGCTGTCCCCCCTCATGCAGGGACTGTGAAGTCCTGAGGGCAATGTCTTATTTCAACACTTGCCAAAAGACAGACTGATTTAACCCAAAATAATTTTATTGTCTCCACTTGGGATATAAAAGCACCCTTGGGACCCCGGCCCACGCCCCAGGGGGACGAAGAGGTATCAGTGGAATCACTGCTTTTGGGGGAGGGGAACACTGGGGTTCCCTTTTCTGCCCTGAGGGAGGAGCCCCTCGCCTACCCCAGCCACCCATTCCAGTGTCCTGCCAGTCCCTGGTGAGGGGCTGGGAGCCACAGTGCAGTATAGAAGTTTAAGCCTGAGATTGACCAGAGGCTGTGCCCCCGGGGACCCTCATGGCCTGGTGGGGAGCGGCACACAGCAGCGGTTAGGTGTCTCCAGGAAAGATGAGTGCTGGGGTTCCCTGGGCTGCTGCAGAGGGCATGGGCACAGGTTGGGCTCGTCGTCTGAGGTCAGAATGTAGAATGCCGCTCTTCCTGAGTTTCGGCGCTTGACCTGGTCACATATCGCTGCTGGGGAGCAGTCCCCCTAGTTCCAGAATCCACCGGTACCGCGGCTCTGGGACCCTTCGAGGCTCCTCCCTACTAGAGGAGCTGCAATTGCACCTTCAGCCGCAAGGCCCGGCCCTCAGGTCCCTGCCAGACACCCTGGGACCCTGCCACGCTCACCACCTCCAGCTGGTACTTTCCCGGCCTCGGCCTCCGCAGCCCCAGCTGCAGGGAGCTGAGCCCGCTGCGGTGCAGCATGCGGAAGAAACTTTGCCCGTTGCCACGGGTGATGACATATCGGATTCCCAGCCCCTGCAGAGCAGGGCGCAGCTCCAGGATGTGCTCCGCCTGGGTCAGGCATGAGAGGTTCAGGCCCAAGGTCAGGGGGACTTCGGCGTCCAGGGTGGCCATGCTCAACTGGACAGAAAGACGGGGAGGGCTATGGGAGGCTGGGTGAATGGAGATGTGTGCTTAGGGTGCCCAGGACCGTGGCCAGAGATTTCTACCTTCCTAATCCAGAGTGAAAAGGTTTTTGTTTTTGTTTTTTGAGATAAGTTCTTGTTCAAACAGGCCTTGAACTCACTGTGTAGCCCACAGGCCACAAACTTTTGGCTATCCTCCTACCTCAGCCTCCTGAGTGCTGGGTTTATAGGCAGGAGAAAAGGGTCTTTCATGCACTCTGCCCTTTGGCTTCTGCATAGCCCTCCACCCATAAGGCCATGTTGGTATAGGCTGAGGATGGAAAGGTAAAGGTCTGCAGCTGGTTTCAGGGGAAAAGGCAAAGAATTCTTGGTAGCAGTCACTGCCCCCACCAAAACAAAACAATTCCCAAACCCCAAAATAAACAAAAACCCCAGGACCTTTGCACTGAGCTACATACCCAGTCCTTTTTTAGTTTTTATTTTGAGAAAAAGTCTCACTAAGTCACTAAATCCCTCAGGGTGTGGTTGAAATTTTGATCCTTCTGCCTCAGCTTGCCAGAGTATTGAGATTATGGATTTGTACCACCATTCCTGCCTTAGGCAGGATTTTTGAGTTTTTGAGACAGAGTCTCTCTTACAGCCTAGGCTGGCCTGGAACTTGCAGCTATCCTGCTGCCTCAGCCTCCTAAATGCCGGGATTATAGGTGTGTGCCACCTTTTAAACAGTTTCTGGACTGCTGGTCTCAGCTAAGGGGTGTTGGTGAGACCCCTGCCAGCCTAAGCAAAATGAAATAAGGGTTGTCTCAGGCACCCAGCCAGGGAGTCATTCCGATGCCGCTAGTCATCACAGCCCTGAGGTCACTCAGAGGCAGTTTATGCTCAAGGGACTTTTTGCAAAAACCAGCCCCCAAAGGATGCCAGAGCTGCAGAGACAAAGAGGACACCCAGCTGGGATAGAGAGAAAGAAGCAGGGCCAGGTGACAGATGAGCTGCCCTGGCTTCCGCAGGACTTCCTGCATCTGGTGCTCTTAGAGGGCCCCTGTGTGTAGGTGACAAACCCTCCTTTATCTGCACTTCTCTGAAGTGTGTTCCTGGTCCTGGCAGTCAGACAGCATTCTCAGTGAGCTAGTGAATCTCAGTGGCAGGCTGCTCTGGGCGGGTAGACTGAGCCAACCACACAGAAGGTTATCTGTGTTTTCTCCTTTGCCTGGTCCTGCTCTGTGGGTTTCACCTCATTTGCATACCCATGGCCTCATATGCATGCCCGCGGCCTCATCTGCATACTCATGGATTCATTTGCATGCCCACCAAGTGCCCTGCAGCTGCATTAAAGAGAAAGCTCTTCCTGACTCCCAGCCCCTGGTTCTGGGGATTGCCTGCCCTTCCTGCAGTGTGGGCAGCACATTTGCATTTACTGACACCTGCTGGTAGTGAGTGGGTATTGCAGGCAAATACACAGTACAGCTCTCTTGCCTCAGGCATGATCATCACCTTTTGATGCTCATGGCAAAGAACAGGAACTATAGGATGATAACATAATACCATTTTTTTTCCTAGCAAGAGGGGGGAAAACAACTAGAGAAAAGAGGGTGAAGTAATGCACTTGGCATTTGACTAAATATTGAAAGCCCCTCCAACCCATCATGGCAATTTCACTCTGGCTTTACTTATTCTCCTAAATATTTATGATAGATCATATTTATAATGTGCTATAAACCATGGTACATGGCTAGGTGTGGTGGTGCATACCTATAATTCCAGCACTCTGGGAGACTGAGGTAGAACAATCACAAGTTCAAGCCTAGCCTGAGCAATTTAGCAAGACCCACTCACTGTGTGTGTGTGTGTGTGTGTGTGTGTCTATTTAGAGTCTCACTATGCAGTTCACACTGGCCTTGACTCACTTTGTGGCCCAGGCTGGTCTCAAACTCACAGCGATCCTCCTGCCCCAGCCTCCTGAGTGCTGGGATTATAGGCGTGAGCCACCACACCCAGCTGCAAAATCCACTCTTAAAAAAATAAAGAAAGCTGGTGATATAACCCTGGGTTCAATCCTCCACACCAAAACCAAACTAAGCACTCCCCAAAAGTTTTACCTATTTTTTTCTTCTTCCCCTCCAGAATCTCTACCCAGGAGTAGCGACTTTTTTTTTTCTTGTTTACTATTGCCCGGCAGGGTCTGTATGAGACGCCTGGATCATCAATCTGGAGATGTAAAGTATGCAGGAGATGTTTTCCAAAGAGCTCCCAAGGGAAATCCCAGGGATACAGAAGGACAGGGAGGCTGATGTGCCATGATAGGAGGGACAAGCCAAGATACGGAGTCTACTGTCCCCCAGCACTGACTATATCCCCAGCCTTTTTCTATTAGATTTCATTTCAAGATAGAATCTTGCCCAATTGCCTGGGCTGGTTTTGAACCTGAGATCTTCTTGCCTCAGCCGCCTGAGTAGCTAGGATTGTAGGTGTTTCACCACCCCTGACTGAATCCAATGTTCTTTAGGGTCACAGACTCTTTCCCACCTTCAGGGAGTCCCCTGGCTGCCCCTGCCCCATGCAGCCCCTGGGATACCTGGTGGGCTCCGTGGGCACTGCGTGGTGGCCGGTCCCGAGGGGTGAGGCCATTGATCTTGCATTCATAGCAGGCTTCTGGAGAGAGTGGCTCCTCATTTGGGACTTCCTGGGGTCCAGGACTGAAGCCCAGGGCAGAGACACAGTGCCTGGACCAGGACAGTGGGGTAGGCAGGCTTTCAACAGCAGCCAGCAGGACCCCTCCAGTCAACCTCTTCCACCCCTCTATTGTGAGTCAGTTGCTCTGGAGGTAGGAGCTGTCATGCAAATGTGCCTGTGTATGTGACGGTGTGGTGCTATGTACATGCTTGTACACCTGCAGAAGTTGTGTGTGTGCACGGGGGTCCCCTGGCTCACCTGCACACAGGCATGAACATGGGAATGACACGGTATGCAATTCCTGGGAGAAATGAATGTACCCAAGTATGCCCAGGGTGTGTGCAGGTGGGAGCCTTTGCGCACATGGGGAGGGTAACATGCAAGTACACATGTGCCGTGTATGAATCTACACTTGGGCCTCCATGTGCACAGGCTCCACATTCTTCTATTCAACCACCCAAGACTGAAAATGTTATGAGCTGGGGGTAGCTCAGCAGAGGAGCGCTTGCCCAGTCTATGCAAGGCCCCTGTCATCTCCAGAAAAGTACATGGTCCTACTAAGGTGTGGTGGTGCATGTCTGTAATCTCAGCACTTTGGCAGGCTGAGGCAGGAGGATTGCAAATTTAAGCCCAGCCTGGGAAATTTAGTGATTTATTAAGACCCAGTCTCAAAATTTTAACCAAACAAAATGAACAAACAAACAAGGGCAGGAGAGGTAGCTTAGTGTGAAAACTCTGGGCTTAGTCTCAGTATGGGGAGAAAAAGTCACAAGTTGCTGCTGTTGTGCACTTACGCTTAGGCTGACCCTTTGCCAGTACTGCACACGTACAGACTTCTTGTTATTACTTCCTACATGATGCATGATAGCAGCTACTTACACAGCATGTGCACTGCATTAGGCATTATAAATAATCTAGATGTAATTCAAATTATCCAAGAGGACTGAGATTGCGGCTCAGTGGTAGAGTGCTTGCTGGTCACACACAAGGGCCCGGGTTCCACTTCTACCACTGGGAAAAAAAGTATATAAGGGGATGGACGCAGGTCATATGCAACTTCTGTGCCTTTTATGTGTGCATACGTATGTGTGTGTGTGTGTGTGTGTGTCTGTCTGTCACCAGGGATCGACCCCTACGGTTCTTGCACTGAGCTACATCACCAGCTCCATCTTTATAAAAATTATTTTTTGAGACAGGGTCTCATGAGTTCTCAAATCTGGGCTTGAACTTGCAACCCTCCTGCCTCAGTGCCCCCCAGGCACACATGTACATGCGGGGCATGGTACCTGTGTCCATTCCACCCTTTCCCACCTGCTCAAACCTCTCACCCTTGCCCAGCTCGGAAGTAGCCTCGGGGGCAGCCGCACAGGAAGCCACCCGCCGTGTTGGCACAGCTATAGCTGCAAGGGCTGCCTTGCCCAGCGCACTCGTCCACATCCTGGCAGCCCCCAAGGGCTTCATCAAAGTCAAATCCAGAGGGGCAGACGCAGTAGAAGCCACCCAGGGTGTTGTGGCAGGAAGCACTGCCACAGGCCGTGGGCGACACAGCACACTCGTTCTTATCTGTGCATGAGCAGGAGAAAAATGGTGACAGAAGACTTCGCACCCCCAGAGCCCTCCATGGGGAAGGCTTGCAAAGGAGTTCACCAGGAAGCTCAACTACACCTGTTTTCCTCCATGCCTTGCTTATGACACTCCTTACTCGCCAAAGCCTGCAATTCTCCTTGGCAGTGTTTCTTAAAAACATCTCCTAAATCCTAAATCGAGGGCTTCTTAGGCACAAACCATGCTGCCCTCAGCCCTGTGACATGGGGGCCGGGCCACTCTCTATAGTGGGGTTGATCTTGTGCTGTGGGGAGTTAGCAGCACCCCTGGCTTCTCCCCACCCCACAATCTCCAGTTGTGGTGCTCTGGCTGCTAAAAATGCTTCCAAGGGATTTCTTTTTCCAGTGCTAGGGATGGAACCCAGGGTCTTAAGCATGTTTGGCAAGTGCTCACCATTGAGCTACACCTCCAGTACTTTTTCACTTATTTTTTTTTTTATATTTTGAGACAAGGTCTCACTAAATTGCCCAGGCTGGCCTTGAATTTGCAAGCCTCCTGCCTCAGCCTTCTGAGAAATTGGGATAACAGGCACACACCACCTTGCCAAGCTTCAAAATGTTCCCTGGAAGGCAAAATGGTCCTCAGCTGAGAACGCAATGAGTGGTCTAATGAAGTATATCCTCTGCTAGGATGGGCTCCACTTGGGGCTCATTTCTGCACCCTGAAGGGCCTGGTACAAGGCAAATCCTTGGGGGAGAATTGGGGAAGGAAGAGATGTAAACAAGAAGAGGAAATGGAAGAATCACCAGTAAAGGCTAGGGATCTGTGCCATCCTGGAGAGCACTGGGGATGAAGGCTGGAGGGTAGGGTGGCATGAGAAGACAAAAAACAAAACAAAACAAAATTTAATTGGTGAATCACCACAAATGAAAGGAGGAAGACAGAAAAGGCAGTGCCATTGCAACAGGTATGGTAAAGATGTGATATACGTGCATACCTTTGCAGGCCATTGCTGCACCCATAGTAGACATCACTAATCAACCCCAGAATTCATTCCCCTACTAATCACTAATCATTGCACTATTTCTACTCCACTCATGACAGGCATCACTAATCAACCACTGCATTCTTTCCTCTGTACCCATATCACAATCACCAATCACTGCACTCTTTCCACTCCATCTACAGTAGACATCACGAATCAACCCCAGTATTCATTCCCCTGCTAATTACTAGTCAGTCACTACACTATTACCATGCTACTCATGGCAGACATCACTAACCAATCATTATGTTCTCTCCAGTTACCCACAGCAGACATCACCAATCGACCACAGTATTCTTTGCTCTGTTCTTATGGCAGACATCACTAATCAGTCACTGCACTCTTTCCCAGTAATCACAGGCATGGTCCCTGAATCTTTCTCAATTCCTGACAACCACCTTCCAAGAAAGGAACTGGAGCAGTATGTCATGTTTGCTTAGCTACCCCCTGGTTTCCCAGTGGTAGACTTCCCCAGGATGGCTCATCTGAGTTTTAAGCAGTTCTGCTGGTCACAACATCTGGCAGTGAAGTGGTTCCTTGTTGCTTGCTGTTCGCAGGTTTTCCTCCCCACCCTTGCCACTCACCTACACACTGTGCCCACTGGGAGTGCTGGGTGAAGCCCTTGGGGCAGCTGCAGCGGTAGCCCCCCACCTCATTCTGACAGCCATGGTGGCAGTGGTGGGGTCCGTCACACTCATCCACATCTGAGACACAGAGAGCCGGGAAGAGGGGGCTCAGCTGGTAGCTCTCAGGACCACCCCTTCAGCCCTGTACCCCACTCACACTGGCTCTACCTTTGCAGCCATGGCCTGAGTTGTCCAGGGTGAAGCCTTGGTAGCACTCACAGCGGAAGCTGCCTGGGGCATTGAGGCAGCGTCCATGGGCACCACATGGGCTGGGCTGGGCCAAGCACTCGTTGTTGTCTGCAGAGGGCAGAAAACGGGCAGGGTTTCCTGGTGGTTAGGGAATGCTGTCGGGAGCCACCTGACACGCTGTGTGGCTTCAGGCAAGTCACATTACCTCTCTGTGCCTGTTTTCTCCTCTTCTGTGAAATCAGAGCTGTAACAGTTGCTTTCTCTGCCAGTATTCGTAATGTAATTTGTATAGACAGAGGGCTTTGCTTAAATCTCATCTCCCCCATCTTTTTAAACGGTGACACAGGGGTCTTTCTGCATTGCTAAATTGCCCAGCCTGGGCTTAAACTTGCAATCCTCCTGCCTCAGCCTCCCAGAGGGCTGGGATTGTAAGTGTGTGCCACCACACTTGGCTCATCTCTGTCTTGAAGCTGTGTAACCTGAGACACTGATCTTCCCTTTTGGACTCAGTTTTCTGCATTACAATACAGAGGGGGCTGATATGTCCTTTTGCCATTTTTTGGGTGAGAATTAAATTAACTGCACACAGAGCTTAGCATAGTACCTGGAAAGGGAATAAAAGATTATCAAAACCCCTTCACAGGCTGGAGATATGGCTCAGTAGGAGGGTGTGTGCTCTTCATGTGTGAGACCCTGAGTCCTCCAGCATCACACACAAACAGAAACAAGGCCCTAGGTTCAATTCCCAGCATTGAAAACAAACAACAACAACAAAAAAAAATCTTTTTTTTTTTTTGAGACAAGGTCTCACTGTGTAGTTCAGGCTGACCTCAAACTCATAGCGACCTCCCTGCCTCAGTCTCCCAAATGCCACCATCCTGGCTAGCTGATTGCTCTTTGAATACTGCATTCTTCCTTTTCTCCTAATCTCCTAATTTTGTTTTTACTTTGCTTTTACTTTTATGTTCTCAATACCTTCTAACCTATTTATTAAGTCTGTCTCCAGTCTGATTCTCTGCTGGAAGTTCGGTGATGCCTAGTAGCTGCTATTCTCCGGGACCCCGGGATCTGTTTCTGTAACTAGCCAGAGAGTAAACTTTTTTTGCTCTTTTGAAAACTGGACTCTTATCATAATGCCAACGCGGCCACAGGTGGTAGGTAAAGTGGGCGTAGCTGCGTACCAATAAAACTATTAACAACAGCAAGTAAGGGGCCTGTCGTGGCTGGTGGGCTGCAGTTTGCATTTTCTGGCTGCAAGTGCTGCCTGGTATAAAGCAGGTGCCGGCAGACAGTCGAATGGGTAAGAGGACGCCCGAGCTGGGGTACCCTTTGCTGGGCTCAGCCTCTGGGAGGAGATCTGGTTCCCTGGGCATCACAAGACAGTGGCAGGTGCCTTCTGGCTTTGACTTCTAAACCACATTTGGACAGTGAGAACCCGGGAGCAGGCTGGTGAGGGCCAAAGGGAGAAGCCAGGGCACAGGGCGGAGGCCTTCTGAAGGTGGGGCTCCCAGCGTCCCAGAAGGAGGAAGGAAGGAGGTTTAAGATGCCTCCAAGATGAACCCCGAGGAATCGAGCGCTCTGTTCCAGTCACCCCCATGTCTCTGTCCTGTCTGGTACACAACGGGGCGGCTGCTTCATACTTCTTTGGCGCCCAAGGACACAAAGGGTGGGAGGCACCCGCCGTAGGAGGGGCTGGGGCACTCACCGAAGCAGGCCTGCTGGCGCTGAGTGAAGCCCGGGGGACAGCGGCAGGCGAAGGCACCCACGGTGTTGACGCACAGGAACTGGCAGTTGTGCTGCCGAGTGGAGCACTCGTCCAGGTCTGCGGCACAGAAGCGCAGGGCGCTCAGGGGGCGTGGCCCGGCCGCCCTTGGGGGTTGTGGGCGTGGCCACAGGTCAGGGCTGGGCCTGGACCTCACAGGAGGTGGGGGGAAGGGAAGGAATGGAAGGGGAGGGGTTGTCTTTGGAGAGAGCATCACCTTTGCAGGCCTGGCTGTCTTCCTCCAGGAGGTAGCCCCGGGGGCAGGTACACAGGAAGCTGCCCTCGATGTTTTTGCAGTGGAAGGAACACGGCTTGGGGTTCTGGCCGCACTCGTCCACGTCTGGGGTTGGGAGATAGCGAATGTGAGGAGGTCAGGGGCTGAGGGGGCTGGGGTTCCCTTCCCAGACTCTCACTATCCCAAATCTGGGGAGTACACAGGAATTGCACTTTTTCTGCCAAAAGCAAAGTGATAAACACTGAGTCTGCTCTGTGTACCCACACATTCAACCAATAAGAATGAAAATACTCTTTAACAAGAAGGTCTGAGGGGAACATGCAGACTTCTGGCTTAATGTCAACCCTAAACAATACAACAACCGTGTACGTAGCACTTAGGTTGTATTAGGTGTTTAAAAAGTCATCTAGAGATGATGCATTTATTTGGCAACACTGGGGATTGAACCTAGGGACTCCATCCCCAGTCCTTTTAAAATTTATTTTGAGCCTGGCATGGTGGCTCACGCCTGTCTGTAATCCCAGCACTGGGGAGGCTGAGGCAGGAGGATCTTTGCAAGTTCCAGACCAGCCTGGGCTACAAAGTGAGCTCAAGGCCAGCCTGAACTGAATAGCAAGACCCTGTCTCAAAAAGACAAAAAAAATTTATTTTGAGACAGGCTCTCACTAGGTCAGTAAGTTGCCTAAACTGGGCTCAAACTTGCAATCCTCCTGCCTCAGCCTCCCAAGGTGTTGCAGTAACTAGCATAAGCTACCATGTCTGCTTTAGAAATAATTTAAAGACCACAGGGAGGTTGGGGGTGTGGCTCAGGGGTAGAGTGCTTGGCTAGCATGTGCAAAGCCCTGGGTTCCATGCCTACCATCACAGAAGAGCTAAGTAAATAATAAATAACAAGTGGCACATGCCTGTAAATCCCAGCACTCATGAGACTGAGGCAGGAGAGTCACTGTGAGTTCAGGCCAGCCTGGGCTACATAGTGAGATCCAGTCTCAAAAAAAAAAAATCATGTATGTAAATCATATATAAATAGAAGGGACTTAAGTAGTCCTGGATTGGGCTGAGGATTTAGCTCAGCAACATAAGCACCTGCCTTGCAAGTGCGAGGTCATAAGAATGATTCCTGTTATCAAAAAAAAGATGTCGGTATCCAAGCACGGATCAACCACCTTTATATGAACAAAGTAGCCACTGAGAGTGAATACAAAAATGGGCATGGTTGTGTGTCGATAAAACTTTATTTACAAAGCTGAAAGGAAGGCCCACTTGTCCTACAGGGTGGGGTTTTACTGCTATGTGATTCAGATGCCATCAGAGCAGGAATGCAGTCCAGGTTGGGGGGAGCCCAGGAAGCTCTGCTTCCGCTTTCCTCACGTTGTGGGCATGCTTTGAAAATGTCAAGCACCCCATTGGGGAAGTGGAGGCAGGGTCCTTCTGGGCAAGGGGAGAGGCTCACCCAGGCAGGCAGTGGCAGCTGCATCCAGCCTGTACCCGGACTGGCAGTGACAGTGGAAAGAGCCGATGCTGTTGATGCACTCGCCATGGGGGCACAGGTGCGCAAACACAAGGCACTCGTCCACATCTGTGGACAAGCAGGGTGGGGCAGGGTGTCCTCCGGGGCAGGCCCAGTCTCCTCCCGCCCCACTCCTCTGCCCATGTGGACCCAGACTTCAGATGGGTGGTCCCTAAGCCAGGGGGACATGCTGGTGGTGTGCCTTCCACCAAGCACATGGAAATGCAAATACAGTCGTGTGCCCATTAACAAGCTTGCATACAGCACATGCCCACTCATGTGCTCATTAATGAGCTAGCATGCGCAGACAATAAACCACACATGATGCTGGCTCACACATCTGCTCACGTGGCCACTCACTCAAGTTCATGCACACCGAGAGTACACATACTGTTCAACACGCCTGCTGTCACAAAGGGGTACACACACACACAGAGTGGCTCACACATTTTAGCACCTGCCAAAGCACAGGACACAGAAATGGAGCATGGTCACCTCCAGGACACCCACCTCGTCCCTCAGTGGAGTAGCCTAAGCCGTGGGGACACAGCTTCTTGTAGGCAGAGGTGCCAGGCAGAGGGCAGAGCTCGCAGCTAGGGCCCCAGCCCCGGCCACCCCCGCAGCAGCACACAGCCCTGGACACCGCCTCACCGCTGCTCCAGTGGGCCAGGCACGCAGCCTGCAGCACCTCGGAGAAGCAGAGCCCCTGCCGGACGTCTGTAGGGAACCACAGGGGATGGTTGGTGGGAGGCCCACGACCCCCTTTTGGATATGCACAGGGTGAAATCTGACATCATTATCACTGGACGCCATGAAACACCCTTAGCGGGCTGGGGCAGAAGCAAGACTCACTCAGCCCTCAAAGGGATCACCCCAGGCTGGACTGCAGAGGCATGGTGGCCTCCTGGGGGGAAAGGGAAGCATCCTTTGGTCACAGAGAGAATGGATGACTGAGGGGTGGCAGGGAAACCAGGGACATCAAGGTGGGGGCAAGAGGTGGCAGCACCTGGGATGGAACAGTAGGAAGATGATATCCAGAGACAGATGGGAAGTGGGGAGGGCCAGACCGGATGCTGGCCTGGGAAAGTGGGGTCACTCTAGGAAGCTCGCGTGGGGACCTGCTGCTGAGCTGAAGATGGGGACAAAGCTCATGAGCTTGCTCTGGGGCAGACGACACTGTGGGGGCTGAGGACAGAGGTGTCCAGGAGGCCTACAGACAGGCACACCTGGGAGGGAGCTGTGGGGCGGACGCTTGCTCAGGAAAAAGTGCAGGGACAGGAACAGAAAAAGGAATCAGACAGATGTGGTGCACAGGTTGCCTGCTGGGTTTAGCTTCCAGAGAGAGGGAAATTGGGAGAGGGCCTGCACCTGGGTGCTGCTTCTGGCTGCAGAGGAATCTGTCGGGTTGTGGTGGGGAAGGCAGCAGGTTTTCTGGGGTGTTTGATTGAAAGGACAAAAGCAAGAGTGGAGTGTGCATGTGTGTGTGCCGCACACATCTGTGCAGTGGAAGTGTCTAGATCCACTCAGCTGCCCCCTGCAGGTACCCATCCCGCCTCCCAGAGCTCCTGGGGACTGCAAGGGACAGGTGTCGGCCTCCGCCTTCCTGGCCACACTCACCAAGGCACTCGGTGAGGGTCGGACTGGGCCGGAAGCCCTCGTGACATTTGCACTGGAAGCTGCCCACGGTGTTGACACAGTGGCCATGGGTGCAGACGCTGGGCTGGGCTTCGCATTCGTCCTCATCTAAGGTGGGAAGGAAGAAGCAGGCCAGCAGGGTGGCCAGCAGTCCCACGGCCTTGAGTGCCCTCCTTGCCCAGGGGTCCCTGCACCCTGTACCTGTGCAGCCCTCCCCGGAGCCAGGCTGGGGCTGCATGCCCACAGGGCAGACGCATGTGAAGGTACCGATGAGGTTCTTGCACAGCATGCCGCGGGTGTGGCAGTCCTGTGTGACATCTGCACACTCGTCCACATCTTTGGATGACCAGGGGCAGGGGTCAGTAAGGTTCAAGTGCTCCACGGTGTGGACCTTGGACCCCATTTTCTGCAGCCACAGTGGGACCATGGTGGGGGTCTCTGTAGTCCTGGTGGAGCCTATCTTATCCGGAAGGGACCCCCAGGCCATGGCCAGCCCCAGGCAGCTCAGACTGCACCCCACACCCACCTCCCTTGCCTACCATCATCATGGCCCCTGGCACTGGCACTCAGAAAAAGCCCTGCAGGGGCTAAGTCCCAGCCTCAGGGTCTCTTGCCCTTAAGATTGTTCACTTGGGCCAAAAAAGTCCTTCGTGGCAGCAGTACTAGGGGATTCTATGTACACTGTAGGATGCCAGTGCTTCCTCCCTTACTGTAACAATAAAAGTGTCACAGAGATGACCCCATGTCTCCTGGAACGCATGACCACTATCCTCACTGTCCTGCCCCACTCAGGACAGGGCCAGTCTCTGATGTCATGTTAGACTCTGGACCAAGGTGTCAGTGGTTTCTTTTATTTTATTTGGGAGGGGTAGGGTCTCACTGGCCTTAACTCACTAGATTGTCTAAGTTTACCTTGAACTAGCAGAGATCTTCCTGCCTCAGCCCCGAGTGCTGGGATGACAGGTGTGCACCACCATGCCGGGCATACATGCTTATTCTTTGGATCAAGACAATGACTCCTCCCACGTAGCACCTTCTGCAAGCTCACTTGGCACAGCTCCATGGGATCCCAGATTGCTCCCTAGTATCCTGGGGGCTCCCACTTTTATTCCCGTTTCATAGACAGGAAGTGGAGAGCCTGGGCCCACGCTTTGGTCTGCTGGAGTCTGGGCCCGGATGTCCATACAGTCCCAGGCCCCACCCACCGCCACAGTGCTGTGCCCACCTCGGCACGTGGCCCCATCCTCGCGCAGGGCGTAGCCAGCCGGGCAGGTGCAAGCATAGGAGCCTTCGGTGTTGCGGCAGCGAAAGGCACAGAGCAATGGGTTCAGCGAGCACTCATCAATGTCTGTGGAAGCCACCAGAGGTGTCTGCTGGGAGGGGTGTCTGCCCGTGCAATCCCTGCTTGCACCCCAGGCTGGGCCCCAGGTGTCCATCACACAGCCCCTGCGTCCTGGGCAGCCAGAGTCCTACCCTCGCAGGTGGCCGCAGGGCCAGGCTCGAAGCCGGCGGTGCAGGTGCACTGGAAGCCCCCAATGACGTTGGTGCAGGTGCCTTCCCCGCAGGGCTTCCCCACGAGGCACTCGTCTGTGTCTAGGGGGAGAATGGGTGGTCAGGCCGCAGAGAGGCCCCATCCTCGGGTCTGTCCCCTCTGCTTCCAGGGACGCCACAGCGGGGAGACAAAGTCGGCACCTCGGGATGAAGGAATGAATGTGTGTGCAGTGCATGAATGGATAAGCTGGGGCCCGAACGAGTGAGTGGGAGTAATGGAGAAAAGAGTTGGTGAAAGTGATGGAGCAAGGGAATCAATAGGAAATGAAGGCTGAGTGACCAAAAGAAGGCAAGGTGAATAAGGAGAGAGTGAATGCTAAGGGGTAAGTGAGAGTGAATGCTAAGGTGATGGGTGAAGGCGCAAGGGACAAACTGGGGGGCTGTGTGAAAATGAACAAGCGTATGAACGAACAGGTGAACAAGAGAGTGAATGAATGCATGGCTGGATGAACAAGTGGATGAATGAACAGGTGACCAAGCGAGTGAATGAATGCATGCATAAGTGAATGAACAGGTGACTGAGAAAGTGAATGAATGTGGGGATGAATGAATAAGTGAACGAGTGGGTGAATGCATGGATGAATGAGCGAATGAATGCATGGATGAATGAGCGAATGAATGCATGGATGAATGAACGAGTGCGTGTATGAACAGGTAAACAAGTGGGTGAATGAATGCATGGATAAATGAATGAGCGAATGAATGCATGGATGAATGAACGAGTGCGTGTATGAATGAACAGGTGAACGAGCGCGTGAATGAATAGGTGAATGAGACAGTGAATGACTGTGTGGATGAATGAACAGGTGAACGAGCGATTGAATTAATGGATAAACGCGGAAACACATAGGAAATGAGTAAGTGGAGTAACGGAACGAGTGAGTGAAACAATCAAGTGGCTGCGTGACCAAGGAAACGAATGAACACGGGACAGGTGGGGAATAAGTGAGGGACTGAATGACTGGGGCGAGTGAGAGAATGACCAGTGTGAATGGCGAGGGAGCCAAGACCGGCCCGCACTCACCCACACAGCTGAGCCCCGCGGGGTCCAGGCTGTAGCCCGAGGGACAGTGGCAGCGGAAGGAGCCGTCGGTGTTGACACAGAGGCCGTGGCCACAGACACCGGGGTTCTCAGCACACTCGTCCACATCTGCAGCAGCCGGGTTGCAGGAGGCGCGGTCATCGTGAGCGCGGGGACCGGGACCCGGGGAGATGCGGCGGCTCGGGGCTCGGGACTCACCTTCTCTAGCGTCTTGGGGGCCGGGGACTGCCCCGTGGCCAAAGGGGCAGAGATCCTGGAAAGCAGCTGCACAGCAGAGGGGCGGGAGTCAGCCGGCGGCCCCGGGACGGCGAGGCTCACCAGCCGGGCAGCCACTCACCTCCGCCCTCCTGCGGACAGAGCTCGCAGGGCTCGCCCCATCCCTCCCCGGGGCTCCTGCTGCAGCAGCACCGGGTCTTGGTGGTGTTGAGAGCTTTCGGCGCTGAGCACCTCCCGGCCTCAAAGCGGGTGAAGCAGACGCTCTGCCGCGTGTCTGTGGGCGGGGGGGGGGGGGGGGGGGGGGGGGGGGGGGGGGGGGGGGGGGGGGGGGGGGGGGGGGGGGGGGGGGGGGGGGGGGGGGGGGGAGTGTCAAGGCCAGCGGGAAGGGGCGAGCGCGCGCGCAGCTGCCTTTCTGCACCCTCGGCCTGGTGCAGGCTCGCAGCTGAGTCCACCAGGAGCCAATCAGAACACCCCACCTCCCTGGCCTAGGTGATTGGCTCAGGTCTGAACACGTGATGCCTCGTGGACCAATGAGGATCATCCCAGGTACTTTGCCGGGGTAGCTGACAATCTTTATCCGAAATGTTCCGACCCATTCATTCCCGGAGAGGCAAAGCGGCTGATTCCAGACAGCTGGAGGTACCCGGGCGTCAGATCCCAAACTCCCAGACCTCGGCTCTACTCAGAATCCTATCAGCCTGGGAAGTCTTGGGACTAGCGGAACTCACTGTGCAGAGGCGCAGGTGTCGGGCTGCAGCTCCTGCAGTGTTGCCTTGCTTTCCTGGGTGTTCGGACCCCTCCTCACCCTACCTGCTACCGTCCCCTTCCCGAAGCCCCGTGCACACCCCGTGCCCAGCTCACCAAAGCATCGGTGCCCACGGTCAGAGAGGATAAAGCCAGGCGGGCAGAAGCACTGGAAGCTCCCGGGACTGTTGGTACAGGTGCCAAAGAGACAGAGGTTGGGCACCTCCAAGCATTCGTTGATATCTGGAGGGGTAGGGACATGAGGTGGGAGTGATACAATGGGACTCCCGCAGGACCAGGAGGCCGCTGCTGTGAGCAGAGCCACATGGAGTGGGAAACTAGGGCGGGGAATCTGAGGGCTCAGTGTGACCCACAGCACTGGGTGGCAGTGTGTATGTGGGCGTGGGGCCGTCACTCACCCACGCAGTGGTTGCTCTGCACCTGGAAGCCAGGGGGGCAGATGCAACGGAAGGATCCCTCAAGATTCTGGCAGGTGCCTGGCAGGCAGGTTCCCGTGAGCGTGAGACACTCGTTTGTGTCTGGAGAGGAGGAAGAAGGGGTCCCAGTGCCAGAGGGGAGGCAGAGAGCTCACCTGGGTCTGGGCTCCAACTCGCAGTCCTCCTGCCTCAGCCTCCCTTAGTGCTAAGAAAATAGGTGTGCATCACCACACCTAGCAGGAAACATATTTTCAGGACAGCCTCACCCTAAACCACACACTCCGTGGAAACAGAAGGTGCTGCTGTTTTTCTTTTCATACCTTAAAATAAATGCATGGATATTAATTGGGAGCCGCGCTCACTGAGAAGCACAAAGTTCTGGTCAGTGTGAGCAGAGGCTGCTGAGATGGCTGCTGGTCCCGTTGGCGACACTCACCCACACAGTTCTTCCCATCGGCTGCAAGCTCAAAACCACCCTGGCAGTGACAGTGGAAGGAGCCAGCTGTGTTGAGACACTGTCCCATTCGACACACCTGCCCGGCCATGGTTTGACACTCATCAATGTCTGCAGAGGGGAGATGGGCAGGTAGGGTCAACTGCAGAGCCTGAGGGAACTGAGCCTCTCCTGAATCTCCATCCACAATTAAGCTGAGCTAATGCACTGATTTCTATTTACTGAGCGCTTCTATACATGTTTCTTTCTGCTGTTCTGGTTAGTTGGTACTGGTATCTTCTAATACAACCACATAATGCTTTGCATTTGCCTCTGAGTGAATCCCTGGATACAGTATCTAACACCTAAAAAAATATATTTGACATGTACAACTTAAAGGAGGAGAGGTTGGGTTTGGCTCACGGTTTCTGTCCATGCTTGGCTGTCTCCAGAGACAAGATGGCGGAAAGGTCTGGCGGAAGTAAAGGTGCTCAACTCGTGGCTTCTGGGACCAACCTCCAACCATGCCTCGTCTCTGCACAGCACATCCAGCTACTGAACTCATCAGTGGATGAAGCCACTAATGAGTCTTTCACCACACGAGCCAGTCACCTCCCAAACACATGAGAATTGGAGGGCTCTTTTATGGATCCCTAGGGATCTAAAGCATCACAACCCTTTTAGCTGTGCCCCACACATTTTGGTTTCATCTTCATCTAATTCTAAACATTTTTTTGTGATTTCCCTCAAGATTTCTTATTTGACCTATGAATTAGTCTGGAGTATGTCTGATTTGCAAATATTTAGAAATTAAATCTGTGAATGATTTCTTGTTTTATTCCCATATAATTGAAGGACTCACTCTGTGTGATTCAATTTTTAAAATTCCTTAAGGTTATCTTTATGGTCCAGTGTATGGTGCTGATTGGTGAATGTATCTGACAAGAATATCGATTCTAGAATCTTCTAGTGGTTGAGTTTCATTCAAGTCTTCCATAGCCTGACTCATTTCCTTATCTACTTATTCTCTAGAGTACTGAGGGAGGCATGTTGAAGCTGCCAGCTATATCTACAGATTTCTCTATTTCTTTTTCCAGTTCTGTAACATTTTTTTTCTTTGTTTTGTTTTTGGTACTGAGGATTGAACTGATGACCTCAGGCTTGCCAGGCAGGTGCTTACGCTACTGAGCTAAATCCCTGGGCCCAGTTCTGTAAATTTTTACTTTATATGTTTTGAAGCTCTATTGTTGGGCACTTATGCATTTATTATATTTTCTTAGAGAACTGACTTCTCTATATAATGTCTATCTCTGGTAATATTTCTGGTGTGTGAGTGTGTGTGTGTGTGTATGTGTGTGTGTTTGAGACAGGGTCTCACTATGTAGCCCAGAGTAGCCTCAGATATGTGGCAATCCTCCTGCCCCAGCCTCCTGAGTGCTGGGATTATAGGTTTGTGCCACTGAACCTGGCTTTCTGGTAATATTTCTGTTTTTTTTTAAGTTGTTTTTTGTTTGTTTGTTTGTTGAGATGGGGTCTTGTTATGTAATTGAGGCTGGCCTTGGACTCATTATGTAGCCCAGGCTGGTCTTAAAACTCACAGCAATCTTCCTGCCTCAACTTCCTGAGTACTGAAATTATAGGCATGCACCACCACAGCCAGCACTGGTAGTATTTCTGTTGAGAAGTCTGTGTGTCTGATATTGCTCTGATAAGTCTTACTATTAATCCTCCTTCTGCAAATAAAGAAATAGAAGCACACGGTAGTAAATGGCCTGTCCATGGTCACATAGCTGGTAGGTGACAAAGGTGGGATTTCAACCCACACCACCCGACCCTGCACTGTGTGCTTCCAGCCAGTGACCCCAACTGGGCAGTGCTATGCCACCAAGGTTCTGCTTTCACTCTTCACCTCTTCTCTTAGCAGTTCACCAGGGAATAAATCCTAAGAGAAGTCAGAAATTATTTTAAATTAATGCAAATAAAAAACAAAGTATTCAGATGTGTGAGATGCAGCTAAGAGGACACAGAGAGGCCAATTAATAGCCTTAGGTGATGTGGTCTGTCTGTTCTGCCTGCATTCAACTTTAGCATGAACTCTGATACTGGGAAGTTGGAGTATGCAGAATGGTGAACTCATTCCCAGAGGGAACTCTGATCCCTGAGGTAACACATCTGATCCCTCAAGCCATACATCCTCATCTTTGCAGGGAGGATGACACCCCACCCATGTGCCCAGCTGGCTCACCTGCACAGTTCCTGTTGCGTGTTGCTGTGAAGCCAGGGGAGCAGAGGCAGGTGTAGGAGCCGACGGTGTTCCTGCAGGTCCCATTTCCACACGGCTGCTGCTTGCACTCATCGAGGTCTGTCAGAGTGAAGCCAAGACCCCAGCACTCACCAGCGCTTTGGCTGATGGACCAGGAGACTGGCCAGTGATGCTGGCAGGGGTGGCCAGGAAGTACCCTGATACCATCCACTACCCTCACAGACAGGCAAAAAAAAAAAGCCATTTGTCCAAGACCCTCATGCCAGGATTCAGATCCAGGTCTGCAGCGAGCTAGGGTGGATGAAAAGGCTGTGCCCACCTCAGAAGCAGGGCAGACACCTGGCAAGGCCTGGCCCTGGAGGCAGCAGGAATGGCTCTCACCCATGCACAAGGTCCCATCTGCCAAGGCTCGGAAGCTGCGGTGACACAGGCAGGTGTAGCTGCCCTCAGTGTCCACACAGTTGCCATGGATACAGACCTTGGGGATCTCCTGGGCGTGCAAGCAGCATGCTCCCCCCTGACAAAAGCTGACCTCATCCTTCTTCCCTAAGCCCTGGCATGACAAGGTCATGCTATGCAGTGCAGTCCAGGCTGGCCCTCAACTTGCTATGAAGCCCAGGCTAGCTTTGAACTCTCAGCAATCCTTCTGCTTCAGCCTCCTGAGTGCTGGCATTAGGTGTGTACCACCACACTGGCTTATTTCATTCTTGTCACGCAACAGTTGATCTGAAGGCTGGGTGCTCAGCCATGTTCTTAGCAGCCTCTCCAGTATGTGGTGTATTCTTAGTTTACCTTCTATCCCCCCACTAGTAGAGACAAGGTCAGATGTTTAGCAAACAGGAAGGGAACAAGAGATGGAAGAAGGGGAAGGGGATGAAAAAAAGAATTAAGATGTGTTATGTACATGCACCAGCTCCACACAGAGAATATAATCATCATGCACTGCAAACATGCACTGGTTAAGAAAACAAGCTGCTGTGAACAATAAAGAATCAATTTTATTGCTTTTTTCTTTTTCTTTCTTTCTTTTTTTTTTTTTAGACAGGGTCTTACTATGTAGTTCAGGCTGGCCTCAAATTCACTTCAACCCTCCTGCCTCAGCATCCCATATGCTGGGACTACAGGTGTGTACCACCACCCCTGGCTATTGCTTTATTTTTACAATATCTTTCTTTTTTTGATACCAAGGATCAAAGTCACCACCTCCAATTTGCCAGGCAGGCAAATTATGCTGCTGAGCTAAATCCCCAGCCCTTGCTTTATTTTAAAAAAACAGGTCTTGCTACATAGTCCAGGCTGGCCTGGAACTCATGGTGATCCTCCTGCTTCTGCCTCCCAAGCATGGGGATAAGCATGTTCCACCACGCTCAGCTCAATGTAAAAAAATCAAAATGAGTTAGGCACATGGCATGGATCCTGTGATGAATGTAATCACTGTGTACTACAAACATGCATCAGTATTAATAAAGAATAAATCAGTATTAATAAAGATTAATCTTACTAAGAAGATGAAGCAAGGTGTGGTGGTGCACACCTGTCATCCCAGCACTCAGGAGGCTGAGGCAGGAGGACTGCTACAAGTTTGAGGTCAGCCTGGGCTACATAATGAGTTTAAGGCCATTCTGAATCACAGAATGAGACTCTGTCTCAAAAAAGAAAAACTGATAGAAAAAGAGAAAAGAGAGAAAGGGGATAGAGTCACAGCAGGTGACAGAGCCTGGCTCCCTCACCTGAGACCCAACACCTCCCCAGAGACCCCACTCACCCACGCAGGCCCCACCAAGTGACAGCCTGAACCCTGGGGCACACTGGCAGCGGTAGCTGCCCAGGATGTTGACACACACCGTGTTCCCATGGCAGGTCCTCTCCCTGCTGGCACATTCGTCCACATCTGAGGAATCCAGGGAACAGGGTGCGGATGAGAGGGTGCACAGCTGCACAGAATCAAACCCTGCACCCCGGAAAACAAGCGTGGGCACGTGGGGGCTGGGCAGATGGAAGCCCTTGGGGAGGTGGTCACCCTGGGCGATGCCTGCCCTGACTGGTGGGTGTCACTAGATTAATAAACACCTGAAAGATTGCAGAGGGTGCTCCTGAGTGGCTCTTGGAGGGTGACACTGGGCACCATATCCAGTCTCTGGTCCCTTCCTCTCTGGCACTGCCCCCTGCTCTGCTTCCTAAGCAGCTTAACCCTGCCAGGCCCTCCCACCATGATGCTCCTGACCATGCACTGAACCGTCCAAACCATGAGCCACATGGACTCACCCTCCTCTAAGCTGTGGGTGTTGGGTATTACACCCGACAACACAAAGTCAGCAAATACAGCCCACTTTACAGAGAGGAAAACTGAGGCTCTCAGAGTTTACAAGACCAGACTGCAAAGTGGGGAGCCAGTGTACTACCCAGATCCCAGGGCTGGGGCAGAGTGGGGTGGTACCTTTGCAGGCCAGTAGGGCACTGTCGTACTGAAAGCCCAAGGGGCAGTCACAGCGGAAGCTTCCAATCTGGTTGATGCAGACACCACGGGTGCACAGGCCTGGGATCTCCCTGCACTCGTCAATGTCTGGGAAAGACATGGGCAGTTAGGGGCAGCCTTGCCCCCAGCAAAGGGACCCACTGGTCCTGGAGTCGGGTGGCGGAAGATGTGGGCAGCACCAGCCCAGAAGCCACACCAGGGGAACGGCAGGGTGCAGGAGGAAAGGAGAGGACAGTCTGCAGCTGGAACTGGATGGACCCTGTAGCTGGGTATGATGGCGCATGTCTGTCATTCCAGCACTCTGGGAGGCTGAGGCAGGAAGATTACAGGTTTGAGTCTACTCTGGGATCCCTAGCCACATATTTGTCTCAAGAAACAAAAGAGGGTTGGGGCTGGGCCTCAGTGTGAAGGCCCTGGTTCAATCCCCAGTGCTACAAAAAAGAGAACACACACACACACATACACACGCACGCACACACAGGTGTGTGCACACACACCTCCTGTGACTCAGCAGTCCTGTTTCTTGGGATGTACGAGGCCAAAGCAGCTCTGTGTGAGTGAGAAATCTCACAGAGGGTAATATTTAGCAAAAACTGGATATATCAATAGGTAAACAGATAACCAAATGTGAAATTCTTGTGCTGTGGAATATTACTCAGCCAAATAAAGGATTGGAGCACTAGCATGTGCCACAGCGTGGACAAACCCTGGGAGCATGGCACCCAAAGGATGTGATGTCCCAGCCGAGAACCCAGGCTGGTCTTAAACTCACAGCGATCCTCCTGCCTCAGCCTCCTGAGTACTGGGATTACAGGCATGTGCCACCGCACCTGGCGAGCTCTACTTCTTCAGATTCAACGAAGCACAGCAAAGAAATACTTTTTTATGCTGGAGGTAGCAGCTGGCACCATCATCCCAGTGTTCTGGGAGGCTGAGGCAGGAGGTTCCTAAGTTAGAGCCCAGCCTGGGCAACTTAGTGGTTTAACCAGAGACTGTTTCAAAATAAAAACTAAGGCGGGGCTGGGGAAGGAGCTTAGTGTAAAGCCCTGGGTTCAATCCCTGGTACCAGGAAAAACAGTGATGATAATAATAATGATAATTTGTATCTACACTGAACATGGACAGACTCTTTCCTTGTCACTGTTCCCTAACAAAAGGCCAAGTACTGTCTGCTCTCATCCCAGCAGGCCCTGGGGCCAGCAGATCCACGGCGACAGGAAGTAGTTGGGGGTGCCAGGGCTGAGGAGGGCGGGGACTTTGTGTCTGTGGGGACAGAGGTTCTGTGTGGGGTAAGGCAATAGAGCCGGGGGTGGGGGCGGCCACTCAGCCCAGGGCCCCACTGAGAAATGGCTACAATATTGACTTTCATGCTTTGAGTCTATTCATCATTGGGATGGCAACTTAGTAAAAAGCACTCACTGCTTAAGAAGAGCCTAGCCGGGGGTGCTGGGGGAGGGTCCCCAAGGAGGAGGGGGTGGCAGTTACTTACCCGTGGGCTTCCCCGTGTGGACGTCAACAGCGAAGCCCGGGACTCGACTCCCACACAGGAGCTGGTAGTCGGCTGGGCAGAGGAGGACAGAGCTGTGGACCGGACTCCAGGACCTTGGGCCAGGGTGCAAGATCAGGGCAAGTGACAGAAGCCATCATGGAGCTCCCCGGCAGTGAGGTCCCTGGCTGGAGTCTGCAGCCGAGCAGGAGCACCCTGGTCTTGTTTTCCCTGCCCAGTCCTGAGGATCGAACCCAGGGCCTTGCACTGAGCCCCACCCCTAGCCCTTCTTGTATTTTTTATTTCGAGATAGCATCTTGCTAAGTCACTAAATTGCCCAGGCTGGGCTTGAATTTGGTGATCCTCCTGCCTCAGCCTCCCAGAGTGCTAGGATTATTGATTGGCCCCTCCCAAGGGGTTCAGCTCTCCTAACAGATTTATTGCCCAGTTCCCCTCTCTGGAGCACCTCACCTCATGCCAACTGCTGTGTTTTTCAGGGGCTAGGCCTTCCCTGGGACCACCCAGGTCCACCCCTTCCAGCCCAGGGAACCCCTGCCTCTCTGTCCTGTTGTGATTTTCTGCCTGGCCGTTCTGAGCCCTTGGGAGCTCCAATTGCCTCTGCCTGACTCCAAGAGCTTTTCCTGCCCATGCCAGCCCCACCGGTCCACCTCCCCAGTCGAGAGAAGACTGGTTTCCCCACACAGAGCCCTAAATCCACCCCGCCAGCCCTTGTTCCTTGGGGAGAAGGCAGGAGCCCCAGGGATGTGGGGCAGGGCTACATGGGCAGGGTAGGGAGGGCGCTCACGGCTGGCGGGGCTGGGGCAGGCCTCGCAGGGCCTATTCCAGGCCTGGCCGATGCTGTAGGCGCAGCAGCACAGCTTCCGGGTTACGGTGAAGGCCAGTTCATTCCCGCAGGTGCCATTATAGTGCCGGAAGCAGCTGCTCTTTCTCACATCTGCAGCAGGGGATGGGGGAGAAGAGTTAGTGTGGGAAAGGGCTACTGCCAGTCAGCAAAGGGCAGGGCCAAGCAGATGGAAACTCATCATGGAGCCATCTGGACATGACGGGCTTGCCGTCTCCTCCCCGACGAACTTGGAAGTGCCATTCATAGTTCAGCCTTTCTTGGGCAGTGCACAACCTGGGTAACTGCTCCAAGGGCAGACTTGGGTTCCTGAACCCTGCAGCTCTGTTCAGCAACTCAGGTCAGCACTTCAGAAATGCCTGCCCTTCTCCTTTCTTTCTCAAACACACCTCTGTCACCCTCCTGGTATTAGAGGCATCTAGGCAGTCTCTCCCACACTCATGTGCCACTCTGCCCAATCCTGGGGCAGCCCATTCACACACTTCTCACCCACGCAGTTGTTGCCACCGTTGACCTGCAGGTACTCTGCAGGACACACACAGGTGTAGTTCCCCAGGGTATTGTAGCACGTGCCAGGGCCACAGATGCCCATATGTAGGGAGCATTCGTTGATATCTGAGGAGAGAGGGGCAGAGTCAGTGGGCAGGCGATGTCCAGGAATCGGTTGAGTAACTCATTAGCCGGGGCCTGGGATCCACTGTGCTACAGATGGCAGCTTTTGTTCCAAATCAGCTTGTAACCACGAAGAGGTTTCAATGATGTAGGAGGCAGGACAGAAGAGTAATGAGGGAAGTTTACTTTGACACGGTTTCTGCTGAAAGTGGACCAGACAGAAAATTCCTACTCATCCTTCACGACCTCACGTAGGCCAGGTGTGGTGGCGTACTCCTGTAATTCCAGTGTTACAGGCAACTGAGTTAGATAGATAGAAATGTTATAGGCAGTCAGACAGGAGTGGGCCCTTGAAGGAGCCAGTGCAGAAGACCAGATGCCTTTCAACTGTGGGGGAGACAGATACCTCCTGCTGTGGGCCAGGCCTCAAGACAAAAGATAAAAAAATGCACCCGCATCTTAAGGATAAACTTCACGGGCTGATATTCTAAATAGGCCTCTATCACCCTGAGGAAGCCAGGAGTCACCATCCCAAACCCCTACAGGAAGAGTCACTGTTCTTTATGCACGCCTGCTTGCTACTTGGCTCTCTTCCCCATTTATCCTCAATTTAATCAATTTTACCTGAGCAATTAATTTATTGGTTGGCCATAGTTCTGTCCCACCTCATACTCACCTTGCAAGTTCCCATTTTTTTCCCTCACTTTGGACCCAACTCACCTTGGAGTTTTGCTCTGTAGAAGTGCATAGAAAAGACAGTCTTTGGCAACCCACTGGGGACCTCTTCTGTCTCTCTCAGACAGAAGCTTTCTTTCTCTCAATAAATATATTCTGCTCTTAACCTCCACTGTTCCTAAAACTCATTCTTTGATTTTAGAAAACATGAACTTGTACTGGACATCTAGTAGGTTGGGAGTTTCTTCCCCCTATATCACCAGCACTCTGGAAGGCTGAGGCAGGAGGACTTCAAATTTGAGCCCAGGTTGTGCAACCTAGCAACTCAGTGAGATCCTGCCTCAAAAACCAAAACAAGGTCTGGGGATACAGCTCAGTGGCACAGTGCCTGCTTGGCAAGCACAAGGTCCTGAGTTCGATTCCCAACACCAAAAAAACCCAAAACAAAACAAAAACCATGCAGTTTTAGCTCAGTGCTAAGGCACTGTATTCAATCAGCAGTACTGGAAAAAAACAAACCCTGGTCTTATGAGTTGATTTTCTTATCAGTAAGCAATTGTTCTTGCTTGTCCTTAGGGACTATATTCCCCAGTGGGTGCTTGACACTATCAACCAAACATATACTAGATTTTCTCCTGATATGCACAGAGCTATGGTAAAGCTTAATTTCCAAACGAGGCACAGTAAGGGTTTAACAGTAATGACTAATAATAAAACAGAACAATCATACTGTAATAAGTGTTGTGTAAGACTCGTTTATTGGTATTTCTGGAATTTTCACACTCGGTGTTGTGAGACTGAGCTACCACAGTGGTGGTGCATGAGTGTAAGCCTAGCACTAGGGAGGCTGAGGGAGAAAGATCTTAAATTTGAAATAAGTGTAGGCTACACAGAATGTCCCAGGGCACCCCCAATTACAAAGCAAATCCCTAACTCACAAAACTAAAGTGGGAGAGTATAGATTCTCAATATTTTCACATTCCAGAGAACTGTGGGTAATGTAAACCACAGAAAAGAACCACATGAATGGGAACAGCCACTGCCTTATGAGGGGAAGGACTGATTCACAATCTGATCAACTCCACTGGGTCAGAGGCAGCAAACTTTTGCTGTGAAGGACCAGGTTGTTTTGAGTCTTTCCAAGCCAAACCAGTTTCTTCATAATTTTTCAATCTGTCCTAGCACAAAAGCAGCCACAGACAACAGCTGAGAGAACTGTATCTAATGCTGGTACTCCAAGGAAAGTTTACTTAACGACCCAAAACCTCAATCTCATGTCACGAAATATTACTTTGATTTTTCCCCCCAATCATTAAAGAATACAGAAAGAGCATTCTTAGCTGTACACAAACAGGCAGTGGCACGTGTGTGAGGAGTC
This sequence comes from Hydrochoerus hydrochaeris, assembly GCA_004027455.1. Taxonomy (NCBI): domain Eukaryota; kingdom Metazoa; phylum Chordata; class Mammalia; order Rodentia; family Hydrochaeridae; genus Hydrochoerus; species Hydrochoerus hydrochaeris. The sequence continues at coordinate 185,982 of PVLA01003123.1, forward strand.
ATTTCATCAAAGAAGGCAGAGGAGAAGTTATTGGGCTTCACTACTCTACAAATGTAGGAAAAAAAATTTAAAAACAACAGAACATTTCCAGATTCCTGGCATCCTGTTGGAAGGCTGAGATAAATAATCACGCCACACTGCAAGAGGGGAGGGTGGGATTTCAAACGCCTCACACCATGCCTTAGCACTCAGTGCCAGCCTTGGGGCTCATCAAAACATCTTAATTCCCTTCCCATTTCTGTTCCTGCAAACTTTTAAAGTCTCTTACACATGACACATCTCAGTCGAGTACTTGGGAGCCTCAGGACAGTTAACGACCAATTTCTCTTCAGAAATCATGGAAGCCAGACAGCAATGGAATGATTTAAACGGCTGGAAGGAAATGTTTCGTTGAACAAAAGAGTTCTAGAGTTGCCAAAAGTGTCTCTCGGAAAGGAAGGAGGATTTAAGACAGGCCCAGAGAATACTCTTATTCCCTATCCCTACTGGAGACCGTTTGTTTGTACTAAAAATATTTTCATGGAATGTATTCCCTAAAACAAACAGAAAATCTAGCATTTTGTTTCATTTCATTTTATTACTTTGAGACAGGGTCTCACTATGCAGTCCAGGCTGCCTCCATCTACCTACACTGCCTACCAGGGACAGCAGAGACGTTTTGAAGTGGATAATTTTTTCTTTTTCTTTTATTCTTTTTTTAAGCTCTCACTCTATTAGGTTTTTTCTTTTTTGTTACATTTTTTTCCCTGTTTGTTCCTGTTTTTATATGAGTGTGAACATGGTTTCAAGTTTGTTTTTTGCTGTTCCTACTCTATTCTGTTGTTTCTATTTCTCACTTCTCTCTTTCCCTCTCTTCTTCACAACTTTCACAAAGTTTGCATGATCTTCCTTTGTCCTCCAGCCTTGCTTCTGATCTTCTTCTTCCATTTCTCTATTTTCTTCCCTGACCCTTTTAAAATTTTCTCCCCTGAGGATAAAAACACCATTTTGAGGGCTTATTTACTGCATAAAATTTTCTGGTTCATTTTAGATTTTATTATACAACCACAGATCTAGTTTATATGGCTAAAGGTGGCAAATTAATAGTTACCTCAGAATGTCATTTCCTAGGCTGTATTTGATGCTATTATTATTGCTGATTGTACCACTTTAGCCAAAGTGACATAGTTGTTCTAATCAATTGTTCTTCCTGGTATAACAAGACTGAGATTGCCTAAGGGTCACAAAAACACTACAGGCCAGTGCCAAATAAGCAGGGACTGGGCAAAGCAGACAGCAACTTCTCATCCCTAAAATATTGAAGAGGTAGGATCTTACAACAGACTCAAAACCCAAAAGCCAGCTACACCTGGAAGACACCTCTGAGAAGTAGTCATTTTCTAAGAATCCTAAATGTTAGCATTAAAGGTACTCACTACAGGCAATTTACAAGCATCAACCCAGGAATAGAAAGAAGGAAAGAAAGAGGACACTTAAACAAGATGCAACCCCAGATTTCCAGCCCACCAAAGGCAAACCCAGGGGGCAATGAGGTGGGACAATCTGAAAGCCTCTCACTTGGACTCTATGAAGCAGTGTCAGTGGAAGCAACATAGCAAATGAATGAGGTTCTAGAAAAAAATCAAAGCAGAAGTAACTTCTCAGATAACTACAGAGATGGTGACCACAATAAAAGACATGGTTGGTGTAACTCTAGAGCAGGTACAGATTAAAAAAGAAAAGCATAGGGAAATGGTGGGAATCATGAATGGACACAACTGGAAAGAAATGGAATCCAAGAGACACATTCAAATAGATATCCAGGAAACTAAAAATTCCATTAAAAGTATATGCAGCAGAATGAGTTAAGGGGAGGGCAGAATGTCAGACACAAGAGATGGGATTATGGCTACTGGTCATGAAAAGAAAGACTTCTTAAAGATAGCAAGGGACCACAAGAAATTCATCGAGCAGCTGCTAGGTGATGCAAAGAAGAATAAAATAAGATTGATTGGAGTCAACGAAAAAAGCAGGAGATACAGCAAATGACATTAAAAAAACCTGTTCACAGACGTCATGGCAGAAAATTTCCTTGGCAGGGAAAAAAATCTGACATATAGAGCTATATAGAACTCCAATTTGACATGATCCAAAAAAAAATCTATAGCAAGGCATATAATAGGCAAGATTCCAGAAAATCAACACAAGAATAGAATATTAAAAGATGTTAAAGAAAAAAAATCATCTAATAAGGAAATCCCATTGGAATCATGGCAGACTTCTTAACACAAACCCTTAAGTCAAGGTATTTCAAGTCCTAAAAGAAAAAATACCTCCAACCCATATACATGTACTCCACAAAATTATCTTTCAAAATTGATCCAGAAATAAGATCATTCCATGACAAAGAACACCTGAGGAAATTCATGACCATCAAAACAGCATCCAAACTGTTCTGAAGGACATTATAGAAAGAAATAACAAGGATTACAACTTCATGAACCCCAACAGAATGAATCCACCAGACAAAGAAAGCAATTAAACAGAGGGGGGAAAAAGGGAGCCAACAACAGGAAAATAACATGACAAGGGTAGGTTAATATATATCAGTCATAACCATCAATGTTAATGGTCTCATTCACCAATCAAAAGAAACAGACTGGCCAGGCTTGGTGGCATATGCTTGCAATCCCAGGATTTGGGAGGTTTGGGCAGGAGGACTGCTGCAAGTTCAAGGCCAGCCTGGGCTACATAGTGAATTCAAAGACAGCCCAAACTACCTAGTGAGACCCTGTCTCAGAAACAGAGAAGAGACTGAGATGGCAGAGCAGCAAGCAGCAGAGAAAACAGCCTCTCTGAGATTCACCATCCAGACACTGGAATATAGCATTGTGAGGAAGACAAGGAGGGAAGTGGGTCTACTGCACCCAGGAAGAATATGAAGTGTGAACTGAAGCCTATGGAGAAACTCCAGTGAAGAAGGAGGTAGACAGCGGCACCTTCTCCCTGAGAGGGAACTCACTGCACAAGAGGAGTGGTTCGAACCTGTGGATGCATGGTGATGGTGATGGTGATGGTGATGGTGAAGGTGAAGGTGATGGTGATGGTGAAGGTGATGATAAAGGTGAAGGTGATGGTGATGGTGATGGTGATGGTGAAGGTGATGGTGAAGGTGAAGGTGATAGTGATGGTGAAGGTGAAGATGATGGTGATGGTGAAGGTGATGGTGATGGTGACGGTGACGGTGATGGTGACAGTGATGGCTGGAGACCCTGGAGGCCTCTGCAGAGATGCAGTAGTGGAGGGTAGCCATATATATGAAGGACTGCACTGGTAGGCAGTGAGTGCAAAGGACTTGGCCCTCCTTAGGAGACAGCAATTATCCAGGAGCCATCTTAAAGATGGGCTGGCTGAGTACAGAAACAAGAACTGCTGCTGGCTCCACCTAGATGCTCTCAGTTGGGCTCAGGCCCACCAAAACTGCTCAGACAGTGGTCAGCACAATGAGTTTGGTCTGGGGGCAACCTGCTGAAATTATCCACCACTCCACCAAAAAGCTACTGCTGGCTCCCTGGGAGAGATTGTCATGAATCAGGACTGTCTCCTTAGGCTGTCTACTAGTGAAACCAGAGTGGGCCTTTTCTCTCTCTCTGTCTCTCTCTCTCTCACTTGCTCGCTCACTCTTGCTCTCTCTCTCTTTCTCACTGAAAGTATTCAAAGAAGATTAGGCCAATGTGAGGGCAGGATCTTAAAAATTGAAGACAGACTTGCAGTTAGTGATCAGGAAAAGAAAGATTTCTCAAAAATAATAAGGGACCATGAGCAATCAATCCAGCAGCTGCTAGATGAGACAAAGATGAATAATTTAAGATTAACTGGAGTCAATGAACATGCAGGAGATACCACAAATGACATTAAAAAATGTTCACAGACAACATGGCAGAAAACTTGCCTGGTAGGTGTGGAAGAAGACAAGATGGCCGATCAGTGAGCAACAAAATACAAAGCCTCCCGGGAGAAACAACTCATTTGCCAGAATAAAACACCCTGGAGAGACCAAGACAGAGGGAGATGGATCTTCTTGACACAGGAAGAAATTAAAATGTGAAAAAGCTAGTCAAATACTTCGGGACTACAAATGAAACAGCTAAAAATTACAGGACACAGCATTTTCGCGGCGACCCACCAAGTTTGCACCAGTTTGAATTTGTGCTGGCCGGCAGAGCCGTCCAAACTCATTCCTGCTGGCACTCACAGGAAGCACAGCAGCACTGAAGGGGGTTGGTGAGCCCAACAGAGAGTGGAGCCATTGAAGGGACCTTCATTAATCCACAGTCAGTGCTGGGAATGAGACCACCACCCCCACCCCACCCCCGCCACGGGAAGGGTGTGACCAGGTGGGTGATATGTTGGAATTGGGCAGGAGGAGCCTGAACCGGGAGTGACAGTGACTTCAGTTGGTTGCTCCCTACCCAGAGCAGATTTGTGCGATTTGCTTGGACTGGGCCGAGCTCCTGGCCGGACCCAATGAGGCATCCCAAATCGATTCTCTGCGCCTAGCAAGCACTAACCTGGTGAAGGCACCTGAAGTTTGGCTGGCCTGGTGGGGAGGGGCAGGCATATGCAGCAGCTGCTTACACCTCAGTGACAAGAGCAGCCAGGAGAGGGCAGAGGTACCTCGTGAGCGTGCTTTGGAGGAAACATGGCCAAAAGGGAAGGGGGCTGGGACCTGCACTGTAACCTGTGTGGAGGAAGCCAGGGCCATGACAGGAGAGAGAGGCAGGAGGAGGCCCTCAGCCCAGAACCCTGAGAGCACTGATCCAGGAGAGGGAAAAACAAGGGAGACTGAGGGCAGCAAACACAAAACATCAGGCATGGCTTCAATGGACATTAAGAGATATCTTTGGGACCTTGTAGACGAGCTCAAAACTGAAATTTTAAATCAGGTAAAGCAGGATATGAGTAGAGTAATAAAAGAAATGCTCTCAGGAAGCATCTCTCAGGATGATACAGAAGGAAGAAGGGAGGAACACAAAAAAAGGAGAGAAACATTCGATAAAGAATATAAAGAAAATATAGAATACATGAAGCAGATTCAAAGAGACTACCAGGAAATTAAAAACTCCATTGAAAGCTGGCAAAATGCCTTAAAAGAAACTAAGGATAAACTATCAAAACTTGAAGACAAGTTTGCAATGTGTGATCATGAAAGGAAAGATCTCTTAAAAACAACAAGGAAACAGGCAATAACAATACAATGGCTAGAAGATGAAAAGAGAACCTACAATTTAAGAATAAGAAACATGAACGAAGAAGCAGGAATACATACAGGTGAATTACAAAGGTTATTCATGGAAATAATTAAGGAAAACTTCCCAAGCATGGGAAAAGAAAATGACATTTGGTTGTGTGAGGCATACAGAACTCCAGCCACCTACAACCAAAGCAGATCTACACCCAGACACATAATAATCAAGATACCAGAAGTTCAATATAAAAACAGAATATTAAAAGCCATCAGAGAAAAGAAACAGATTACCTATAAAGGTAAGCCCATCAGAATCACGGCTGACTTCTCGACATAGACCATCAGATCAAGAAGAGCTTGGAACAAAGTCTTCCAAGTTCTGAAAGAAAATAACCTCCAGCCCAGATTGATGTATCCTGCAAAACTGTCACTAGAAATTAATGGAGAAACAAGATGCTTCCATGACAAAGAGGAACTGGGCCAGTTTGTGACACCAAGCCAACACTGCAGGGAATACTGAAGGACATTCTAGAGAGAGAGAAAAAAATTACCAGGATTTTAGGAACAGTGGCAGAAAGCCCTCAATGAGTGGTGCAGGCAATAGAATGAAAGAGAAAACTAGACAAACAAAGGCAGAAAAATAGTATAACAGAAATGAGGCAGAGAAGGATAACTAAAAACTCTAACATAGATGGCCTTGATGCACTATCTTGTTAATAGTGCACCGGGATTTAAAACCCACATTACTCACACTACTCTGCTTAGATGTATTATATTCTGTTCCAGTCATTCTACCTGTACTAGATTTGAGGGCACAGAGCGTAATCCTGAAAATAACAGGATACAGTATGGTAATCATCCTTAATTTCCTATTAAGTTAATTTAAAACTCTGTAAAACCTACACTGTTTTACCATGACTGATCGTAATCGAATGTGGTTTGTTGGATCACTGTTTTGTATTGATAGATTTTATTCAAAGCTGTTATGATTGGTAGTATCAAGTCTGAGAGTATAGGCAACTGCACTTAAGATGACAAGAGTCACTAGAATATCCACTATGGTTTGATTATTACCTGCCTTTGAAGTTTTATACTGTCTACAATGTTTTATTTTTTACTAATACTGTTATGTACTGCTATATTCAATTATACTGCTATATTCAATTATGCCTGATGATATAAACATTCTATTGAAGATAATAAGAAACAACACAGTAATCATTGTAGATCACCTTGTACTGTGGTTTTATACGACTTTTTGGTTTCATGTTTTTATAGGAATTTGTTTTATTTTGTCTTGCTAAGTTTTGTTTTTCCCTCTAATACAGAAAGGATAGAAGTACATGTAGAGATTCATGCATGCATAGCTGTTTGCACTCTCACTGTTTGACTATCTATTTTGTATGCTTTAATTTTGTAACTTGAACAACTATTTCTAAGAGGATAATATGTAATTTATTAACTAGTTATTTCTTATTGTTTATGTTTTTTTTGGAATTCTGTATTATCTCTAACCTTCATGCTTTTGTTTCTCTTTAAATAAATTTAAAAAAAAAAAGAAAACTTGCCTGGTAGAGAAAAAGAACTTGACACACAAATAAATGAAGCACACAGAAATTTCATTAGTGATGATCAAAAAAACTCTAGAGCCAGGAATATCATAGTCAAGATTCCAGAAATTCAACACAAGAATAGACTCCTAAAAGCTGTTAGGGAAAAGAAACAAATCATCTATAAAGGGAAGTCCATCAAAATTACAGCTGACCTCTCAGCACAAACTCTCAAGTCAAGGAGAACTTGGAGGGAAATATTTCAAGCTCTAAAGGAAAACAACCTTCAACCCAGATTGATGTACCTCACAAAACTATCTTTCAAAATTGATGGCGAGGGGCTGGGGATTTAGCTCAGTGGCATAAGTACCTGCCTTACAAGCGCATGATCATGAGTTCAATCCCCAGTACCCATTAAAATTTTTTTAAAAAAATTGATGGAGAAATAAGATGCTTTCATGACAAAGAACATCTGAGGAAATTTATGACCTCAAGGTCCTGAGTTTGACTCCCAATGCCAACAAATAAACAAACAAATATGTAAACAAAAAGCAGACTGGCAGAATGGATTGAAGCAAGATCCAACAATATGCTGCATATAAGAAACACATTGAATTAAAAAACAAACTCATGGATTGAAGTTAAATGGTGGAAAACAATACTCTATGCAACAGGAACCCAGAAAAAAGCAAAGTACATTTTAAGCCATGCTTGATTAAGAGACACAAAGAAGGTCACTGCAAAGAAGGGAACGATCCAATAGAAAGAGATAACAACTATATATATATATATATATATATATATATATGCGCATATATATATATATGCGCATATATATATATACGCACATATATATATATATATATATATGCACATATATATATATATATCTGCAGGGGCTGGGGATATTGCTGAGCAGCACAGCACCTGCCTGGCAAGTGTGAGGTCATGAGTTTGATTCCTGGTACCAAGAAAAGTAAATAAATAAATATGAATGGATATCAGTGCACTCAGCTTTATAAAACAAATATTAGGGCTCGGGATGTGGCTTAGTGGTAGAGCTCTTGCTTTACATGCATAAGGCCCTAGATTCAATCTCCAGCACTACAAAAAAAATTCATGGACATGAAAAATCAAACACACACTAATAAAATTGTACTGGGGGATGTCAACACTCCACTGTCACAAATAGATCAACTAGACAAAATATCAACAATGAAGCATTAGAACTGAACCAAATTTGTGAGTAAATGGACTTAGTGTTTTTCCCCAAAAGCTCAGAATACTCATTCTTCTCAGGCAAACACAGGAAATTCTCCAAAGCAGACCACATACCAGCCCACAGGACAAGCTTAAGTAAAGACAGAGGAGTCCAAATTATCCCATGCATGTTATCTGACCATAGTGCAATGCACCTTTAAATCAATGGCAACAAAAACCACAAACACTCTATCAGCGCATGGAAATTAAATGACACCTTCCTGAACAATCAATGGGTCACAGAAGAAATTAAAGTTTCTATAATCAAAATCACAGAATAATGATAATACAACATACCAGAACTGACAGAATAGAAAGAAAAAAGTCCTGTAAGGAAATTAATAGTGGTGAATACCCATATCAAAAAAGAGTGAGCTAGCCGGGCGTGGTGGCGCACTTGGGAGGCTGAGGCAGGAGAATCGTTGCAAATTTGAGACCAGCCTGGGCTACAAAGTGATCCTAAGGCCAGCCTGAACTGCATAGTGAGACCCTGTCTCAAAAAGATGAAAAAAAAAATCTAAAACTAGAGGCTCCATTTTACCCAGCTATTCCCCTTCTGGGTATCTTCGCAAAAGAATTAAAAGCATCAGACCACAGTGATATATGAGCACCTATGCTTATAGCAGCAGTTTGCAATAGCTAAATCTTAAAGCATCCCAAATACCCATCAACTGATGAATGGATAAAGATGATTTTTTTAATACTATGGAGTACAAATCAGCCATAAGGAAGGATAAGCTTGTCATATTTCTAGGTAATTGGATGCACCTTGAGATCATTCTCCTGAGTGAAATAAATTGTGTAAACTACATTGTTTCTCTGGTCTGAGAAACTGACAGTGTAAATAAGGACCAAAATGTATGACAAATATTGTGAACTAGGGGCCAGGGATTTAGCTCAGCGGTGCAAGTGCCTGCCTGGCAAGCATGAGGTTGTGAGTTCAATCCCTGGGACAAAAAAAAAAAAAAAAAAAAAAATTCTCATCCCATCTAAATTAGCTGGAGATAATCAAATGCTTCTGATGAAGTGAAAATGAGTATTTGATTCATAGGAAACTTGATAGGCTTGCTCATTTATCATGCAGATGATTATATCTGGGTATGCCGACGAAGAGAAGAGTAGGATTCTCCCTTTCCCTCTATTTTATTTACTTATTTATTATTTTTGATATTGAAGATTGAACTCATGACCTCGCACTTGCAGGTAGGCATCGTACCACTGACCTATATCCCCGGCTGGATCTTTTCCTCTTTGACTTGAATATTTTCCCTGTATAGTGCATAATGGAGAAATTTCCCTTTTTTCTATCAGAGTAATATATTTGCTTTAATTCTTAAGCATAAGTGAACACGATATAAAAATATAAGCGGACTCGTTTTTGAAGAATACATGTGAAGCTATTTTAAATGTGCCTTTATTTGTAAGATGTTACTTACTTATTAAGAATCTGGTTATATTATGCTTCCTGTTCTAACCTGCTGGTAAAGGCATTCTTAAGAATTTGTAAGTACTTTTAGATTTTCAAAACTGAATGAGAAAGAAAATTGTATAACTGTCCTGCTGTTCCTTTAGTGCAAGACAATAAAACTCTGAAATTGAGACTCATTTTGCATTGTTTTAAAGATCACATGTAGCTATTTCTCACACTTGCCTAATCCCCAGTAAAGACACAGTACTGTGCTTTTTTTTTAAGAGAAAAAAATGAGAAAAGAAGGAAAAATGGAAACAAAGGTTTTGTAAATAAGGAGATGGAGAGGGGCTGTACAGAGGGGAGGTGAATGGGAAAAAAGGAGTCAAGTTATAGTAAGCATGGATACACATTCGCTACCTAACATGTATCAATAAACTTAACTTTAAAAAGACAGGTTCAGAGAAACAGAAACAAACCTCTGCACTCCTTACAAGAAGCACTAATGGGGGTCCCCCACACTGAAAGAAAAGGCACTGGACGGTAATCTGAAGCCACAAAAAAGAAACAAAGATGGTGAAAATGATGACTGCACCAATAAATATAAAACCCAGGAGTAGGGCTGGGGATTTAGCTCAGCGGTGTAAGTGCCTGCCTGGCAAGCATGAGGTCATGAGTGTGATCCCTGGTACCAAAACAAAATAAAAAACCCCCACAAAAAACGTGTAGTGTCATGTTTTGGGTTTTTTTTTTTTTAGGTGAAGAGTAGAATATATTTATTGAGAGAAAGCTTCTGTCCAAAGAGAGACAGAAGGGGATCCCAAGTGGGTTGCTCCCTTGTTTTTGGTTATTAACTCCTATTTTTTCCCCAAAGGATTCAAAAGAGAAATGGATAAAGCAATGATTTTCACATACACGTACCAACCCCCGACAATGAATGTAATCAGCAGTACTGCAAACTCAGACTAACAAAAATTTTCAAGACTCATAAAATAAAATTAGGGATGAGTCCTCACTTTGTTGCCCAGATTGTTTTCTAACTCCTGGTCCCAAGAAATCTTTCTGACTCAGCCTCCTTGAGTAGCTGGACCCATAAGAATGCACTACCATGCTTGATGAAAATAGTAATTACTGATAAATACTAATGGGCACACATTTTTATAAAGACCTAATATGTGACAATAATAACATACAAGGAAAGATAAAGCTGTGGAATGTAGTGTTTGCTGTGGAAAGTAGTTTTGATAAAGCTTTGGAAAGTAGTTGACATAACTCAAACTTGATTATTGCAAAGTTAAGATGCTAATTGCAGTTCCAGAATAATTCAAAAATACTTTTAAAAGGTACACAAAAAGAAATAGGAAGGTAATTATTAGATAGCCTGCTAGAAAAAGAAAATCAACTAGCTATAAAGGAAAGCAGAAGAACAAAAAATTATTATTATTATTATTATTATTATTATTGGTGCCGGGGATTGAACTCATGACTGCATGCTTTCAAGGCAGGCATTTATGCCGCTGAGCTAAATCCCCAGCCCCTCCCCCTATGTAAGTAGGAAAAAAAAAAAAAAAAGAAAAAGCAAACTGGCAAACATAGCCCTATCCTTTCCTTTATTTTCTTTTTATGATTGAACCCAGGGCTTTCACGCTGAGCTACAATCCCATCCATTTTTAAATGTTCTTTGAGACAGGATCCCACTAAGCTGCCCAGGCTGGGCTCAAACTTGTGCTCTTCCCTGCCTCAGCCTCCTAGAGTGATGGAATTATAGGCTGTGACATCAGGCCCAGCTAGGTCCTTTCTTACCAGTAATTATTCTATATATGGGATGACTAGAACCAGAAATGAAAAGTAGAGCCATTAGTGTCAACCTTGAAAGGCTGCCTGTGGGTCACAACCACCCTCGTGCTGATTTTCATAGCTGGCTGCACATAGATGCTCAGTTAATACTGGTTGCAAGGAAGAAAAAGGAAGGAAGGAAAAAAAGAAGGAATGAAGGAAAGAAGGACAGAGGGATGAAGGAGATGAATGAGTGATTGGACTGATGATTGAATACATCAGTGACTGGATGGGTAGATAAATTGACAAATGGCTGGATGGATGTATAGACGAATAAATGAATAGATGGATGGACAGATAAATGGGTAGATGATGGATGACTGGATGGGTGGATAAATGAATGGATTGGATGGAAAGATGGATAACTGAATGGGTGGAAAGATGAATAAATGAATAGGTTAATGGATGGATGAGTAGATGAATGAATGGCTGGCTGGATGGGTGGTTGAATAATAAACAAACAAATAAATGATGAATCAATGAACAGATGGATGGCTGCATGGAGAGATAGATTGATGGATGGATGGGTGGGTGGTTGACTGATAAATACAGGAGTAAGTGATGAATGAATGGACGGATGGATGGCTGTGTATATGTATGGATGGTTGGTTGGATGGTTGGATGCATAGATGAATAAATGAGTGGATAGATAGATGGATGGATGGACTGGTATCTTGTATGAAAAGAGCCAGCCTCAGCAATCACAATGGCCAGGCAAAGAGCCCGTCTCCATTGCTCACCAGTTCCTGCTTCTGGATGAGTCATAAATAACCTCCTTGAACCTTAGCTTCTGTATCTGAGAACAGGATCATCATAGGAACACCTTCCTCAGGGGGCTGCTGTGGTGACTAAATAATAAGGAAACTCAGTGCATGGGTGGCCATAGTCCTAGCCACCAGCCTTTACTGTGATGCTCTTATGAGGACAAGAGAGAGACAGGCAAAGTATGCAGGGAGGGAAACGTGGTACCATGCATTCTCATATCCTTTGCTTACCACTTTTAGTTCTGGGCCTTAATCAGCTTTGGCCTGAAAAAGGAAAGGCATGGTTGCTGTTGTAAAGCAGGTCACTTCCAAGTGAGGGAGGAGGATGAATGGATAGGTGGACAATGAATGAGTGGGTGATGGATGGATGGACAGATGATGAATAGACAGATAAAGGATGGATGAGTGAATGCTGGATGGGTGATGGATGATGATGGTGGATGATGGATGATGGTGGATAATAGATGATGGATTATGGGTGGATGATGGATGATGGATGGATGGTGGATAATGGATGATGGATGGATGATGGACAATGGATGGATGGTGGATGAGTGAATGATGGATGATGGATGATGGTGGATGATGGATGATGGGTTATGGGTGGATGGTGGATGATGGATGGATGATGGGTGGATGGTGGATGATGGATGGGTGATGGCTAGATGGATGGATGATTGATGATGGATGGATGATGGATGAAAGAATGGACAGATGTTTGGGTGGCTGGATCAAGCAGAACCAAGGGTGAACCAGGGCATTTAGATGTAGTCTTCCCTTTCAGAGCCTCATGAAGCCTGGCTGAGCAGCAGGAAGGCAGGGCGGGAGAGGCAGAGCCCAGGCAAGGCCAGGGAGAGTCCCCACTCACCCTCACAGAAGCGGGTGTCCTGATGGAGGTGGTATCCAGGCGGGCACTCACACTGGAAGCTGCCGAAGGTGTTGACACAGTCGCCTCTCTGGCACAGCCCTGGTAGCTCCTGGCACTCATCAATATCTGCCAGGAAGTGAGGGAAGGAAGCTCAGTGTGGGGCTGAGTTCATGCAGGAGACACGAGCTGCCCTGGGCTCGCTTTGCTCCTGTGAGGTCCCCTAAGCGCTGCCCCAAGGACATTTGGGGGCTCCCTCAAGTTAATGCCAGCCTGAGCCACATCTTTTCTTTTCATCTAGGGGTTCATCCTCCCATATGCCGCAGTAAAATGTCTTCTCCAACCCCATCACCCCGTGGACAGGACCGATGCAAGGATGGGTGGATGGCTATGAAAAGCAGTGGGCAGGTAAGTGAGTGAGTGGGTTAACAGATGAGAAGAAGAATGTGTGGGTGGGTGGATGTATGGGCAGATGGGTGGGTGGATGGGTGAGTGGATGGGTGGATGGATAGGTGGGTGATGGATGGATGGGTAAATGGAGGGGTGGGTGGATGGAAGTACAGGTGGGTAGATGGATGGATGGGTGGATGGATGGATGGGTGAATGGATGGGTGGGTGGGTGGAAGGATGGATGGGTGGACAGATGGATGGGTGATGGGTGGGTGGATGGGTGGGTGGGTGGGTGGATGGATGGATGTAAATGGATGGGTGGATGGGCAGGCTGTGGTTGATGCAGAATGGAAGGATGGATGAAGTACGGGAATGGATGTAAGGGTACATAGGTGGGTGTAAAGATGAGATGATGGGTGGATAGAGAATGGATGGACAGATGGTAGATGAGTGGACAGATGGATAGGTAAATGGAGGATGGATAGATGAGTAGATGGATGAATGGAGAAAGGATGAATGGATTGATAATCAGTGAGTGGGTAGGTAAATGGAAGAAGAATGGATAGAGGAAAGATGGCTAGATAAATGGGTGGACAGAGAGACAGACATCTAGGCAGATGAGTAGACAGGCAGGTGGCGTGGGGGTGTGGATGGAGGAGGGAGACAGATGAATAGGTGGGTGAATGGAGAAAGGATGGATGGATTGGTAATCAATGGATAACAGGTGAATGGCAATGGAGAGATAAATGGATATACGGATAAATAGAAAGACAAAGGCCGGATAGATGAATGAGTGGGTGGGAAAATGGGGAGTCAAAGGACTGATATGTAGAGGAGAGGATGGAGAATGGACAGGTGGCAGGATGGATGGATGGATGGGGAATCAGTGGATGGAGAGGTGAATGGAGGAAGGATGGTTAGGTAGGTGGACACAGGTGGACAAACAGATGAGAGCATAGGAGGCAGACCAACCAACCAATGAATGGAAGAAGACACAGTTGAAAGAATAAATTAAAAATTCAGCACAGATCGAAAGCACACTGCGTGTCCCCCAGCCCACCCTGCCAACCACCCATCCTGGCACTCTGAGGAGGTGAGGGGCACAGAGGGAAGAGGAAGCAGGGTGCAATCTGGGACTCACCTTCCAGGATGACAGTGAAGAGGTTGGGCCGGAAGCCCTCACCACCTGGGCACAAAGTTCTGTACTCAGCTGCAAGGGGAAGGGTTCCTGTGAGGGGCTGAGGGTGTGTGTGAGCAGAGTCTGGGCTGAGTCTGGAAAAGGCTCAAGACCGGGGCCTGCTCATCTCCATCTCTCCCGGGGCCAAGAGCCCTTGGCCAGTCTCAGCGCTGCCTGGAGACTCAGTATCTGGATGTGTGTGAGTGAGCAGGGGGTGTGCGAATGTGTACTCACAGCCACCACATCGGCAGACTGGTCATGAGGCAGCGGCTCTGTACACGCTGTTCCCACTGCATTGCACACGTTCCTCCTACTTTCCAGGAAAACTCCTACTCATCCCAAACCTCCCTTAAGCTCCTCTTATGGGAAACCTTCCTTATTCCCTTCCTCTCCATGGCTTTCTCCTGGCCAGCACTAAGCTTCAAACAGACCCTTAAGACAGCTCCACTCTCACAACAGCTGTCTTAAGGGACCCTTCTCTGGGTCCCCAGCCCACAGCACAAGGCAGCATTCAATGTTTGTGGACTGACTGAGAAAAAGGTACAAATGCACAGAGCACAGTGACACTGGAGAGCAGCCTGGAGCATGCACTGCCTCAAGGTCACCGTGTGATGGGGATGGGCTCCTCTTCCTCCCTGGCACTGTCTCCCTGTCCCTTCAGGCCTTCTACCAGCTCAGCTGGTCCTTTGCCCCTCGGCTCAGTGCTGACTCAGGAGGGCAGGGGGACTCACTGGAGTTGGCCGTGGGGCACAGCTCGCAGGGGCTGCCCCAAGCCTGGCCCAGAGAGCAGCAGCAGGAGGCTCGGGTGATGCCAGCTCCGACCTCAGCATCGCAGGAGAGGCCACCGTCCCCAGGGTCCTGCGTGTCCAGGAAACAGCTCCCAGCCCGGGGGTCTGCAGGCGCAAGAAGCTGTGGTCAGCAGGTGTTGGAGCTGAAATTGTGTTCGTGTGTGTGTGTGTGTGTGTACCCATGTGGGTGTACATGTGTGTGTGCACCCATGTGTGTGGGTGGGTGGGGTGCACAAGTGTCCCAGAATGGAGTGAACAAGGAAAATGACTCAGGGCCAGCAGGGAAGGTACGTGTATGATGCTGAATAGCTGTGCATGTGTGTGGTCCTGTGTTTGAGTCCACCCAGAAGGCCACATCTCCACAGGTGCCCGGGGCCCGGCCTGGGCCAAACACAGACTCACCCACGCAGCCCACCCTGCTGGGGTTCAGCTCGAAGTCCCGGGGGCAACGGCACAGGTAGCTCCCGGGAGTGTTGACACAGAGGCCATTGATACAGTTCACAGGCTCTGCACACTCATTTACGTCTGGGGGTGTGAGTATGGGCATCAGCAGGGAGCCCCCCGCAGCACCTTCCCTGCTCTGCCCAGGGTGCCACAGGCTTTCTTGGGGTCCACTATTATGTGCTCGGATGGCAGGACAGGGATGCACCCTGGCCAGGCTTAAGGGGGATCCTAACACTCTGGGAGGCTGAGGCAAGAAGATCATAACTGGAGCCCAGCCTAGGTAACTCAGAGACTGAGATTCTGTCTCAAAATAAAACATTAAAAAAGGGCTGGGGACACAGCTCGGTGCATCGACCCTGGGTTTCATCCCCACCCTCACGAAATAAATTAATAAAATAGAAATGCAAAAGACTGTTTCCTTGCATAGGGAGAAAGCGGAGGGGACGGGGGTCCCCAGGATCCGTCCCAGCCTGTCTGTCTCCTCCCTGTCCCACGCAGACCTCAGATTCACAGCCTGCTTCCAAAGGGGGAGCTGTAAACTCCAAGCCGCAGGCCGACTCCAGCCCGCTGCGTGTGCTGAAAAAGTTTTATTTAAAGCGGGCACACGGCCCGCTATTCACAGGGCTCGGCTTTCCGGGCGCAGTGGGCCATGCCAAACACATTTACTAGATTTCTGGAGACAGGGTCTCTCTAAATGACTCAGGCTGGCCTCCAATTTGTGATCCTCCTGTCTCAGCCTGACGTACAGCTGAGGGTACAGGTGTGTGTCACTGCAGCCAGCTCTGCTATTATTTTGCAGGGCTGGAGATTGAACCTAGGACCTTGTGCGGGCTCAGCAAGTGCTCTACTAATGCGCATCATTTTTTTAAACACACAGGTGCTGCATTCACTCCTGGTATAGGAAGAGATTGATCCAGGGTGCAGCTCGGGGAGCGGGGCCCCTGCCGCTCTCACCCGTGCAGTTGCCGCCCCCGTGGTCCAGCTGGTAGCCATCCGCGCATGCGCAGCGGAACAGGCCGGGTAGGTTCTCACAGCTCCCAAAGGCGCAGACGTTCCCGAGCGCGCACTCGTCCACATCTGCAGGAACCCAGTTCAGCACGCCCCGCCTGCAGCGTGTTGCGGGGACCCGCCCTCTCGGTCCAGGCAGCGCATCAGCCCCAGCCTCACCCTGGCATCCTCCGTGGTCTTCCGTGGGGCTGAAGCCCATCTCGCATTCGCAGCGGTACCCGCCGGGAACATTGAGGCACTGCCCGTTCTCACAGAGGTCCATGTCCTCGGCACATTCGTCCCTGTCTGAGGCATGTGAGGAGGTCCCAGTGACCGGAACCTCCACAGTCATTCCGGGTCTCAGGCAACGAGCCCAAGGAGCACCGGCCCAGGCGGAGCCCTAGGACGAGACTAGGACTGGAGCACAGAAAGGTGGCTGCCTAACGGGGCTCCAGCCAGAGCAGCAGAGGGGACTCGTCACTTGGGTCGGGCACGGAGGGAAGCCAGGGGGTAAAAGAGTGTCCCTAGGCACTTAAGAGACCAAGGAGCTGGGTGCAGTGGTGCACTCCTGTAATTTCAGCACTCTGGGAGGCTGAGGCAGGAGGATCTCAAGTTTGAGCCCAGCCTGGGCAACCCAGTGAGACCCTGTCCCAGAAAATAATAAAAAGGCTGGAGAGGGAACTCAGTGCGGAGGTGCTGGGTTCAATTCCCAGTACCAAAAAACAAATAAAAACTCTCAAAAGAGGCGACTCTGCCTGAGACCCCCAGGTGGGCAGAGTGAGGTCCTGGCCTGGTTCCCCAGGCTCCCCCACCTTACCTTCGCAGAAGAAGCCGTCCCCAGTGAACCCCTGCTGACAGGCACAGCGGTAGGTGCCGAGGGCATTGAGGCAGTCAGCTCTCGGGCTGCAGCGATGCCTCTGAGCAGCACATTCGTCCAGGTCTGCAGGAGATGGAGCCCGGGGTGCCCAGGATGTGCATCACAGGGTGCCAGGGTGCGAGGGGCCCACAGCCCTCCAGGCCACCCTCTACGCCCACCTTGCCCACTGGTACTCACCCTGGCATTCGAAGCCATCCCCCACCCAGCCTGGCTGGCACCTGCAGCTGAAGCTCCCGGGGAAATTGAGGCAGGAGGCGTGGCTGTCACAGTCATGTCCCCCAAGTTCACATTCATCCACATCTGAGGGGAGTAGGAGCAGTAATGCGGGGTTCCCAGAAGGGGAGACTCAGCACAGTAGCAGCAGAGAGGGGGGACCCTGGGAAGCTTCCTCCAACCACCTTCATCCAGAGTCTAAGAGAAGACTCCAGATCCAAGGGCCTGAATCCCTGCGGCCTTCACAATCACCTGGAGAGGTAGCATGGCTGACTCTGGGTACACACCTATAATCCCAGCCCTCAAAGGCTGAGGCAGGAGGATCGCCATGAATTGGAGGCCTTCCTAGACTACAGAGTTGGTTCCAAGGCAACCTGAACTACATAGTGAGACCCTGTCTCAAAATCCCTCACCCCAGAACTGTATCAGCCTCATCAAGCCTCCTCTGCTGAATGGTTTAAGGGGAGCCCAGAGGCACTTTCTTCCCAGGAGGTCTTATTAGTGGGAATCCACAAGAATAAATTCTGACCCTGCTCTGCCCTGGGGCACGGGACAATCTTCAACCATTCTGATGACTTCCAACCTGCCCCTTGGGTTCCTCCTGCCCGCATCAACAACTGCTCATGCCCCTTGCTCACCAGAGCAGCCCGTGGCCCCCTTCCTGGTGATGTAGCCCAGCTGGCAGTGGCAGACAAAGGATCCAGCTGTGTTCTCGCAGTTGCCATGGAGACAGATGTGGGGGTTGAGGTCACACTCATTCACATCTATTAAGGGAGAGGAAATGAGACCCAAGGACAGGCGCTGGGGGTACGGGAGCCCCCCCCCCCGGCATTCCGGAGAGCCCTGTCCTTCAGTCCCCCCCAGGGTTCCATCTCTGGGGTAGATAGCTCTGCCCAGGTCTCCTGCAGGGCAGCTGTAAGCGTTTTGTGAGATTTCACAGCCTGCATGTCACAGCACACAGCACCAGCCATCCCCAAGAGGGCTGCGGGGTTGGATACACTCAGGGAATGAGTTGCACAATGCTATTTGCTTCCTGCAGGACTTCTCAGTCTCTATGTCAAGGTTGATCTGTAACCAGGGAGTGGAGCAGACAGAGCGGCCTGTTGGTTTCCAAGCTCTTTCCAGGGTGCTCCTTCAGACTCCTGAGAGCTGGGACTCTTAAGCTCTCTTGCACAGGCTGTTGGTTTTGCCAGGAGTTACATTGTTACAGCAGCCGCACCGATGGACTACATTGCTATAGAAGCTACACTGTTACAGGAGCTGCACTGTTGCTACTTCCTGCAACTTTCTGATCCTGTCCTCAACTCTGCTCTGGTAGGGTATCCAGTACACTGCTACTCCCCGACCCTCAGGACCACCCTTGGGTGGGCAAGGACAGGGGGTTGCCCTGGGAGGTTCCTCAAACACGGCTGAGAAGCCGGGGGGTGGGGGTGGGGTGGTGCACACCTGTAATCTCAGTATTCTGGGAGGCTGAGGCAAGAGGACTGCAAACTTGAGCTCCACCTGGACAATGTAAGGACTTAGCAAGACTCTGTCTTAAAATTTAAAAGGGCTGGGGATGTAGCTCATTGTGAAGGCCTTGTGTTCGGTTCCCCATACTGCAAGAACAACAAAATAGCAACAATAAAAAAGGGAGAAAAACCAGAAATAAAACAATAACAACAAAACGCAGCAGGGCTCAGAGAACAGTTCTGAGGGTTTCTCGCCTTGTTCACCCTCGCCAAAAATAAAACAAAACAAAACAAAAAACAATAACAATCTCTCCCCCACACACTCTCTTTTCCTTGCAGTGATCTCTTAGAACAGGGCACAACTCTGGTAAGTGCTGGGCACACAGTGAGTGTTCAGTAAAAGGCACTCAGAACAAGATTGGGTAACTCTGCTTTTGTTGTTGTTTTTGAGACAAGGTCTCGCAATGCATTCCAGGCCTCGCAATGCATCCCAGGCCGGCCTTGAACTCAGAGTGAGCCTCTTGCGTCAGCCTCCTGAGTGCTGGAATTACAGACATGTGTCACCAGGCCCCGCACAGGGGTGACTCTGCTTCTGTGAGGGGGTCCCTGGAGCTTTGACCAGCAATAGCGGCTACTCCTGAGCAGGGATGGGACCAGGAGGTGCCATGCCTGTGGCCCCCGGGGAAGGTGTGAGCTTCTGACGCTGCCTCCGCCCCTGCAGTCCTGGTTTCTCACCAACACATATCTTCATGTCCAATGTGGCCGCGAAGCCGTAATAGCACAGGCAGTGGTGAGCTCCCGGCACGTTGGCGCACTGCCCCTGGCCACAGATGTCCGGGTTCTCTTCGCACTCGTCCACATCTGGGGAGCAGGGATGGAGGTCGCTGCAGGCACACAAGGATGGGGGGCGGGGCGGGGGGGGACCCAGGTCCTTCCCACGGGATGGGGAGGGCTGCTAGGTGCTCGGCGCTGCTGTCTGAGCTCTGGGCCAGATCCGGGTCTGACCCACGCACCCCAGGGAGGGAGGGCCGGGCCCCACCTGCGCACGCCCTCCCGTCGGGCAGCAGCGCATAGCCCTGGCCGCAGGCGCACCGGAAGCTGCCCTCGGTGTTAACGCAGCGCACCGCGCAGCCGCCGTTCCGGACTCCGCACTCGTCGGCATCTGTAGAAGGGGGCGGGTGGGCAGGCTGGGCGGCGGGAGAGGACGGCACCGGCGGGCCAGGGGGCTCCGCGCAGGAGCGGGCGGGCCGGAGGGGGAGGAGGGGGCAGCAAGGACGCTGGGGCGCGCGGCCTCACCCACGCAGCGCTGGCCGTCAGGAGTGGCGCGGAAGCCGGGGTCACAAGAGCACTGAAAGGCGCCAAGGACGTTGACACACCGGCCGTAGGGGCACAAGCTGGAGCTCAGGGCGCACTCGTCCACGTCTGGGGACATGCAGAGGCTAAGGGGCCCGTGGGCACACGTGCACACCCGTGTGACAGCCTCTGCTCACCTGTGGGCACACCCTCACACCTACGCTCACCCATGCACACCAGCAAGCACGGTGACACAGACCCCCAGACACACTCACCCTCGTGCAAGTGTGCATCCACACCCAGATGTAGACTCACACTTGTGTGCACACTTACGGAAATACACCTCACACTCATGTGCAAATATTTCTCTAGTATGAACACACATCAGCACCTAAATACACATTCACATCCTCTTGCACACCCAGACTCAAAGCACTCGCACTCACCTGCTCTCCATAGACACATTCACACGCAGGTACACACTCACGCCTCTTATCTGCTCACAGAGAGGCACACATATCCCACACACACTCGCAAGCGCTCACTCATGGGGGGAAACACACCCTCACAATCCCATTGGTGTTTGTATTGCTTCACTTATACATGTGCGTGTTCACAACCAAACATTCCCATGCACACACGGGGACACAAATGCACACTTCCACCACTGAAGCATGCAACCACTCACACGCAGGTGCACAGTGGCATATGTTCACAAGCTTGCACACTTGCTTTCCCATTTCACACTCACAGGGACACACATACATCCACCATCTTGCATGTGTAAACACCCACACACAAATACACAGAGGCCCACAACACTCAGACACTGACATGCTCACACTTGCATACTTGCTCACCCTCACAGGCAGTGCCCTCGGCTGTCAGCGTGTGTCCGGGGGGACACTGGCACTCGTAGCTCCCATCCGTGTTGGTGCAGGTGCCTCCCCAGCACAGTAGTGGATCCCTTACACATTCGTCCACGTCTGGATGTGTGGAAAGAGTCAACAGCTGAAGATCCTGGCTCACCGGGCAATTGGTGCCTGGATGCTCCCCCACCCCCATCTCTGTCCCAGCATCAGCCCGGGATGGCCTGGGCTCTCAGGGCTTGGATGAGACTTGCAGAATTGGTGCTGGGAACTGACACCCCTGGGGTCACTGAAGGACGTCCCGAGAAGCCATCCCTTCTCTTGGGGACATGTGGGAAAACTGAGTCTCAGCACTTTCCTGCAGCCTCATCCCCTACCAGTGCCCTTCTTGCACACAAGCCACACAAGTCTCCCTCTCCTCAGGGCTACCCCAGGGCCTTTGCACATGTTGCCTTCCAGCCTTTCTTCACCCACGTCCCCTCACTCCTCTCAGGGACCTCCCCAAGTTCCCCAGAATGGGCGCATCTTCCAGCTGTACCTTCCCATTAGTCACGTGGTCTGCCTGCATTTCTCTTTTTTTTTTGGGTACTCGGGATCGAACTTACGATTACATGCTTGCAAAGCAGGCGCTTGCAAAGCAGCCCTCTCTGGGGATTTTACTAACATCTGTTTCTCCACCAGCTTCAGAAAAAAACACGTTGCTCTTTGGGGTGGGGGGTCGTACTGAGGCTCAAACTCAGGGCTGCTCTACAACAGTTCCACCCCCAGCCCTTTTCATTTTTAAATTTTGAGACGAAGTCTGACTAAGTTGCCCAAGTGGGCCTAGAACTTGCAAAGGTCGTCCTGTCTCAGCCTCCCAACGTGCTGGGAGGACAGGCATTCCCCTCCTCCACCCCTTCCAACCCTGGCAGTGTTCAGAGGCACTGTGCCCCACAGGCCCCGCAGCTCTGCCCACGCCCACATCTGCGCAGTGACCTCCCATCCGCGTGGGGGCGCCCGCGTGGCCCCGGCTCCTGCTCACCCACGCAGCTCATCAGCAGGGAGCCGCTCGCGTAGCCGCGGAAACACCGACACCGGAAGCTGCCCAGGGTGTTGACGCAGGTGCCCTGGCCGCAGAGGTCGGGGGAGATGCGACACTCGTCAATGTCTGCGGGGACAGGGGTGTGCGTGTGACCGAGCCTCAGCCTGGCCGGCAGCCCCTCCACGGGCCGAGCTCGGAGAGGGTCCCGAAAACAGGGGGCCCTCCGGGGCGCAGGTGGCGCTCACCGGAGCAGCTCCTCTCCCGGGCGTCCGGGGCGAAGCCGCTGGCGCAGGAGCAGCGGAAGCCGCCGGCCGTGTTGCGGCAGGAGCCGTGGGCGCAGAGCCCCGGGAACGCCCCGCACTCGTCCACATCTGCGGGACACGCGCAGGGGCGCTCCGGGAAGCTGCCTGAGCTCCGCGGGCTCCCCAGCCTGACTCCCCGGCTTCCCTGGCCCCGGCCCCGGCCGCACCTTTGTAGATGGGTCCGCCGGGCGGGAGGTCGTGGCCCGAAAAGCCGCGCCCTCGGGGACACAGGCTGGAGAACTCCGGGCTGTCGGGCTCCGGGCACGTCTCGCACTCGGCTCCCCACGCGGCCCCCACGGAGCAGCAGCAGACGTCCTTCCAGTACTTGCCGGGCAGGGGGACCCCACAGTCACCCTCGCCCCAATGCAGGAAACAGGGCTCCAGCCTCACGTCTGTGCGGAGGGACCATCATGGGCCACAGCCCCGCCACATCAGGAGGGTGGAAAGAGGGCCAAGGGGTGGCCTCTGCGAGCAGAGCTGCCATGGCACCCCGAAGCAGCGTGCAACAATGACTAGCGCTACCGGGTGCTTATTAAGTACTGGGTACTGTTCCGAGTGCCTCAATCTATTGAATCCTCCAAATAAAACAGAATGGGCTGGGGATGGAGCTCAGGGAGCTCGGGGCATGGGGTCTGCACCTCAGGTCTCCAGCAGTGGCAAAAGAGAAGGAAGGAGTGAGGAGAGAGAGGGGGGCCAGGCAGGGTCCACACGCCTGTCATCCCAGTACTGAGAGGACGAGGCAGGAGGACTAAGTTCAGGACCAGCCTGGCCTACACAGCAAGAACCTGTCTCAAAACAACCGGGGAAGAAGAAAGAAAGAAGCAGAAGGAGTTTGAGAAGGAGGAAAAAGGGGAGGAGAAGAGAGGGAGGGGAGGGGGAAGGGCCCAGAAAGCAGAGAGGAAAATGCTAAAATTATCATTTTAGCCGTTTTACAGGCTGAGAAAATGGATGAAAAACAGAAAAGGTAACTTGCCCAAGGCAGCACAGCTCTTAGACCAGGTTCCCTGACTCCAGAGTCATGAATTTAACCCATTGCTCTCTCAGAACAGCCCGACAGCACCTGTGTTGTCCTCAACATCTGTGACAATGAAGGTCTCAGTAATCACAGCCTCAGGACTGGCTGCCTGTTTTGTGACAGGGTCTCGCTATGTAACTCAAGCTGCCCTTGAACTCACTATGTAGCCCAGACTGGCCTCGAACTCAAAGCCATCCTCCTGCCTCAGCCTCCTGAGTGCTGGGACTGACTACAGGTGTGTGCTGCCACACCCGGCTCTTTTTGTGAATAAAGTTTTATTGGCACATGGTCATAGCCACTTGTCTGTGGCTGCTTTGATGCGAGAAGGCTGAGCTGATGTTCTAGACAGTAGCTGTGGCTGTGGAGGTAGCGATGTTTACCCTCTGTAGCCGGGCCTGGGAGTGTATACCTGTAGTCCCAGCATGCTGGGAGGCTGAGGCAGGAGGATCACAAACTCACAGCTGGGTAACTGAGTGATTTAACAGGACCTTGTTTCCAAATTAAAAAAATACAGGGGAATGGGAAAGGAGCTCAGGGTGGAGGCCCTGGGTTCAATCCCCCCAGGACCACAAGAGCAAAACAAAACAGAAAGTAAGGGGGTCTCTCCTAAGCCAGCATCGTGAGTAGGGTCTCATGAGATCATGGCAGGGGCGATGAACCTCAGATGAAGAGTGGCAAAGGGGATGAACTACCAGGCTGGGCGGAGCCCTCCTGGCCCAGGAGCACCCTAAGGGCTGGGCCCTGGGGACTCACCCACACACAGGCGGCCCAAAGGGTCCAGCACCAGCCCCCGGGGGCACTCGCAGCGGAAGGAGCCTTCGGTGTTGACACAGCGCCCACTCGGACACACGCCGGGGAAGGATTCGCACTCATTCACATCTGGGGGAGTCAGGAGGAGATGCTGAGGCCCTGCCAGCCATTCCCCTGGGGTTCAGGGAGCCCTAGATATCCTCGGAGAGAACAGATGGGGCCCATGGCAGGGGCCATGGGATCCCCCGGAAGCCTGGGGAATGAATGAATGAATGTTTTGTTTTTTCTTTTGAGACAGTCTCACTGTGTAGTCCAGACTAGCCTTGAACTCATTATGCAGCCCAGGCGATCCTCCTGCCTCAGCCTCCCGAGTGCTGGGATTATAGGGGTGCGCTGCCATACCAGGTTTAGACTGGGCAATCTTTCCAGTGAGGAGCCCCATGCATGAGGCGCACCTGGCCCTGTGTGGATAGGGGCGTGGGGGAGGGGCAGGAGTTACCTTCGCAGGCGACGCCCTTCACGCGGGCGAAGCCCCGCGCACATGTGGGGTCTGCAGTGGGGAGAAGGGGGATGGAGAGACGTCACCGCCCACAGTCGCCCCAGGCAGGCCCAGGGTGCAGAGAGCCCCCAGCCGGCAAGGCCTCACCCGGGTCGCAGCGCTGGCAGGGGCTCCCCCAGGCGGCCCCCAGAGTAGCGCAGCACTCAGACCGCAGGGAGGCGCCCTGGAGGTTCTCCTCGCAGTGCCCATCCTGGATCTGCAGCCAGCAGGTCCCCTTAGCGCTGTCTGGGGACAAGGTGAGGGGCCACCTGTTTCAGGTGCCCCGCTCACACCTCTGTCCTGACCCGTAGATCCCAGCCCCCGCGACTCCACTCACCGACACATACGGCTCCAGAGGGCCCCAGCCGGCTCCCCGGGGCGCATTCGCAAGCATAGGAGCCCGCCAGGTTCCTGCACACGCCGTTCACGCACGGGCTGGACACGCACTCGTCGATGTCTGTGGGGACAGACAGACCCCGCTGGGTGTCAAGCTCCCTGGCCAGGGGCACAGCTGTGCCCAGCCAGGTGCAAACCCGGGAGTGGGCGAGGTGCACAGGGGAGAGAGGGCGCACGGAGTGGCGCAGGAAGGCGCCGCGGCAGAAGGGATGAGAGATGGGGAAGGGTGGAAAGAGAACGAAGATGCGCTTGTGCCTGGGCACCAGTTCCCCGCGAGGACAGGGACTGATACACAGAGACCATGTTCACTACCCGTGTGTGTGTGGGGGGTTTGTGTGTGTGCACACACGCGTGTGCACTGTCAGAGGCAGGAAAAACCAAGCTGATTTCCCCACTGTTACCCTCAGCACTGCTCGGCCACATTAGGGAGCAGACCTGGGTTTTGTGCGTTTGTTTGTTCCCATACTGACCATTTCTCCCAAACCAGCAGGTTCCCTTTCATTCATTTTCACGCCGGCTACCTGGAGTTAAAATCAGACCCCACCAGTTAAAGGAGTTGAGGGCTCAGGTGTTTTTTGTTTTGTTGAGACAGAGTCTATCTAGTCCAGGCTGGCCTTGACCTTGCAGTAACCCTCCTGCCTCAGCCTCCCA
Organism: Hydrochoerus hydrochaeris; assembly: GCA_004027455.1. NCBI lineage: Eukaryota > Metazoa > Chordata > Mammalia > Rodentia > Hydrochaeridae > Hydrochoerus > Hydrochoerus hydrochaeris. The sequence continues at coordinate 212,054 of PVLA01003123.1, forward strand.
AGTGCTGGGATTACTGTGGTGCACCTCCAACACCAGGTTTAAGGGCTCAGTCTGACAGATATGTCCTGGCTCCAAATTCCCATTGCAAGGCTAGGTCTTTCAAGAGATCCCCCATAAATGGGGGCTTCCCACAACCCCCTTGACTATTTCCTGCAATCCTCACACAACTCGGGGAGCTCTTGACTGTCATCTCGAGTGTTATGGCTTACATCTGATGTCCCCCAGAGCCTCCTGTGCGGGGAAGTGGAACTTTTTAGAGGTGACTGGATCCAGGGATTAAGGGTGCCCCACGGAACTAAAGGTGAGAAGCCCGGACATCATGGGGGAGGGGAAGGCTTGCTGCCGCCTGTTTCAGCATTGTTACTTTGCAGCCTGTTTCAGCATTGTTACTTTGCAGCTTCGCTGCCCTCAGCTTGCCCTGCTTTGCCCCTAACTGTCGCTTCTCTGGGATGAGCCTCTGCATGAGTCACCCTGACTTGGAGCCAGCTGAGCATGGACCGAAACCTCTACACACCGGAAGCTAAATAAACGTTTCTCCTTTGACTTTGGGTCTCGGGTATTTTGTCTCAGCAATGAGAAAAGTAACAAGATGCCTGCATTATTATTCCAAAGGGGGTTGAGACGGGGGACAGAGGAACAGTCAGGTGAAAGACACTCAGACAGAAGAGAGCAGACGAGGACAGAGAGGTCAGCATCTGGGAGACCCCGCGGCTGGGGGTTTTACGATCGCTTCTTAATTCCATCATTAGAAGCCCGGAGCAGCTTCTCATCACAGCTCGGCTTTTCTGCTAACCGGTTCCTATCCAAGAGTCACTCATCCAAGAGTCACTTCATCAGAACCAAGACAGTCCTGTGACCCGGGAAACAGCAAGGGCTGAGGGGTTCTGTGTCAGAAGCGGGGATTAAAGACCAACCAGCTCGAAGGACAGAAGGCATCCGTCCTCCCAGACTGGGTCACAGGGGCTTAGGAGCTCTTTTGCTGGGTGGGAGACGGAGGCCGGACATGTGTTTCTTCCTATAAACCCCAGAGTCAGATCACCTAGGCATGCAGGCCAATGTGAGGGTCCCACGATATGCACTGGGTAACAGGAACCCTCAAGGGAATTGTGGTATGGACAGGACTGGGGTGATGGGCGAGAGAAAAACACAGGGAGGACAAGAGGCTGGGAGTGGTGGCGGCCCGAGCAGGGAGTCTGTGCACACGCACTGCATGTAGAGTGCGCGGAAGCCGTACCGTCACAGGTCTCCGTGTCCTGCTGGAAGATGAAGCCCTGGAGGCAGGAGCAGGCATAGCTGCCGGGACTGTTGCGGCACTGCCCGTGGTCACACAGGGAGGCATTGAGGGCACACTCGTCCAAGTCTGCGGGAGGCGGGAGACACAGTGAGGTCCCACTGCGCAGCGGCGCCTCCCATGCAGCCCTTGCCCGCCGCACCCTCCTGGTAACCCAGGCTGGGATGCAGCGGTAGCTGCCGCACAGGCCTCGGGGTGGAGGGCGCACTCCTTGCATCTGCAGCAGGAAAGAGAGGGCAGCTGCTCTGGCTCCCTGGGGGTCTCCACAAGCCAGCCCCATGCCCCAGGGCAGGGGGTGCAGCCCGTACCCTGTCTCACTTCTAAACCTGGTTTTCTCTGCCTCAGCAAGGCTGGCACTGGGGCCACAGTGTTCTTGGCCGCAGGAGACTGTCCCACGTGTTCCAGGGTGTTGAGCAGTCACCCTGTAACACCCAATCCATGAGATGCAGCAACCCCGCCCCCCATTTCTCCAGTCGGTCAATGTTCCCAGGCGAAACTGGGGGCGGGGAGCAGTCCCCAGTCTGGAACCTATGGATATTCGCACAGCAGCCCCGTAATGGAAGTGCCAGCCAGCCCTCTGCACCCATGGGTGGCTCATCCGGGAATTCAACGAAGCATGGAAAAAGCCCTTCTCACTGCACCTGTTTCCATGGTATTAGGGCTCCTAGGTCTTTGGGGGGGTCCTGAAACCCACGGCTCATGGGTACCCAGGGATGGCTGTGAGAGCGATCACCATGGCTGATGTCACAGGTGCTCACTGCTCCGCGCCCAGCGCTGTCCTGGAGTCTGTCACTTCCACACGGCAGCCCCAGCCATCAAAGATGGTGCCTAGTCACACCCTGCTGACTCCTGCCCCGGTCACCAAAACGGTGCGCGCCGGTCCCCAACTGCAGGGGTCAGGAAGGGAACTCGATGAACCCTCCCCTGCCTTGTGAAGTGGGTCCCAGTGCTACCCCGAGTTTACAAGGCATCAGAGGCAGAGGGAAAGGAACTTTCCCGAGGTGACTCAGGCAGTGAGTACTGGGAACAGGATTCAAACCCGGGAGCCCGGCTCCTGCACAGGGGAGGCAGCGTCTGGCCCAGGGGTGGGTGGAAAACCCAGCTCTATCCCAAGCCTTTGCATTTCCGCTCAGGCATAAAAGCTGTGCCAGGAAGAGCTGGGGTGGAGCCGTATCTTTTTTTATTTGTATGTAATGTTTTTATTCCCCGTGCAGAGTTTGTATGTAGCATGGTTAATTTCTGTTTCCACCCTTGGCCACCCTTCAATCTCTTGATCACCTTTCTACCTGAGAAAGAGCTCTTTCTCTGCTTTCTATCGTCCATCTCTTATTTTGCTCTTTATTTATAATTTGGGTTTCTCACATAACAGAAACCATATGACATTAAAGCTTACGGGCCTGATTTATTTCACTTAACACTATGGTGTTTGTGCCAGTACTGGGACTCGAACTTAGGACCTTGCATGTGTCAGGCAGGTACTTATGCCACTGGGCTACATCTCTGGCCCAACACTATGGCCTTAATGTGCAGCCCTTCCCTACATATGACTCAAGCGACTCCTTCTTTATGACAGTGTAGTACTCCATTGTGTACAAACACCGTATTTTGTTTTTCCATCCATCTGTTGATGGGTATATAGGCCATTTCTACAATTTAGCTATTATGGTGCTGCTACCACCAACATGGGTATGCATGGATCCTCATGGTACGAGGATCTGAACTCTTATAGGAAGATACCTAGAAGGGAAGAGCTGGGCCAAGTGGAATTTGCAGCGTTCATTGTTTGAGGACCCTCCACACTTATGCTCCCCCAAAGCAGAGAAGTGCTTTTTCCACCCATGGTCCCTCCAGCAAGGCTATCAAACAAGCGAGCAGAGACCTCCACACAGGGAATCTCCCTTCTCAGTTCCCACTTCACAGCAAAGACCCCTGGGCTGAGACCTCAGGAGACCCCGGTGAGGGATCACAGAGTGGGTTCAATGGGAAACAGGGCCCTGGAGGGAAGGAAATCAGGAAGGAAGCCAGGCCCTCTCTGAAGAGTCTCTGTCCAGTCTGGGTGCATCACATTCCTCTCCATTCCTCTGTGGGCATCCTGACCCGGGGACCGCAAGGCGACATGACCAGGGGACAGATAATCAAGTGCCAGCGAGGGATTAGGGTGGAGGGATTAGGGTCCTCATTCAAAAGGACCGATGTCCCCATAAGTGGGAAATCCACACGGGCATGCATGCACACACACACACACACACACACACACACACACACACACAGATCCTGCCTGAAGGTGGCCGAGACTTCCACAAGCCCATGCCACAGCCACTGATCAACACCAAACCACGGGAAACGAGGGGAAAAGAAACCTGGGACAGATTCTGTCCCCCTCAGGGCCTCAGGAAAGCAAGCAGCCCGGCCGATGCAGTGTCACCCTCTGTAACCCTAGCACTCTGGGAGGCTGAGGCAGGAGCATCACAAATTCAAGCCCAGCCTGAGCAATCTAGCAAGACCCGGCAATGGCCCTGTCCCCCACTCGGTCTCAGCTTCCCCTCCTCCTTCTGGGACTGAGTCTGAATAAATTTCCCAAGTGAAGGGAGCGGGATTGGGATTCACACTGTCACGGCAGCCCCAGTGACACTGTCCCCTCTGCCGGGCCACCCTCCTCTAGGCCACAGTGTGAGCGCCTGGGTCCCGAGAACCCCAACCGCTGATGCCCAGCTCATGGCGGCAGAGCTTCTGGGATTCAGCTGTGGGGTTACAGAGCAGGAAACCGGGCCAGGGGAACCCCCAGGGGAGGCATGGTCACACCCTCTGCCGACTTTTCTTTCCCTTCCCCCTCCCTCCTTTCCTCCTTTGTTCTCTTCCCATCCAATTTTCTCTCCCCATCTTTTGCACCCCTCTTTTTCACCTCCTCTTCACCTCCCTCCCTCTCCCCTCCCCACTCCTTTCTTCTTACTTATTGGTTTTTGGAGATGGTCTCACTGTGTACCCCAGGCGGCTTCAAACTCTCAGGGATCCTCCTGCCTCAGCCTCTCAAGTGCTGGGATAATGAGTGTACACCATTACCACGCTGGGCAACCAGACTTTAAATCACCTGGAAGTGACTTAGAAGACCTAAAACAATGTAAATGCTATTTAAATGGTTACCATGCAGTGTTTTTTTTTTCGTTTTCTACTGGGGATTGAACTCACAACCAAGCGTTTGCAAGGCAGGCACTTATGCTGCTGAGCTAAATCTCCAGCCCACCATGCAGTATTGTTCAGGGAGTTAGAGCAAGAGAAAAACTTTCAGTTCCTCAGTAAGGGGTAGAATTTATTTTTCTGAATGTCTTGGATCCAAGCATGGTTGAATCTGCAGGTGTGAAAGCCCCAATACAGGAAGCCGCCCAGGGAGCTCCCCAGGGGCATGACGAGTGCCCACCTGGTCAGGCAGCGCCTTGGGTCCTGATATTCGGAGAGTGCTCCACAGATACTTGTTACAAAAATGAAAATCACTGCACAAGATCAGAAATATCCTGTAGACCACTCAACTGTTAATTTTAAAATGGCTAAAATGCAGAAATGTTGCCATGTGTATTTTTTTTTTTTTTTTTTTGGTACCGGGGATCGAACTCAAGACTTTGCGCTTGCCAAGAAGGCACTTACACCTCTGAACTAAACCCCCGATCCCTGCTATGTGTATTTTGCCAGTATTTTTAAAATGCAGCAAACAATGAATAAATGAATCCAGTCACTGGGGTGCAGGCTTGTAATCCCAGCTGCTTTTGGGAGGCTGAGGCAGGAAGATCACAAGTTCAAGGCCAGCACAAGCAATTTTGCAAGATGGTATCTCAAAAACAACAATTTTTTAAAAAGTTTGACTATGTAGCTTGGTGATAGACTAGGGCCCTGGATTTGATCCCCAGTACTGGAAAAAAAAAAAAAAGAAAAGAAATTAAGTAGAGCCTGAGACGGGGAAGAGCTACCGGCAGCCCTAGCACAGGGCGGACTTGGAATTCTGCTCCTAGTTGGTAAGACCATGCTCTACGTCTGGGGCCAGCCTAAGACAGGGGAGAGAGACAGGCAGCCCGAGCTGGGCCATGCCCAGAGAACTCCGGGCAGCGAGCAAGGTCCAGAATCTGACCCAGGGCTGTGACCACGCACTGCAGCACATCCCAGCTCAGGGGGTGGACTGCAAATTGCTCCGGGGTGGTAAGATTATGCCCTATGTCTGGGGCAAGCCTAGCAGGATTGAAGGACCAAATACTAACTCAAAAGGAAAAAACGGCAAAACGAAAAAGCAAAATGCAATCTCAAACACCTAGTCCATCAGGAGCAAGTACAGGAGACATTGAAATAGAGGACCCTAAAAGTAACATCAGAAATCTCTGAAAAGATAGCAAGTGAAATAAAGAAACAACTCCATGCCTATAGAGGAAATCAAATTAGAAGTACTCGCCCATGTAAAGGTAGAAATAACAACCTTAGTAAAGGAGTTGTTGAATGCAGCTAAAGAAGAAATAGAGAAAAAAAGTACATGAGCATGGGAAACTGATTGAAACCTTGAATGAACAATACAGAAAACAAGCAGAACTCATGAAATAAACTCAAAGAGACATCCAAGAAACAAAAAGTTCTACTGAAAGAGTGCAAAACCACTTAAATGAAGCTGAGGATAGGATTTTGGACCTTGAGGACAGGATTGCAATTAGTGTTCAGGAAGGACAGAACTTTAAAAAATAACAAAGCAGCATGAAATGACAATCCAGAAGCTACAAGATGATGCCAAGAACAATATAAGATTAATGGGGATGAGTGAAGATACAGGAGTCAATGCAAATGATATATATAAAATATTCACAGAAGTAATAGCAGAAAATTTCCCAAACATGGGGGGAAAAGTCTGATATGCAGATAAGTGAGGCATATAGAACACCAAACAGTCACAATCAACATAAATCCACACCCAGACACACAATAATTAAGACCTCAGACATGCAGCATAAAAACAGAATACTAAAAGCTGTCAGGGAAAAGACACAACTCACCTATTAAGGAAAGCCCATCTGAATCACAGCACTTTTCAGCACAAACCCTCAAGGGCAAGATGAGCTTGGAGTGAGGTATTTCAAGCCCTGAAGGAACCCTTTCAACCCAGACTGATGTACCCAGCAAAACTTTCATTCAAATTTAATGGAGAAACAAGATACTTCCATGACAAAGAACAACTGAAGAAATTCACATCCACCAAACCAACCCTAGAAAGAGTATTGGGAGACAGAGATAATCCCCACAATCTCCAGAATAACAACAGAAAGAAACCACCAGGTAGGACAAGCAATTAAATAAGGGGAAAAGCAGGAAGCAAACCACTGGAACATAACATGGCAAAGTCAAGCCAGTACATATCAGTGATATCCATAAATGTAAATGGCCTCAATTCACCTATCAAAAAAAATAGATTGAAAGAATCGATCAAGAAACATGAGCCCACGATATGCTGTATACAAGAAACACGTGACACAAAAGGAAACTCATAGATTAAAAGTCAAAGGATGGAAAACAGTATTCCATACAACAGAAACCCAGAAAAAGCAGGGGTAGCTATTCTATTTGCAGACAATGTGAACTTCAGACCTAAAATGATTAAAAGAGATAGAGAAGGTCACTACATACTCATTAGTGGAAAAATTCAAGAGGAAGAAGTAACAATTATAAATATATATGCACCAAATACAGGAGCACCCAACTATACAAGACAAATACTAATGGATATGAAAAACCAAAAACACAACAACACAATTATAACAAGGAATTTTAACAGCCCATTGTCACAAAGAGATAGATCAACTAGACAAAAAGTCAGCAAAGAAATAACAGAACTGAATCATGCCTGTGAGCAACTGGACTTAGTAGATGTTTACAGAGTGTTCCACCCAACCACATCAGAATACACATTCTTCTCAGCTGCACACGGGACATCCTCCAAAACAGACCATATATTATCCCATAAAACATTCTTAAGTAAATGCAAAGGTATTGAAATATCCCATGTGTAATATCTGACCACAGTGTACTGAAATTGGAAATTAATGGCAAAAGAAATTGCAAAACCTGCATAAATATATGGAAATTACATAACAACCTTTTGAACAGCCAGTGGGCTACAGATGAAATTAAAGAAGAAATAAAGCAATACCTACAATTCAGTGATACTATGCAAACAACATACAATAATCTATGGGATGCAATGAAAGCAGTCTTAAGAGGGAAATATATAGCAATAAATTGTCATATCAAGAAAACAGAATGAGCACAAATAAACAACCTAATGCTCCATCTCAAGCTTCTAGAAAAAGAAGAGCAAGCTAAACCCAAAGCTCATAGAAGAGAGGAAACTGTAAAGATTAGAGCAGAAATCAATGCAATTGAAACTAAAAAAACAATACAAAGAATTAATGAATCAAAAAGCTTGTTTTTTGAGAGAATAAACACAATTGACAAACCCCTAACTAACCTTATCAAGAGAAAGAAAGAAAAAAACCCAAATTCATGCAGTAAGAACTGAAAAGTGGGAAATTTCTACAGATCCCATGGAAATTCAAAAGATCATGAATATCTACTTTGAAAATCTCTACTCACATAGAGTGGAAAACATAGAGGAAATGGACAGATGCCTAGAAACGTATGAACTACCAAAGCTCAACCAAGAAGATATAGAAATTTGAACAACACAATATCAGCTATTGAAACTGAAAACGTAATTAAAAACCTACCAACAAAGAAAAGCCCAGGTCCTGATGGATTCACAACTGAATTCTACAAGAATTTAGAGAAGATTTGGTGCCAATACTCCTTAAACTCTTCAATGAAATTGAAAAGAAAGCAATCCTCCCTAAATCATCCCTGGAGGCAAGTATTACTCTGATTCCAAAACCAGAGAAAGATCCAACCAAAAAGAACTATAGGCCAATCTCACTCATGAACACTGATGAAAGATTCTCAATAAAATACTAGCATATAGAATGCAGCAAATCATCAAGAAGATTATACATTATGACCAAGTGGGGTTCATTCCAGGAATGCAGGGATGGTTCCACATATGCAAATCACATATGCAAATCAATAAATGTAATACACCACATCAACAGAGCCAAAAACAAAAACCACATGGTCATCTCAATAGAGGCAGAAAAAGCTTTCGACAAAGTCCACACAAGTTCATGATAAAAACCCTTCAGAAACTCGGAATACACGGCATCTACCTCAACCTTATAAAGGTCATCTATGACAAACCAACAGCCAACATTATACTACATGGACAAAAACTGAAAGCTTTCACTTTAAAATCAGGAACAAGACAAGGATGTCCACTCTTACCACTCCTTTTCAACATAGTTCTGGAAACACTAGCCAGGGCAATCACACAAGAGAGAGAAATAAAAGGAGTAAAGATAACAAAGGAAGAAGTTAAATTATCACTTTTTGCAGATGACATGATACTCTACTTAGAAGACCCAAAAATCTCCATTAAAAGACTGCTAGAGGTAATAAACAAGTTCAGCAGTGTAGGTGGATACAAAGTCAATGCTCAAAAATCAATAGCATTCCTGTATACAAAGAACTCACTGAGAGAGAAATTATGGAAATATCTCACTTTACAGTAACATCTAAAAAATGAAATACTTAGGAATCAACCTAACTAAAAATGTAAAAGACCTATATGCTGAAAATTATACTACACTGAAAAAGGAGATTGAAGAGGATATTAGAAAATGGAAGGACATTCCTTGCTCTTTCTTGGTTAGGAAGAAACAACATTGTGAAAATGGCCATACTCCCAAAACTGTTATACAGATTTAACACAATCCCAATCAAAATACCATTGACATACCTCACAGATCTAGAGAAAACACTCCTAAAATTCATTTGGAAACAGAAGAAACCTAGAATAGCAAAAGTAATTCTGGGCAACAAAGGCACAGCAGGAGGCATCTCAATCCCTGACTTGAAACAGTACTATAAAGTCACAGTGATAAAATCAGCTTGGTACTGGCAAAGAAATAGACCTGAGGATCAATGGAACAGTTTAGAAGATGCAAGCACAACTACAAAGACACTCAGCCACCTGATATTTGACAAAGTGGCTAAACATGTTCACTGGAAGGACAGCCTCTTCAATAAATTGTGTTGGAAAATTGGCTCTCCACATGCTGAAGACTGAAACTAGATCCATGCCTATCACCATGCACAAAACTAAAATCCAAATGGATCAGGGACCTAAATATCAAAACAGAAACACTGAATCTACTGGAAGACAAGGTAGGCAGAAGTCTTGGAGACATAGGGGTAGGCAGAAAATTCATGAATAAAACACAAACTGCACGGGAAACTCTTCAAAGGATCAACAACTGGGCTCTCATATTATTGAAAAGTTTCTGCACTTCAAAGGAAATCATCAACAGAGTGAAAAGAAAACCCACAGAGTGGGAAAGGATTTTAGCCAGCAACCCCTCAGACAAAGGACTTATATCCAGAACATATAAAGAATTGAAAAACATCAAGCCCCCCAAATTCAAAGACCCTCTCCAAAAACAGGCATCTGAGATGAACACACAGTTCACAGAGGAAGATATACAAAAGGCAAATAAATACATGAAGGAATGTTCACCATCACTGGTCATTCGAGAAATGAAAATTAAAACAACACTGAGATTCCACCTTACTCTGGAAAAAATGGCTGCCATCAAGAAATCAACTGATAACAAATGTTGGTGAGGCTGCAGGGGAAAAAGGAACACTGCTCCACTGTTGGTGGGAGTGTAGACTGGTGCAACCATTATGGAAATCCATATGGAGAACTGTCAGAACACTAGGATTGGAAGCTCCATTCAACCTCCTGGGTATTTTCCCAGAAAAACTGAAAAGTTCATATCACAGTGATATATGTGCACCCATGTTCATAGCTGCACAACTTGTGATAGCCAAATCTTAGAAACAGCCAAGATGCCCATCAACCACAGAGTGGATGAACAAGATGTGGCATTTTTATACAATGGAATATTGCTCAGCTATAAAAAGGATGATCTTGAGGCCTTCATAGGCAAATGGAGACAACTTCAGACTATCCTCATAAGTGAAATAAATAAGAATCATGTTTATAAATATCACATTGTGTCTCTAGTGTAAAATGAGAACTATAAGAGTAACAAAACCCCAAATATGTAATTGCTATTGTAACAAAGAGGAAAAGAAAGAGCTCTAAGGGATGTAACTGCATGTATGTTTGAGTGTGTAAAATAGATGACCATATTGCTGAATCTTTGTTGGATTGTTGAGCAGAACTGTTTGCCGTCTCACTGTTTGAATGCCTACTATGCCATTTTAATTTTGTGAACAACTATATCCAAGATGACAATATGTAATTTACCAACTAGTGATTGCTTAGGGCTTTTTTTCCTTTAGAATTCTGTATTGTTGCTACCCTTTTTTGTTTTCTTTCTTGTTTCTCTTTAAATAAAATTTAAAAAAAAGAAATTAAGTAGATGAGGTGGTGGTTTCACCACATTGGAAATCTACTAAATTCCATCAAATGGTTTAGTTTCAAAGGGTGAAAATGATGCATTTTATCTTATGTATCTTTTGCTGCAATAAAATAAAGCAAAAGAAAACCCATTAAAATTCAGTAAATGAAGTGACTGGTTGTAGTGGTGCACACCTATATTCCCAGCACTCAGGAGGCTGAAGCAGGAGGATTCCCCTGAGCTCAAGGCCAGCGCATAGTGAGACTCTGTCTCAAAAATAAAAATCACACGTGAATATTCACAGAGTTACTATCACTAATAGTACAGAGTGGATGCAATCCCAAAGGCCATCCATGGATGAAAACGGTGGACACAGCTTGTCCCACCTATACAATGGACTCAGCCATAAACAAAAACAAAGCACTGAAGAGGCCAGACATAAAAGGCCACCTACCGCGTGAGTCCACATGTAGGAAATGTCCAGAACAGGCAAATCCACAGGGACAGGAAGAGGACAGCCCATGTCTAAGCCTGGGAAGAGTGGGGCAGATCACAAAGGACTGATGGACATGGGCTTTGTCTCTGAGATAAGAGAGACGCTTTAAACTAAAATCGCAGTGGTGATCGTAAAACCCTATACCAATATTAAAGACTGTGATTTGGTTGTTGTTGATTTGGGGCAGGATCTCACTATGTGTTCCAGCCTGGCTTTGAACTTGGTAGGTCGTACAGACTAGTCTCAAACTCACAGCGATCCTCCTGCCTCAGCCTCCCAAGTGCTGGGATCACAGGCAGGCACCCCATGCCTAGCTTTAAAAACTGGTTGATTTTATTATGTATGTGAATCATGCATCAGTAAAGACACTAGGGGCAGAGTTTAGCTTAGCAGTGTAAGCGCCTGCCCTGGCAAGTGCGAGGTCCTGAGTTTGATCCCTGGTACCTAAAAATAAATAAATAAAAAATAAAGATACTAAATTTTTTTTCAAATGAATGACTGCAGAAGTGATAAAATCCTTCCACCTGGGAGCATTTAAGGCTGATCCTCTCAGACAGGAGACTAGAGAGCAGGGCCAGGGATGGAGCTCAGCCACAAAGCAGCTGCCTGGCAAGCACAAGGTCCTGAGTTCGATTCCTGGTACCAAAACCAAACCAAACCAAATCAAACCAAACTAAACTAAACCAAACCAAACCAAACCAAACCCCCCCTACAGTACAGGGCCTCCCATGGGCTGGGTACCACCCCCACCCCACGCACACCGGAGCAGAGGCCGGACGCTCTCCAAGGTCCTGACCCGACCCGCCCGCAGCCCCGCTGTTCTTGCCACCCTGGCCCCAGGAGCAGGCTGTTGGCCACTCCTACAGCCCCGTGGAGGCAGACAGGGGACGTAGGTCCCCAAGTCGCCACGCTGAGCCCTGAAAAGGGAGCAGGGAGACCCTGCAGGGAGGGCAGGCGAGGCGCAGGGCCGAAGCCTCCACTCACCCACGCAGCTCTTGCCGTCGGGGCTCAGCGCGAAGCCCGCACTGCACACACACCGGAAGCTGCCTTCCGTGTTGACACAGCGGCCCAGGTGGCAGAGGCCACTGCTGCTCCCGACACACTCATCCATGTCTGGGGAGACAGCAGACAGGCAGTCAGTGGGGTCCCTGCCGCGCGTCCCAACTTGCAAAGCCACCCTCGCCAACGCGGTGGCCGGAAAGCCCTGGGGGCCCTGGCAGTGCCAGGGGCCGGGGCATTGACGCAGGCTGCTGGTGCACTCACCCACGACTGCGGGTGGAGGACCCCAAGCCCGGCCCGCCACGCGTGCCCACCCCGCCTCCCCGGCCACGGATGCTCACCGATGCACTTGCCTCGCGTGTCCAGAGAGTAACCTGCCTTGCACTCGCAGCGGTAGCTGGCGGAGGTGGGCAGACAGCGGCCGTTGGGACACAGGTCAGTGAATCGGTGACAGACGTTGCCGGTCTGGTTCAGGGTCACTGTACCTGCAGACAGGGCCGCCAGGCACCAAGGCATCATCAGAGGCTCCTGTGCTCCAGCTCTGCTGCTGACGTCCAGACGCGCCCCAGAGACCAAGACCCTCACACCGGGCCTGGGGCCTCACCGTGGAGTAGGAGCCCCAAGACCCAGGTCCAGGACAGCACCCCAAGCTCAGAGACCCAGACCCAGGCTGGGACTCAAAGCCCAGATCCCAAAGGACGCGGAGGGCCAGATCTCTAAGGGAGCCCAACTCCGAGACCAGTGCCAGAGTCCTTTCTTAGCACCTCCACATGTGCCCCCCCCCACCGACCTCTCCTTTGAATCCTGACAACAGAACTTGGGGCCTCTCCCACTGAGCCACACCCCCAGCCTCTTTCTTACTTTTTAATTTTGGGGAAATGCCTCACTGAGTCGCCCAGGGAGGGCTCCAATCTTTCCATCCTCCTGCCTCAGCCTCCAGGAGTGCTGGGGTGACAGGTGTGTGCTCTCTGCACCTGGCCCCCCTTAGACTAACTCTGCTTTTGGGGCGATTTATAACATCTGACACAATGTACCCGCTCTGCACAGAGTGGTGTCACTGTCTCATTTAGGGAGCGCCGAGGGGAAGGGCTCTGTGCACAGTCAATGTGCATGCAACTCTTTTTCCCAGAATATTTGCACCCCAGCTGGGTTGGGTCCTAGCATGTGGACTCCTCAGTCACAGAGATGATTACAGAGAACTGATTAGACTTTTGTCCCTCCTGAGGTAGGAGCTAGGACGAGGACAAGTCAACAAGAAGTCGCAGGACAGAGAACTGAAAAACCAGATGGAACAAGGATGATTACGCTGCAATGTCAGAAAACCAATAAAGGCCACCTGGTACTGTCATGCGCCCTGAGCATCCCCTGGCTGCCTCTGCGCTCATCTGTACTGCAGTTTTCACCCCGCCAGAGGGCTTTGGGGACCCTAACTTCCTGGGACACCCTGCACTGCCAAACCCCTCAGCTGGGAGGGCAGAGTCAGGTACCTGTGACTCCTGTCAGTCCCCGGCTGCAGGGCCTCCCACAGCTCCTGGACTCAAGAGAACCAGTCACCGGCCCGCTTGTGTGTGGGGGGTTATTAAGATTTTAACGCATTTTCCTTGGCTGCTCTGTCTGAGCACCCTTCTCATTCTTCACGGAGGATACCAAGAATGTGGAAACCACTCTTTCCCAGGATTCCATATCTGCTGACACTACTATCCAGCCCACGAGTCCTGCTCCGGAGCACTGACCCCCTCCCTCTGCCCAGAGGTCCTCCCCCTTCCAAGTCCCGGGCCTCACCCACGTGGGAGTTAACAGGGCCCAGGTGGGGGACCCCATGCCCACTGGATCCGTAGGGGCCTTGTTGTGCAGGCCCCAGGGCAGGACCCCTGCCGCTGGACTGGAAGCCTGGGAAAGGACCCATGTGGGCAGGCCGAAGTGGGAGCCCCTGGACACACAGCTGCTGGAATTCATCTGCAGAGACAAAGGTTTGGAGGCCAGGCCCTCGGTCCCATCCAGGGCACCCCACTGTGCACCCCAGCTGGCACTCACCAGAGCCCCTGGGGGGACACAGCTCTGGGGCTGAGCCAGCTGCCCAGCATTGGCCCCGGTCGCAGCAACACTGCCTGTGGGTGTAGTGGCCGATGAGGTCCATAGCACAGCGACCCCCAAAGAGCACCAAGAAGCAGGTGCCACGGCGGAGATCTGCAAGAGGGCCAGGGGTGGGGCTGTCAGCGAGGGGCAGGGGCTGGATTCAAACCCCAGAAGCCAGGTGAGAGGCTACACACTGGTCACCCCCAGCACTCTCAGGAGGCTGAGGCGAGAGGATCACAAGTGAATTCCCAGCCTGGACAACTTTGAGTTAGCATGTAACTCAGTATGAGGGCCCTGGGTTCAAACCCCAGTACCAGGAACAGAAAAACACAGCTGTCCCAAACTGCCTATAGAAAGGGTCTCCTTACCTACCTATGCCTCAGTTTCCCTATCATAAGTGTGAAGACACTCCAAGCACCCACCCTACCTCAGAAGCATGCCATCCAGATCAGAAGGAAAACCTGGCATGTGGCTGATCTCTGCTGACGGTGACCTCTTACTCCCGAGCTTTCCAAATCAGCACAGGGAGGTGGATTTGGGCTTTTTCCAGACCAGCATTCCAACCTCAGAAACTCCCCGTCGAAGCAGGTATGCAGCCCCACCGAGGATGAGCCCTCGGAGGGAGGGGGCGGCCCAGTGGGAAAAAGGACAGGAACCCAAGATTCATGCCTGCATCCTCAAGCACTGGCCTTGGACATGAGGGGGACACCTTAGAGACCATGCAGTGGAGGATGGTGCCCCCCACAAAAGCAATGTGGTGGATGGACAGCCACAGCCCCTGGGGAGACTGCGGCAGAGGCCCCTACATGTGAGAACCGGGGACACTCGTCTACTTCCCGCCAAGCCCTCAGGTTCCATGTTGTTACATGGTGGTCAAATTTCTCAGACTTTGATGTCCACAGTGCTTATTTTTAGTTTTAAACCCCATCAGTCTTGGCCAGAGGCCCGCAGTGGAGAAATGCCTCCCGCCAGCCGGGGTTGCCACTGGCAGCCGTCCGGGCACTGCCTCGATCAAGCAAGCGAGAAAACGCTCAGATGTTCCCACCTCCCGCCCCCGCTCTGTGCACCTAGGCTCTGCAGGTGTGTGGGGGGCCAAGTCTCTCCCCTCCTTCCCTCTGGGCATCTCGGCGGCCAAGAGGAGCCAGACCTGCCCAGATGAGGAGCAGTCCACAGACCCACAGACCGCTCAAGGTCGCCCAGCTGCAGGGCGTGTCCAACCCAGGGGAGCTAACAAGCAGCTAGTAGCCTCTCAAGTAAAGACAGAATATGCGCATTTTAGTGAACAAGACCCCAAGACCAGGGCCCTCCTCCGTGTCCTTGCCTCAGCTTCCCTGGGGTCTCTGAGCCTGCAATCACCTGCAGATCACCCCACAAATCGAATCTTGCTTAATCCCCACCACCATAGCTGTAGTTGGAATTGCTATTATCCCCCTTTTACAGTTGAGGAAACTGAGGAACAGAGTGCTTAGGTCAGCTGCTCAGGGTCACACACGGAGCCTGGAATGCCTCGGGAAGCATCAAGCATCAGACTCAAGGACAGTAACCAAGGCCCCTGTCTGGAGGTAACCAGACTTGGCTCAGGTGCCTGGAAGCAGTAGTCTGAGAGGGGGACACACCTAGAGGTAACCGCTCCCCCACCATGCGGGCCCTGACTGCGCCCAGAGGTGGAGACCTGCAAAGTCTGGAAGCGGTCACGGAGGGCTGGCCCAGGTCCAAACACAATACCCCCAGCCCTGCCCAGTGCAGCCCAGCCTGAGGGGCCCCAGGTGATGCTGGGAAACTGCCAGACCTTCTCCCCTCTCCCCAAACCAGGATCCAGCCCACCTCCTCCAGCATCCATGCTTCCTGCCAGCCCTGGCAGCTCCAGGTAACTCCTACAGCCTGGGGACCGGCTGATAGGAGTCTCCCTGCTGAGTGGGGTCCGCCAGGGCGGGAGGAAGGACCTGGGGAGCAGAGTGTGGGTGTTTCTCTATTCTGCACTTATTGAGTTGACTCTCCTTTCTAAGCCTCATTTTACCCATCTTGAAAATGGGGTGGACAGTAGACAGAAGATGAGGTGCTCCTGAGTCTTTAGGGTTGGAAAAATGGATAGGGAAACAGGGGTGGAAGACAGAAGGGGTGAAGAGTAGAAGAGCATAAAGATGGATGCTGGGATGTGGAGAAGGGGCACAGAGATGAAAGCTAGAGGGTCGGAGGGGCACCGAGGTGAGAGCTAGAGGGTCGGAGAGGGGCACAGAG
>PVLA01003124.1:0-228425 GCA_004027455.1 Hydrochoerus hydrochaeris
TCTCCATTAATTTTGAGAGACAGTTTTGCAGGGTACATCATTCTGGGTTGGAGGTTATTTTCTTTCAGGGCTTGGAAGATTTCACTCCAAGCTCTTCTTGATTTGATGGTTTGCATTGAGAAGTCTGCTGTGATTTTGATGAGTTTTCCTTTATAGGTAATCTGTTTCTTTTCTCTGACCACTTTTAATATTCTGTTCTGATTATTATATGTCTGGGTGTAGATCTGTTTGGGGTGTAGCTGGCTGGAGTTCTATATGCCGCATTTATCTGAACTTCACTTCCGTTACCTATGTTTGGGAAGTTTTCCTTAGTTATTTCTCTGAATAGACTTTTTATTTCATTTGTATTTGTTGCTTCATCTTCATTCACATATTTTATTCTTAGGTTATAAATCCTCTTGTCATCTTCTAACCTTTGTATCGTTTCTTCCTGGTTCCTTGTTATTTTTATGAGATCCTTCCTTTCATGATCATAATTTGCAAATCTGTCTTCAAGTTTTGAAAGTTTGTCTTTAGTTTCTGTTAAAAGGTTTTGCCAGGTTTCAATGGAATTTTTAATTTCCTGATATTCTCTTTGGATCTGTTTCATATATTCTAGATTTTGTTTATATTCTTCATCAAAGGCTTCTCTTCTTTCTCTGGGTTCCTCTATTCTTTCATTTGTGCCTACTTGAAGATTACCCAGGACTTCTTTTATTAATCTTCTTATATCTTGCTTCACCTGAGTTAGAATTTCCGATTTAAATTTGACGATGAGATCACGGATGTATTTCTTTATTTCCGATGAAGCTGTCTCTGACATTACAGGTTTGCTTCTCTCAACCTCCTCTGCATTTATCTCAGTTGAACTCACTTTCCCTGGTTCTGCAGTTGGGGACTTTTTACTCTTTCTCTGTCTTGTCATGTTTTCAGCCCCCTTCAGACAGGTGGGTGGTGGAGGTCTCTGGGCCTTTCCTTTTGCTTACAGTTTTTCTGCAGCACTCTTGCTAGGGAAGTACCGCCCCCCAGTCCACTGCAAATCTGCGAGTTGCAGGCTGAGCTGGCTCCTCCCCATATGCCAGTCAACCAATTTATGCTTCAACAGGTTTGTGTGTTCCCTGGGGATGCCACTGGCCCAGAAAAGCCTCATCCCTGGCTATTGGGTTTCAACCAGGGGCGTGGCCCTGCCCCAGCAGATCCCACCAATCTGCTTTGGACTAGGAGTCATCAGCAGAAGCTGCCTTTGGGTTTTGATTCAAGCTGGCCCTGCCCAACTCCAAAATGTTGCTGCCCAACTCCAAAATGTCACCCAGCCAGTCCTCCTGGTTTGGGGATTCCAGTTCCAATCACTCACCAAAGTTCGTGCAGCTTGACTGGCTGTTTTCACTCCCTGCCGCAGCGCCTCCTCCAGCGGAGGGTCTGGAGCTCACCAACCCCCGCTCGGCAGGGCCGTGATCTCAGCTCAATCCTGAGTCACCTGACTTTAAAACAGGCTGGTACAGCGATCAGGGCTTGCCCAGCTCCAGCCCTCTGTCCATGCTTCTTTTTCTTCTTTCTTTTTTCTTTTTCTTTTTTTCCTCAGTTTCTTCCTGGGTTGTGAGAATTCCTCTCCCTTTGTCTGGCTTTCTCCATGTTGCGAGATTCCAGCGTCTGAGTTGTTTTTATTTATTTTTTCCTCAGAGAGGCTCTCTTGTGCCGCCACTCAGTTGGCCATCTTGCAGTCTCTCCACATATTTCTTTTTTTCTGTAGAGTTTTCATCATAAATGGTGTTGGACTATGCTGAAAGTCTTTTCTGCATCTGTCAAGATGATCTTACGATTTATTTGACTTTGGCTTTGTTAATATGCTATATTACATTTATTGGTTTACAACTGTCAAACCATTCCTACATCTCTGGGACACATCCCACTTGTTCATGATGTATAATCTCCTTGAAGATTACCTGCATTTTGTTTGCTTCCCTTTCAATTTCATTAAATAAATTCAGCATTAGTGGCATTAGGTCTTTTCTAAATTTCTTGTAGAATTTAACAGTGAGTCCATTTAGGCCTGAGGTGTTTTTTGTTGATAGCATTTAGTTACATTTTCAATTTCATTGAGTGATACTGGGTTATTTTTATCTTCTTGATTCAGTTTTGGTGACTTGTATGTGTCCAGGCATCTGTCTATTTCTTCTGTGTTTTCTGTCTTATTATATTTTTTTGAAGTAGGTATTGATGATCTTCCTGGATTTCCACAGGATCTGTTACAATTTCATCCTTTTCATTCCTAATTGATTCTTTTCTCTTTTTGATAATGTTGGCTAGAGGTTTATCAATTTTATTTTTTTGTTCAAAGAACCCACTCTTTCATTCATTGATTCTTTGTATTTTCTTAGTCTCAGTTGCATTGATTTCTGCTCAGTTTCCTCTATCATACGAACTTTGATTTGTTCTTCTTTTTCTAGGAGTTTGAAGTTCAACATTAAGTGGTTTATTTGATCTTGTTCTGCTTTCCTTTCAGGGGAGTTTACCAGTGATTTTCCCTCATATGACTGTGTTCATTATGTCCCATAAGTTCCAATATGTTGTATTGGCTTTTCATTAAATTGGAGATACTGTTTTCTTTATTCTTCAGTGTCCTTTGTTTCCCCTTGGATGTTCAGGAGGGTGTTGTTTAATTTCCATATATTTATGTAGCTTTTCTGGTTTCTTTCATTATTGATTTCCAATTTCATTGCACTATGGTCAGGTAATATATATAGTTATAATTTCAGTTCCTTTGTATTTACTTAAGCTATTTTATGGACTAATATGTGATCTGTTTTGGAGAATGTCCCTTGTGCAGCTGAGCAGAATGTGTTTAGATGTTATATAGAGTACCCTGTAGATATCTACTAAGTCCATTTGTTCACAGATTTAATTCTCATATTTCTTTGTTGATTTTTTTAGTCTGGTTGATCTATCTAATTGTGAAAGTGGAGTATTAAACTGCCCCAATATAATTGTGTTAATGCTTATTTGTTTTTTTATGGCCATTAATATTTGTCTTATGTAGTTGGGTCCAGTGTTTGGTGCATATATATACTTATGATTGTTATCTCTTCTTCTTGGAGTATTCCTTTAACAAGTATATAATGTCCTTCTTTGTCTCTTTTGATCAGTCTTGGTTTGAAGTTTATGTAGTCTATGAATAGAATAGCTATTCCTGCTTTTTTGTAAAATCCTGTCACATGGAATGTTGTTTTCCATCCTTTGGCTTTCAGTCTGTGAATTTTATTGTGAGCTAAATGTGTTTCTTGAATGCAGCATAGTTTTGTATCTTGCTTCTAAATCCATTTTGCCAGTCTATTTTGAATTAAGTCTGTTTTATTGATGGTTGCAACCAATATATAGTGGCTTATTTTTTTCATCTTATTTTCTTGTTGTTGGTTCCCTGTTTTTTCCCTGTTTAATTGCCTGCCTGCTTGGTGGCTTCTTTGTATTGGTGTTCTTGTAGTTATGACCTTCGTTTTCTCTTTCAAATATATGCTTCAGAGCATTCTGAAGAACTGATTTGAGTGGTTGTGAGTTTTCTTTGTTATGCAACTGTGTTATTTCTCCATAACTTTTAAAGATAGTTTTGTGGGTTACACCAATTTGAGTTGGAGTTTGTTTTCTTTTAGGGCATGAAGTACTTTATTCTGAGCTCTCCTTAATTTGAGGGAATAGGTTGAGAATTTTGCTGTGATTCGGATGGGCTTTTCTTTATAGAGGATTTGTTTTTCTCTAACTGCTTTCAATATTTTTCTTGTGCTGAATTTCTGCACTCTTGGTTATTATAATTGTTGGTGTAGATTTATTTTGGTCCTGGCTGTTTGGAGTTCTATATGCTTGATATGTCTCTGTGTTACATCCTTATCCATGCTTGGGAAAGTTTTTAGCCATTTTCTCTGAAGGGTTTCTTTTCTTTTCTTTTTTGATTGTTTGTTTGTTTTATGGCATTTCTATTGTGTCCAGCTTTCTCACAGACTAGAATACTTCTTATGTTGTTCTTTTTTGCTTCATCTTGTAGCTGTTGGATTGAATTTTTGTAGTCTCTTGCTGTTTTTAAGATGTTTCTTTTTATAATCACTAGCCACAATTCTGTCTTCAAGATCTATTATGCTGTTCTCATATTAATTCAATCTGTTGTATATACTTTCAGTGGAGGTTTTAATCTCTTGGATTTCTGTTTGTATCTCTTTCATGGATTCCTATCTTTCCTGTATTGAGCATTTGTGGACATTTTTGCATCATTTTCCTAAGCTTTTCTATTCTTTTATCTGTGTGTACTCTAATCTTTCATTTTGAGCATCATTTCTTTTAGTACCTGAAAGATTATTTTTTTCTATATCCTGTTCCACACAGACATTACCCCAAACTATCCTTATAGTAGGTATCCAGGGTTTAAGTTCAACAGGAGAAATTGGTGGTAGTATGGTCTCTGAAGAGATGCTCATGCATTGAAAAAGAAAATAGAGGGGATACTTCCACCTAGGGACATAGTCTGGTTCCTGAAACATTACAGCAAAACTGAGCACCTATTCTTTGGAGATTTTTTGTTTGCTTGTTGTTTTTAAAAAATATTAAGTCACGGGCTACACAGTTGACTAGGGGAAGAAACTGGATTAATTCCATAATACTTTAAATTTAAATCAGATAATGTACTCTTAAGTTTATTACTCATTTATAAAGATCTAGGTTATGTTGCATTTAGAGCATTCTTTTTATATTAGATTCAAACTGAATCTTAGGAGGGTTGCAGAGGAAGGAGAAAAATGTAAAGTGATATTTTGAAGGTAGTGAAACTTATGTAATGAGTACTATTTGTTAGGAGATTGAATTTCTGAGTGAATGATGGATTTTCAGATCTCAAGAATAATGAGTTTTCTAGATTTGAGGAAAATATATTAAATGTTTTATATTTTGCTATTTTCTAGCTACTGGTCATTAAAATATGAATTTTTGTTAGAATTACTTTACTTTTCCTAATTACAATATAAAACAATTGAGATACTTGCTTTTGCTTTATGTATGAACATATTGTTGAAATTCTTCCATTTATTACACTGGTTATGCAGTGAACCTTTTTCTTCTCTCTGAAATGTTTACTTTAACAAGGGTACATGGATTACATAGAACTCGTTTAGGAATTGATATACATTTTGGTTTGTGGCTTATTGTGCACCAGTTTTTATGGATATATATATATGCTTCCTCTGTATATATGGTATATAAGAATTTATTCATATGATACTTTGTAGTTTGTATTATAATTTTTTCAGTTTTCAGAATTAACAAGTTGAAACCCAGCATTTACTTTTAAATTACAATTTTTATTGTGAGACTTTACTTGCTAGTAAATTTATTATTTTATTCCCTGCTATTCATTTTGAACTATGTTTTAGATTCCAATACAGAATAGTTGATTAAGGTTTTGTTTATCTGTATAAAAACTTCATTAAATGAATTTTAATACATGATGAAAAATACTTAATAGGTTTTATCTCTACAGATTTCAAAAAGGGTTTTGCATCTTTTACTACTTCCATTTTTTATCTACTCATAAAAAGTAATTTTAAGCTTGTTTAGAAATGGTGTGAGTATTCTAAGTAGCACTGTATAGTTTGCAGAGTGGTATAAGTAACTCTTTGAGACTTTACACAGATAGCTTAATATTTCTAATATTTTAGGGATGTAGTTTCTCTGTGGTTTATTATGATACTGAACTCTTGATATGTATGTGTATTAATGTGTATACATACTATATACATATTAGTATAGTTCCTCATACTGTGTATGGTCTGTGTTAACCATTATTATCATGTGTTATTCTGTCTGTTTTATAAAGAAAAAAGTACACTCAAAGTTATCCATGGTAATTAAAATTGGACTATTACTCTTCAACCTAAAGAAGCCAAAAATAAAAATTTAAAAATATGTAAAACATTAATGTTTCACTTTAATGTTTGATAGGAGAATAGGTTTTTTTTTTTTGGTACTGGGGATCGAACTCACGACCTCGCACTTGCCAGGCAGGCGCTTAAGCCACTGAGCTAAATCCCCAGCCTTTGATAGGAGAATAGTTTTTGATGTCATGGTAGAGAAAGTCATTTTAAATTAGATTCAGAGAAGTATAGATTGTACAGAAACAGATTGCATTTGGCCACATTAAAAAAGTCTCTGTGGCAAAAGAAATCATTGTAAGCTTACTGTATGTCAAGTCATGATTGAAGATTGTTGCTACATATGTAAATAATTTAGTATTAATTACTAATACATTTTCAATTCATTACCTATAAAAACAACTACAAATTAATGAGATAAAGCAACCTAACTGAAAAATAGATGGATGATTTGAACATTTCGGGTGCAAGGGAAGCCTGAGTGGTTAACAAACATTAATACATGTATAATATCTTTAATCATTATGGCTATGAAAGTTGCAAGACTGATATGTCATTTATTTACTTTCAAGCACTGAAAAACTGCGCAAGTCTAATACTGCTAGCTTTGAAATATATGTGAAGAAGGGGCCCTTCTTCACTGGTAGTGGAAGTTTGAGTAGTATACAGAGCCCTCTGTGTCAGTAAGTTCCCTATGTGCAGATTTAATCAACTGCATATGTAAATACGCAAAAAATTCCATTTTTATAGGAATGTAGAAACTTTTTTTTTCTTATCCTTATTTCCTAAATGTTGCCATGTGACAGCTATTTATATATAGCACTTACTTTGTTTTAGGTATTATAGGCAGTTGGGAGATGATTTAAAGTATTGCATATGGAAAAATGGGTGTAAGTTACATGTTGATACTACACTATTTTGTAAAAGGGTCTTGAGCATGCATGAGATTTGGTATGTGCAGATGTCCCTAGAACCAATCCCCTAAAGATACTGAGGGACTACTGTAATTAAGTTGGGAAAAGCAGTTGGCAGGGTCTTAGTGTTAAGTTTTTATATGCCATGGGCCTATTTGACAGTCCAGTGAATGTAATCTATGTACTTTTTGCAAAATACTTTTTTAAATGCACAAAGTAAATAAAAAAGTGTTACAAAAGATAATGCTGAAATATCATTACCAAAATTTTAAAAATAAGAAAAAATGAAATGTCATAGATAATAAAAGAATAGCAGTAGTTATTACACTGCATATAATATATATATATATATATATATATATATATTTTTTTTTTTTTTGTACCAGGGATTGAACTGACAACCTAGTGCTTGTCAGGTAGGTGCTTATGCTGCTGAGCTAATCCCCGACCCCGAGTTTTAAAATTTCTTTTCCTTTTTTTGGTACCAGGGATCGAACTCATGACCTTGCGCTTGTCAGGCAGGCACTTATACCGCTGAGCCAAATCCCCAGCTACACTGCATATTGTTTTCAGAGTAGTTACTCAGAGTACAAAATATAAACCAAAATGATTCTTAAAATATGCCACTATCCTATCACAGATCAAGTAAACAAAAGAAATCAACAAAGAAATACCAGGTCATTTTATAACATGAATCTAACAGCAGGTATCATAAACACGGTGATTTAAAAAACATGATTAGTACAAACCATATCCTGAAATAGAATATGAAATAGGAATAGGAAATTATAATTTCTACTGCATGTGAAGCCACAGGTACAGGTAATCTATGTTTTTTGTGCATCTGTTTATAATTTAAATGCGTTTAGTTAGATATTTGTGAGAATGAAGACTTTTTTTCCCCCTAAGTTCAAAGACTCCTGATTTATAGTCATGGAACCTGTAGAGATCTAAGTTAAGAACTATTGTAGGCTGTCTCATTCATGAATCATGCTAGTGGCGGCAGCATACTGTATAAGAATTAGAAGAGTAACAAAGAGAAAAACTTATGTGATAATTTTAAGAGGAATGGAAAGATTTGATATATTAATGTTATGACATGGTCTATAGCAGTAGAAATAATTGAATTATACCTATATGTATCAACATGCATGGGTTTCTGAAGGAAAATTTAGAATGAAAAGTTTTAGTTCGATATTATAAGAACACATTATGCAAAGTAAAGACACATCCACAATTAAACTTTGGATTTTCTGTGACTTCATATACCTGTTTGTGTATCTTCATGTATAAAGATAGATTTAAATAAATATTACTTTTATCTAAGTTGAAGGTAGACAAACAAGATGAGATAAAATAGTTCAGATATGCCTGTAATATTTTAATTTTTTATGTTAAAAAACCAAGCAGATTTCAAAGAGACCTTATTCAATAATTGTCATTTATGAGTAGTGGATATGCATGTGTTTGTTTTGTTATTCTTTGTATTTTTCTAAGAAAGTAGTTCTTAAGCCTTTCAAAATAATATCATTTTTATAGTTATTATATATAAACATTGTAAAAGAGAAGCTTCACCAAGACAGTTTAGCAATTGAAAATATAAACTTCTACATTTGCTCCTGGTAGGTATGAGTTACGTAAATATATAATTGTAGAATTGATATTTTGTAATCAATACAATCTTTTATATGCTTTTTGTTTTTCTATTTGGAATGTAAAATTCAGCCTTTGAACCAATGGTTGATATTTTTGTAGCAGAATGCAAATTCTAATCGCAAAATTAGGTACTCTGCAATAACTTTGTAATTCAGACTTGTCCATTATGGCATTTTTATTACCAAAAAAAAAGTCAAAAGTTTTTATTACTCCTAGGTAAATGGTTATATTTGTTGGGCTTATATGGTAGCAGTGTTTTTATAACTGTTTTGTCTAATGGCTTGGTAAATTAGACTTGAAATATCTGGAATTGACTTCTTCAGTTTCTTAGTCAAGAGATACATAAAAATGTAGTTTTTGAAGAAGACCTTCTTATACATGCTACAGGTCATTTTCACTGAAATGGACTAAGATGTTAGCAATTGAAGATGAATGTAATACTGACTACAAGTGAGACTATAATAAAATGTCTTATATTCTCAAATGATAACCTAAACCAAATGTAAGGATTAGATAGAAGTGAACCATCATTTTCAAATGAGAACAGTAGACAGGAAGATGAGAGAAGGAGCAGCAGAAACTTACAGTAAGTGGAGTCAGTATCTGGCTCTCTTTCACATTTCTTAGTAGAATTTAGTTATTAATGGTACTAAAAAACTGTTAGTATAATTCATTTAATGTTTTTTGACTCTGTTTTCATGTTTGAATGTAATGGATAAAGTTTTTTGAAAGTGTAGATTGCATTTTGTGTGTTGATACTGTGATTTGTTCTTAACTTTGCTCTATGCACTTTCTGTTTTTGATAAACTCACCTATGTGTCATATTAGGTAATAGCAATCTGATTATTTTGGGAGCTATTGGTGAACTTTAGTAAGAATCATTTTTTGTAAGGTAGGCAAGGTAATTAGTGCAGTACTTATTTTGGTTTCTAGAAGCATTAATTACCTTTTACATTCTGAGAATGATTAAATACTAAGAAATAAGAGTATGGAATTTTAAGATCAAATAATCTCAGAATTTAAAGATAACTTTTCTTCAAAATGGAATCTTACAGTGCTGTTCTACTTTTATTTGACTTACCATTGGGCTTTGATTGAATGTCTTAACGTCATGAAAAGTGAGTGCCTTTTTTATCTTTGAGGTTCCAGTAAAACAGGAAAGAAACAAAAGAGTGATGAAATTACTCAATAGGTAATTTTGTTATTTATCTCTTACTCTTATTCCAGATCAACATTTTGTGCATTATTGTAAGCAAGTGTTATTATGGTTATTTTAATGATAGGTACTAAATAAGTACTATGTACATAGCTGATAAACAGACATATACATTATTATCTCACTGGCAGAAGTTATCTTTTTTTTAATTTAAAGAGAAAAGCATGTAAAGGGTAGAGATCATACAGAATTTAAAAAAAAGATAAGCAGTAAGAAATCACTAGTTGATAAATTACATATTGTCCTCTTAGAAATAGTTGTTCAAGTTATAAAATTAAAACATACAAAGTAGATATTCAAACAGTGAGAGTGTAAACAGCAATTTATGCATGAATCTCTACATGTATTTCTATCCTTTTTGTATTAGAGAGAAAAACAAAACTTAGCAAGACAAAACAAATTCCTATAAAAACATGAAACCAAAAAGTCGTATAAAACCACAGTACAAGGTGATCTACAATGATTACTGTGTTGTTTCTTATTATCTTATTAAACAGTGTAGGTTTTACAGAGCTTTAGATTAAGTTAATAGGAAATTAAGGATGATTACCATACTATATCCTGTTATTTTCGAGATTACTGTCTGTGCCCTCAAATCTAGTACAGGCAGAATGACTGGAACAGAATATAATACATCTAAGCAGAGTAGTGTGTGTAATGTGAGTTTTAAATCCTGGTGCACTATTAACAATATAGCATATCAAGGCCATCTATGTTAGAGATTCTAGTTATCCTTCTTTGCCTCATTTCTGCTATGCTATTTTTCTGCCTTTTTGTCTAGTTTTCTTCTTCATTCTACTGCCTGCCCCACTCATTTAGGCCTTTATGTCACTGTTCCTAAAATCTTGGTATTTTTTTTTTCTCTCTCAGAATGTCCTTCAGTATTCTCTGTAGGGTTGGATTGGTGGTCACAAACTCCCTCAGTTCCTCTTTGTCATGGAAGCATCTTGTTTCTCCATTAATTTCTAGTGACAGTTTTGCAGGGTACATCAATCTGGGCTGGAGGTTATTTTCTTTCAGGGCTTGGAAGACTTTGCTCCAAGCTCTTCTTGATCTGATGGTCTGTGTTGAGAAGTCAGCCATGATCCTGATGGGCTTACCTTTATAGGTAATCTGTTCCTTTTCTCTGATGGCTTTTAATATTCTGTTTTTATATTGAATTTCTGGTATCTTGATTATTATATATCTGGATGTAGCTCTGTTTTGGTCGTAGATGTCTGGAATTCTTTATGCTTCACAGAACCGAATGTCATTTTCTTTTCCCATGCTTGGGAACTTTTCCTTAATCATTTCCATGAATAGCCTTTATAATTCACCTGTTTGTATTCCTGCTTCTTTGTTCACATTTCTTATTCTTAAATTGTAGATTCTCTTGTCATCTTCTAACCTTTGTATTGTTGCTACCTGTTTCCTTGTTAGTTTTAAGAGATCTTTCCTTTCATGATCACACATTGCAAACTTGTCTTCAAGTTTTGATAGTCTATCCTTAGTTTCTTTTAAGGCATTTTGCCAGCTTTTGATGGAGTTTTAAATTTCCTGGTAGTCTCTTTGAATCTGCTTCACATAGTCTATATTTTCTTTATATTCTTTATCAAATGTTTCTCTTTTTTTGTGTTTTCCTCCCTTCTTCCATCTGTATCTTCCTGAGAGATGCTTCCTG
Source organism: Hydrochoerus hydrochaeris (assembly GCA_004027455.1). Lineage (NCBI taxonomy): Eukaryota > Metazoa > Chordata > Mammalia > Rodentia > Hydrochaeridae > Hydrochoerus > Hydrochoerus hydrochaeris. The sequence continues at coordinate 11,332 of PVLA01003124.1, forward strand.
AGAGCATTTCTTTTATTACTCTACTCATATCTTGCTTTACCTGATTTAATATTTCAGTTTTGTGCTTGTCTACAAGGTCCCGAAGATATCTCTTCATGTCCATTGAAGCCATGTCTGATGTTGTGTGTTTGCCGCCCTCAGTCTCCCTTGTTTTACCCTCTCCTGGATCAGAGCTCTCAGGGTTCTGAGCTGAGGGCCTCCTGCCTCTCTCTCCTGTCATGGTTCTGGCTTCCTCCACACAGGTTATAGTGCAGGTCCCAGCCCCCTTCCCTTTTGGCCAAGTTTCCTCTGAAGCATGCTGGCGAGGGAACTCTGCCTTCTCCTGCCTGCTCTTGTCACTGAGGTATAAGCAGCGGCTGCATATGCCTGCCCCTCCCCACCGGGCCAGCCAAACTTCAGGGGCCTTCACCCGGTTAATGCATGCTAGGCACAGGGAATTGATTTGGGGTGGGTCATTGGGTCCCGGGCAGGGGCGCGGCCCAGTCCAATCAAGTCCCATGAATCTGTTCTGGGGAGGGAGCAACCAACTGAAGTCACTGTCCAACATGTCGTCCTTTTGGTCGTGCCCTTCCTGTGAGGGGGGTTCTCATTCCCAGTACTGACTGTGGATTAATGAAGGTCCCTTGGCTGGCTCCTCTCCATTGGGCTCACCAACCCTCGCCTTCTATGCTGCTGTGGTTCCTGTGAGTGGCAGCGGGAATGAGTTTTTGCGGCTCTGCCGGCTGGTGCAGATTCAAGCCGGCACAAATTCAGGCCTGCGCAAACTTGACGGGTCACAGAGAAAATGCTGTGTCCCGTAATTTTTACCTGTTTCAGTTGTAGTCCCAATGTATTTGATGAGCTTTTTTACATTTTAATTTCTTCCTGTGTCAGGAGGATCCATCTCCCACTGTCTGGGTCTCTCCAGGGTGTTTTATTCTGGTATTTGAGTTGTTTCTCCTGGGAGGCTTTGTAATTTGTTGCTCACTGATCGGTCATCTTGATTTCTCTCCTGTTGTTTTGTTTTAAGACAGGGTCTTGCTGTAATATATTTCAGGCTGCTCACTATGTAGACTAGGTTGGCCTCAAAATCACAATGATCCTCCTACCACAGCCTCTCAAATTATGGGATTATAAATGTGTGTCTGGCTGGAAGTTACCTTTTTTAAGACATGAAATGACGTATATGCTTTGTTGCATTTTTCATCATCAGAGTGTACCTAGGGATAATATGCTAGAAACAAAAAATACATGAGTGTAAAAATATTAAATTAGTGAGCTGTTTCTGTAGTTAAGTTTCACTTTGGAATGAACAGTTTTATTACATGTTCTTTAATAAAACAACATATATGCCATATTTTTGGTATGCCATCTCATGATTTGTTATGAGGAAAACATGAATTGAGAAAAACTGGATAATGTCATGTCAGAGACTAATATACAAAATATGCCAGTCTTTTTATTGTATTTAAATAACTTAAAGTTCTGTTTTCATTCAAATATTTTGAAGTAAAAATATGAGAAAGAAGAGTGAATATCCATGATTAATGTGACTGATTGTATTTATTTCATAAATATGTGAGAACTGTAAGGCTTACCTTCAATTTTTACAAAATAGCAAAGAGCAAGTTTTTTCCCTTAGATTTTAAGTTATGCTTTATTCTTTTCTGATATGACAGAATTGTTCCTATGTTCTCTCCTTGGCACCAGTGGAGGACAAAGCTCAGCATACTCTTTACTGATATGTCCAGTCTAGATTTCAGAATTATCTTTTTTGCTGAATTAAAAGAAGCTACTACCAATCAGTTGGTGCTTATAGAAATAAGATCTTCTTTACCTTCCTCTCCTGAGTTAGCTCTGAGGTATCTGCTTAAATACAAAGCCACATTATAGATCAATATAAGCAATATACATTGACTTAATGCTAGATTGTCCATAATGTCATATGACTAAGACCTGTCTTCTTCTTTTCTAGAAAGTTAGTGCAGTGCTTTTTCTTATGTAACGTATTTCACAAAGCTGGAGCATCCATTTGGAGCACAAATCTTGTTATGGAATGATTACTTAGAAACTGTTCAGTATTAATGAGATTTAAGCAGGCTTCCCAGTGTATGTATTCTCTGAATATTTTTCCATCAGTGTTGCTAATGGAATATGACCTGAAAAAAAGGTACAAAATTAGTGTCATATTATTCTAATACATTATTCTAAAAGTATTGCATACATCAACTCATTTAATCTTACAAATATTTTTTGTGAAATATTTTGATTTTATAGATGAAGAAACATTCACATAAGTAATTTGGTTTGATCACATTGCATAAATTTTAACATTCAGTTGTATGTTGAGGTTGCCACTAATTCTTTTTCTGTTCTTAAAAGTCAATGTATATGGCATTATTTCAGGTTTTTAAAAGTTGTATCACACTCATGGATTTTTTTTTTTTGGTCCCTTAACTAGGCAATATTTCCTTAGATAAGAACATTTCATACCTGTTTCATTTTTCAGTAGGAATAGGGGGTTACTATAGTATAGAAATAGGTAAAGAAATAAATTCTCCAAAAGAAAACGTAGAAGTTCCATTATTCTTTACCTTTTTAGTAGACTAATTTCTATTTTACACCTTATAGTGATATATTTTTAGATAACACTTTACAAATTCGCATGTTGCATGCTTTTAGTATATCAATGCATTTTACTGATTTTAAAATGATTTCAACTATATTAACATTATGAGCCTCAAATGGTGGCATGTTGGTTTCTCTGTATTTATATTGCTGTTGTAAACAGAATTTATAAATACTCTTCTAAATTCTTACCTAGTTCCAAGATTTTTTTTGTTTTTATTTTTTATTTTTCTCTTTTTGGGTGGTGATGGTGAAAAGACAGGTCCTTGCTTCATGGTAAGCATGTACTTTATCACTGAGCTCCATCCCTAGGCCCTAGTTCTTAAATTTTAACTTGAGAGTAGAACTCCTACTACTTCAGGATCTATTATGTTCATGGACTTTTAAAAATTTAGTGCTACAAAGATGATAAGGGGTTATCCTTGCTCTTTCAACCACATAGGTAGGTGATCTAATAGAGGTTTCTGTAGAGCAGGTGCTGACAGTCTGTAGGGACATCATAAAAGAGCCTTGGTTATGGGATATCTGAGTCAAGTCCTTTAGGCCAAAGACAAATTCACATAGAGAATGGTAGTGTGGAGCTGTGAGTTAGGCATTTTCTCTGACTGGCTTGTGCTACATATGGTCATGTAAATAAGTCAAAACTTTTGAGACTGATTAAAGAAATAACTTCTCAATGTTGACATTATTATCCAAGTGATTTATTAAGAAAAAAATCATGGTTTCTACTACTCCCAATCCATTATAAGATACATAAGGTGGTGGAGGCAGAAGATGCAGGAAGGAGAGGAAACGATACTGCTAAGAGAAGAAGGCCAGGTGCTGATCTTGATCAGGTGTGTTGGTCCAGCTTTTATTCCTTCTGTTGGATTTTAAACTTGACAGGATTTTTTTTCTGGTCTTACTTAGGATTTGTGATATCTTTATCTTTTTTCTACTTTATGTTCCCCCAACTTTTGGAAAAATTGGAGCTTCAAAACCAAGATGCTTTTAAGAGGTATATCTTTGGAAATTTTAGAATGTAATCATTATTGAAATTTGAAAAATATAAAATCACTGAAGCCAGGGGCTGTCATCATATTTATATTTGTAATCTCTGGTGCTAATTCTGTGCTTTACCCACAGTAAGTACTGTATTTTTTGCATCAGGGATTTCTTATTACTTCTTGTGTATAAATATATGTACTTTTGGAACTGAGCTTCAGTTTCTTCAGGGAATGCTTTTAAGTACTATCCAGAGGATTTACCAATAAGTCTGTTAAAATGTGTTGATGTAGAAGTTTTGGCTGATTGCTTGTTTTCTTCATCTTTATCATCATCATCATCATCATCATCATCATCCATGGGGAAAATTAAAAAAAAAATTGTATTTTAAATATATGCCAATATAAAGCAGCACTAAACCCCAATCTACTACCTTAATTTTTTTTCTCCCTTTTTTGGTACCAGGAATCAAACTCAGGACCTTGTGCTTTCCAGTCAGGCACTTATACTGCTGAACTATATCCCTACTGCTATCTCAATTTGTAACACAGTAATTTTCATCCCAACATAGATTGAACAGTGGTTAACTTTTCACATTATAAAACATTTCAGGAAATAATGTTTTCATATTATATGCTTTTCTTTTGTTTTTCATTTTGAAATACTTTCAGACCACAGAGAAGTTACAAAATTATAGAGTTCTCATTTGCCTTTCACCCTGCTTTCAACATTAGCAATACTGTATGTATAATTATTAAATATAAGAAATATAGTATGGTTAACATTATTAACTAACCTATAGACAATATTCCAAAATTGTTCCTTTCTTTTTTTCTTTTTCCCTTTTCCTTTTTTCTTCTGTCTTTCCCCCTGCCCCTCCCAAGACTAGCCAGGATTTCCACACTGGCCTTGAATTCATGGTGATCCTCCTACCTTCACTAGTTTTCAACTAGTATCATTTACATGTTCCCAGGATGTAATCCACAGTTTTACACTGTGTTGTATTATGTCGCCTTAGTCATCTTCAATCTGTTTTGTACTCTTCCCTGAATTTGATACTTTTGTAGGTTATTATTAATTTATTTGGTGGAATGTTACTGCATTTGGGTTTTTCTAATGTTTTCCTGTGATTACTTCGAACTTACAAATTTTTGGGAAGAATTCCACTAAAGTGATCTGCCTTTCTCAGTGGGTCATGTCAAGGAGTACATGATGTCCATGGATCTCATTACTGGTATTGTTAATTTGGATTGGTTAAGATAGTATTTAATGTGTTTCTCCACTGTCACAGTACACTTTTGTCTAGATAATGATTAAACATGTTTGGGAAGACTGTGAGAATATCCAAATATTATATTTCTCCTTAACATTTTGTGTAAGTTTGAAACTCTTTGTTGGGTTTACCATGGTATTCTAATAGTATATTTATTTCTTGTTGCTTTTGCATTTATTTGGACTTCTGCAATGGTCCATTAACCTTTTTCCTAGTTTATTTGTAGATATTTGTGATGTAAAATTCAGTATTATTGTCATTTCTTTTGCTGTTCAAATTTTTCCAGCTTTTGTCATTGATAGTTTTTTCAAACTGGTTCTTGTGCTTTTTGACTTGCCTTTTAAAAGCATGCATTTAGTTTCTATTATTGTAGCAAACTACCACAAAGTTTAGTCTTTCTTTGTTTTTTTTCTACTTTAACCTTTCAATCAACTACTTCTCCAGAGAGCCTGGTTTGTTCTAATAGAAAATGGCTGGGGATTTAGCTCAGCAGCATAAGTGCCTGCCTTGCAAGCACGCGGTCGTGAGTTTGATCCCCGGTACCTATTAAAAAAAAAAAAGAAAATGGCATTCAGATCTTAGATTTGGGTGTGTTTATTGCTGTTGGTGTGCGTTGCTTTCAGCCTTCTCAGCACACAGCTAGGAAATCAGTGCATACTATTTCATTCATTCATGCAGGTCCATAGTTACTTCTGTGTCTCTCTGTAAAATATATTTTTAAAAGCCACAAATTGATATGTTTGTCTTCAACACTTGTTCAAAACTGCAGGGTTTATTCCCACTATCCCCTTTTCTGTTTTTTTTTTTTTACTATTGGCAATAAATCTGGCCATTATAATATATATATATATATATATATATATATATATATATATATATTAATTTGTTTAACTATAGGATACTCTTAAAATAACAAATGTCCAAATTCATACCTTAGAAGAAAGCAAGTAACTTGAGCATGCTAATGTTCCTCCCGCCCCTTTGGCTTAAGAATATCAAGTCAAGTATTATTTTCCAAAATAATGTCAGCATTATTTTATATTCATTGTGGTGTCAGAACATAGTTTTATTTTTTAGGTTTTAAAAAACAGATTTTTAAACAATATAGTAAGTTGAGACTTTTTTTTTTTTGGTACTGAGGATCGAACTCATCACCTAGTGCTTGCCAGGCAGGCGCTAGTGCTGCTGAGCTAAATCTCTGGCCCGAGTTGAGACTTTAAAGAAAAAATTTGTACAATATAATTAAATATGTACTTTGAGACTTTATTTTTCTCACTTGTTTTCCTCTACTCCTCCTATAAGCAAAATGAAGATAATTTAGAAATGATAAAATCTTATCCTTTTATTGATTTAGTATTGAGTAATCTGGCGAAAGTTTGATTGCATGCATTTTTATCTCATGTATGGGGCAGATTTAAATTATATTTGTGAGTAGATCAAGATAAAGGACGTGCGATCTTGTTGGAGAAAACTGTTGCATGCAAAACTGTAGAAAATGTTTAATTTTGTCAGAAAATACCAGTGCACATTAAATGAGATAGCATTTTCAGATGTCAAGAGAGAAGATTATACACATGGGGGGGGGGTGCAAATGAATACCCAAACATGATAAGAAGATAATCACACCTTCTAATATGGAAGATTGTGGAAGTACTAGAATTTTACATCAATGCAGTGTATTTAGGCAGTATTGTCACAGTAATCAAAAATACCAGTAGAGAGTCTGTCACATTATATAGACTGAGAAAGAGTATTTTCTTTAAAAAAAATATTTTTAGCCAGGCATGGTGGCCTACGCCTGTAATCCCAGCACTCTGGAGGCTGAGGCAAGAGGATTGTTGCAAGTTCGAGACCAGCCTGGGTTACAAAGTGAACTCAAGGCCTACCCGAACTGCATAGAGAGATCCTGTCTCAAAAAAGACAAAAAAAAATTTTTTTTCTAGATTATCTGTGTTGGAAAACTATATATAATTGGAATTCAATTTTTTTCAAGGCATACTTTTGTAAAAGTTACATTTTCATGTGAATTTTTGATATTAAACTTAACACTGTACCACAAACTTTGTAACACAGTGTTTGTGAACTTCAAGCATCTCAATAATTAGAGGTGGGATATACATTTTCAGTATTCTGAAGAAATATTATATTTGCATAGTAACTAAAAGTGTACTATAATGAATAATTCAGTAAGCCAAAATTAATGACTTTGTAGTATTGTGTTTCAGTTTTAAAGAAATACTTCCCTCAATGAGAAATTTTCCTTGGTGATCAGGCCAGTAAAATTATTTTGAAGATTAAAAGCTCTTGGGAAATAACAGTGCCATTTTTCTTTACTTTCTTTAATTTAACACAAGTTATGGCTGTTAAACTGGGTGGAATTTTTTGGTAGGAAGTAGTTGCAGCTTGCTTTTGAATTCTTAAGGCCTTGAAGTCAAATCTAAAAATAATTAATACACAATCTGTGCTTAGTGTTTGATTTAAAAAAAATGCTCTTTAAATTATGTGTGTTAAAGTGTGTACTGATAGTGTTAGGAGACAGTGCTCCATGGTTTTCCCATGTATCTCGGTTAGCAGTTTCGTGGGGATATTGTTATACAGAAGTCTTTTAAGACAGAGATAACTGGGAGTGGTGACACATGCCTGTGACCCCAGCCCTTGGGAGGCTGAGGCAGGAGAAAGACCAAGAGTTCGAAGCCAGTCTGAGCTGCCTAAGTGAATTCAAGGTCAGCCTGGACTACATAGTGAGACTCTTCCTTATGAAAAAAAAAATTCTCTTTCTGGTCAGAGGGCAGATTTGTTTCCTGTCTGGGTAAATAAAGATAATTTACCTCTAAGAAAGGGCTTGGATATGTTTGCTAGTTCCCCCTTTGAAAGATTGGAGTTTCTTGAGGCCATTGGGTTCCTTAGCAAAACCTCGTTGCTATTCTGCACTCTATTTTGGGATGTGAGTGACATCAGGCAGCTCAGGCTGACTGCTGTAAAAAATATCTCAGAGATTCAGGATTTTTATTCTTGTAGCTTCCATGAATTTATAGTTGGCTTCTTTGATAACTTGTGAGTAAAATCTTTAGCTCTGTATAGTTGTTTTATGTTTTGTTAGATACATATTGATGTAATCATATGATTGTTCAAAAACAAAAAGTAATATTGTAAAAATTCAAAGTATATATATATGTGTGTTTAATGAGAAAATTATGTTAAAATACTTTTAAGAACTCATAGATAAGTAACTGTTTCTAACGCTAATACCCTTCTGCCCTCATTAGTTGATTGGCTGCTTGATTTTCTTACCTAGAGATTCTGGGTTTACAGAGAGTGTCATATTTCTTACATACTTAAACAGAAGTGTTTTATTTACATTAATGATATATATGTTACACTTTTCCAAGGCTGAGAATAATTTCTAGATTTTGGCCTGCTGAGTTTTATGTAAAGAACTGAAAAACTCTATCTTAATCCAGATAAATCTACAACAGTTTTCTGTAACTTACTAGGCAAACTCTAGTAAATTATGGTTAACATCAGACATCCTTTCATTTTGCTTCTCAGAATTAAAACTAAGAACAAGTAGTAAAAGACCTTCCATTTAGTTTTCAATTGTTTGGAGTATATTGATGATGTAAACTAATACCTTCCATGATATTTTATTTTACTTTTATTTTAGTTAAATTATCTTATGTATGTAAAAGCATAGTATAATTTCAGGCAGAATCAAAGTAGTAATAGTTAAATATAACCTCAGTATAAGGAATTGTTTTGTAATTAGCATTAATTTTACTTCTTGGATTTTTGTTATAGCAATTTTTTTAAACTAGCAATTATTTTAATAAGCTAACAGTTATTCCAATTATTAGTTATACTTAGCATGCCATTGTATACTTATCTAGTATTCTCTCTCTGTAGATTTTTAAATCAAATATTCTGCTCTTTGGTCAAATTACTATCCTTCCTTTTCTTCCATTATTTTTTACTTATCTTTTTTCCTGCTTAGGTGGGTATACAACACTTCACCAGGCCTTTTTCCCTTAAATCAGGGTTACATGTTTGTCTTCATTTTCTTCTTGTTGTATATAAGACAATTTTTGAGTGATTCAAGGGAAAGGACTTTTCCTTTGATTAAACTTTCAACTTACTATATTAGGAAAAATAAAGTAAAATATTGCATGCATTTTTGGTTGGCTAATAATATGTTCACCAAAATAAGAATTTTTAGTAGTAAGCAATTTAGGGTAAAATACATCCTCATTATAATTCTGTTCTTATGAAATCCAACCTAAAGAATTTTAACTCTGTGTAAATTGTGAATTCGTATTTTTAATTGCAGAATCTTTTGGCTGAAAAAGTAGAACAGCTGATGGAATGGAGTTCCAGGCGCTCAATCTTCCGAATGAATGGTGATAAATTCCGAAAGTTTATAAAGGCACCACCTCGAAACTATTCCATGATTGTTATGTTCACTGCTCTTCAGCCGCAGCGGCAATGTTCTGTTTGCAGGTAATTTATGTATATAACATTTTTTAGAAAAAAACTACTTTTTTAGACTTGTATGTTTATTTTTTATATATTTCAAGATGCAAGAGAATTAAACAGTTGTTTAGTGTTGTAAAATATTGCTACATGTATTTAAAAGGCTCAAAATCTGTATGTTCTAGAGAATAGTAGGTTGATCTTTCATTGTGGGCATGTCAAATACTGACTTGTTCATGCACACATTAAAATAATCATCTTTATGTCCTATGTAGGTCACTGATCTATGGTCATTGAAGTGGTTGCCTTAAATATACTCTTGTTTAACAGTCTAGTAGGAAGACTTGCTTTTCCCATTTACTTTTTGATACCCTCGATGATTAGAAACTTCTGAGGCTGTAGGAGTGAAATGAATGAAATCTGAAATGAATGAAATATTTGTCAGGATGAAGCAACTAATGAAAATTTTGTTATAAGTAGAGAAATATACATATAAGAAATACTTTTCATGTAAACTTTTTAGTTTGAGATAATTGTAAGAAAAAATACAGGGAAATTCTATGTATCTTTCTCCCTAGTTTCCTGTGTGTTACAATATCAGGAGCCGGTATCAACATTGTTGAGTAAAAATATAGGATAGTTGTACCACTGTGGATACCTCTTCTTTGTCCTGGTGGATATGCCTCCTCTTTCAGCACTGAACTGTTTTCCATTTCTATAATTCTATTTTTTTTTCAAGAATGTTATGAAAATGGGACCATACAGTATATGACTTTTTGAGTTTGGTATTTTATTACTTACCTTGATTCTCTTGAAATTGTGCAAGTGATTGTATTTATCAGCACTCTATTCTTTTTATAACTAGTATTCTATGGCATAGATATTCTGCAGTTTATGTAACCATCTGTTAGAGAATATTGTGTTACTTCTATTATAGGTTGAAATAACCTGTAATATTAAAAGTTGAACATCTCTCATCTGCAAATCTGAAATCCAAACTGTTCTCAGAATCCTAAACTCTGAGCACTGATGTGATGTTGCAGTGGGAAATTCTAAATTTGTGTCAGGTCACAGTAAAAAAGCACTCACACCAAAAATATCATTTCCAATTACTGTCAGGTTGTGTTTATAAGATACATATGTAACATAATTTCATATTTAGATTTGAATCATCTTCAAGGTCTCTCTCTATCTCTTCTATTTTTTTTCTTCCCCAAATATTCCAAAATATGGGGAAAGTTTGAAATCTAAAACACTCTTTTTTTTTGATAAAGAGTCTCACTATGTAGTTCAGGCTGTCCATGAACTCATTATGTAGACCAGGCTGGCACTGAATTTGTGGCAATCCTCCTGCCTCAGCCTCTCCTGTGTACTGCGATTATAGGAATACACCAACATGCCTGGTTCTAAACACTTCTAAATCTAAAGCCTTTCAGAGAAAAGATACACAACCAGTACAAATAAAACTAAGAACATTTTCTGAATGACTAATGATGTTGAAGCTCTTTTCATATGCTTATTAATTTTGTTAAACAACTTTTCATGTGCTTATTTATCACCCATGCTGAAATATCTACTTGTGTCATTTGCCCATTTCTAATTGGATATTTGTTATCCTGAGTTTACTTGCTAGTATCTTTTTTTTTTTTTAGAATTTTGTATCTAAGTTCACAATAAATACAGATCTGTTGTTTTCTAGTTTTGGTATCAGGATAATACTGACCTGATAAAATGAACTAGGGAATATTTTTCCATTTTTCCATTTTAAAAGAGATTGTGTAAAACTAATGTTAATTCTTCTTTGGTTGCTTGGTAGAATTCTCCAGCGAAATTGTCCATGTGTTGACATTTCTTTCTTAGTGGTTTTTAAGTTATGTATTTCTTTTCCTCTGTGTTTAAGACAGTGTAGACTGTCTGTTTCTTCTTTACTGAACACTTTCTTTTGAGCATTATGTTTATGTTATGACTGGATTTTACATATTGTATGTTAACTGTAGTGTCAATTTAGGCCTTTAAATAATTTTGAGCTGTTATAGAAACTAAGTTTATTTGCAACTTAGATAATGAATAATCAGTTTTACACTAACTTGCGTAAGGGCAACTTCAGTGTTCTAAATTTTTTCAAGAAGGATCTTTTTATAGCATAATCACAAGATGGGATATGACTAGACCCATCAGAGAGAGATAAGGTAGATAGGAATGAGAAGATAAAATACTTGAAATAAACAATACTTTAGATAATTCTGAGTTCTGTCAGAGTTGAGAGCCAGTTCCCAGTAGGTTTTGAACACTGTTGTAAGCATTGGGCTACCACACATACAGAATTTGTGCATTCTGTAGTGCTATCTTCAGGCAACAGCACCACCTGAAAAGGCACTCTGCTACATCAGCATAGTTCTGCCAGTGTGGGGGGGAAATGTGCTACCTATCTTTAGAAATTTTATGATACCGTGTGTATTTTAGGAAATCAGTTGTAGCCTTTGGGTAGTATTTTACTTAGCTCATTATGTTATTAAATGTATCATTAAATACAGACTCTTAAGTTTTAAATTTTACCTACCTCATAAGAACCCTTTATTCATTTGGTTGTTTTATTTATTAAAATTTACATTTTAGAAGAAATAGAGGAGCCAAGAAAATGTAAGGCTTTTCTAATGGGATGCCAAGTAACATTGAGGATCCTTTTGAAGCTGGGGAAAACTGATAAACTACATATGATACTGTAAGCTAGATATTCACAAAGTTAGGGAACAGGTTTTATATAGAATTAGGGTGGGGCTCAAAGTTAGCAACCTGTTATAAGGGATTATTTATTAAATGAGTACATTGTTCAAGCATGAAAATGATTTTTGATGGTATAAAGAAGTTTGGGGAATTAGGAGATTGGTAATGTCTAAGTTATAAATTTGCATATTTAAATTACTCAGATGATATTGGAGCTGGGGAGGAAAAATTTAGCTGATAGAAATATGACTTGGAGTTCATTAGATGAAATGATAAATTTATGTTACAGCATTTTGTGAATTTTAAAAAGAAGATCTATTAAATAGTTGTGATTGAGTGATGGTCTTGAGATCTGTTATCAGTAGACCAAAAATTATTAAGTGGGACCCATATGATAGTAGCCATTGTACATCAAAGGGATTTCAAGGTGACAACCAAGATAAAAAAGCAAAAAAGAGTTTCAAGAAAAATTCTTCTTACTATATACCTGTGTTTTAAACTAAACCTCAAAGGGAGTTGTAGCTATATCAAGGAAAACATCTTGTCATTATCAGCCATATAAAGTAACATTACTTAGTTTTACTGGATCTTTCTGTGTCAGTGTATCTTTTTATCATTACTATATTATTGCTATAATCTTTCTGAATTCTGTAGAATCTTTGAAAAGATCGTAGCTGTAATTTTAAAGTATTGTGCCTCCCTTTGTGAGACTTTTCTGCCTTTTCTTTAAGACAAATTGAAATTTCCTCTCATAATAATTCATACTTAGATTCTCCAGTTGCATTTCTTTGTTGAAAGCCTGGTAAATGAGCCTCTGGCTTTCTTATAAGTCCTTTTAGCAAATCATTCTGCTCTTCCTTCATGCAGTTTATTCGCAAATTTCAGAATTCAATTTTCACCTCCATCAGTGCTAACATCAAACTCCTTGGCCAAGTAAAGTTGTTAATTATGACTACTCAATGTAACTCTCACCTCTCTTAAGTGTTAACTCCAGCCTTCCTTTATCAGATTATACTGTATGAAATACTCCTCACAATTGAAAAATCTCTTAGATGTATTCTCTAGAAGGTTACTTATCCAGTATTTACTATAAATTCTATGAGCAAGTAAATACAAGTAATACCTTTTAAAGGTATTACTATGGGACAATAAATTTAAGGAAGAAACTCACTCAAAAGAAAATAAAAACTAGAATGAAGCAATTGCATATATAACAAAAATTTGGTGATATGTTAGTGATTAATGTGTTATTGGAGTCCCAATAATTGGAAAACAATGTATATTACAAGGATTTTTCAAAAAAGATAGTGAATAATGTGTTGCATTTATATACAGATGTGTTTATATATAAGTGCTGTTAATATCATTCTTCCCTGAAGTAAATAAAATCATTTACTATTTGTAAACCATTGGGAGCCTATAGTTAATTCATATACTGTATGTATAAGCATGTATATACATAGAGTTATGTAATTATTACTCTGAAAAATAGATCTGAAAAAATAGATTTTGTAGAGAGAAACTTGAAGCTGAAAGGTTATGTAATTTATGAAGTCACAAAGCTAATGCCTGTCAGGGTTGGGATTTGTGATTACAGAACTACTAAATACTTTGCTTAAGTGCCTGTATTTATCATTTTCCTTGCCCTGTGAACTGTAATTTGTATCTCACTTTGTGTTCTCAACCATGATTATTAGTTTTGTAGATGAAGTATCCATCAACTAGCATTTCCTTAATTCATAAGGTCATGAGAACTTTTAGTCAGGGCAGTGCTGCATAAGAGTGAAGTGTTGAACATTGCTAGCAAAACCATCTGGAAAAAAAGCTCATCGACCCTTAGTTTTTCATTACAGCGGAATCACATCTTTTCAAGATTTAGTGTTAGCAGAAGAGGTGAAACCATGTATAGATAAAATTATCCTGTATATCACTTAAAGTATTTGTAAATACTTTATAAGTTGTTTGGGGTCTAAAACCCATTTTCCTTAATTCATTCGTTAGGTAAAATTTCTTTGTGACTTTTAAGATTCTCTAATTTGCTTGTCTACCTGAATAAGATCTTTCACTTGGTCAAAGACTGGAAAACTCTCATGCCATTCACACATCAGCCTCAGCCCCATTTGATTGATATTTGAGAAGTGTTTCAGGCTTGGCTGAATCCATGACCAGTTTAATAAAATGGTGGTAGGATTATTACTGAGTTGTCTAGTTTGATTTTTTAAAAATTAAACATAATTTCATTAGCATTCTTTTTAGCTGTTTCTTCCTCAAGTTACATAATCCCAACTTTTTCACTTTTTTAATTAACTTCCCTGATCTGTGTGACATTGTAGCTATTCTTTGAGTTCTTTCCTATTTTTTACTTTCTTTCTACTTAAAGTTTATCTTTATTCTCTGTACCTTTATAATTAAAAACCTACAAAATATTAAAACATTACTGTGTTGGATGCCAGTGTTACTCTTTAAAATGTAGTAATTATTAACATTTAACCACCTTTGATTTTGCTTTAAGTATAGATCAAATATCAGTCAAGTATCAGCAAAGCACAGAGATACCCAGAGAGTTGTAGACACCATGAATTATCACTACTAAATACTTAAGAAAAATATTTGTAAGAATAGTTGTTCTTACATTGTTAGAATACTGTTTTCACTTTTAAATAAATTGCCATTAATTTAATGATATAATTTGTTGCATAATCCATAGTTAAAGTTTACCTTTGTATTCAACCTTTTTTATTCATTCCTTTCCAAATTTGGGATCTAGTCAAGATTCATCTGTTTCACTTGATTGCCACTATTAGCCTATAATATTAATATTTCCACATTTTAGAAAAAGATGCTGACTTTTTTGGGGAGAAATCCAAGGGCCTTGGCTTGCCTGTATAGTGTAGTATAGTATCTGCTGTGATTGTCTTTTCATGATTTGATATTTTTTGGCACAAAAAAATTATCAAATTTTTATTATAGAAGCCATTTATATACTTCATAGCTTATCAGAAGGAATACAATGTTCAGATACTAATGTTGAGATGAATCACTTGAATTAAGGTGATGGTCACCGTACTTCTCCATTGTGCAAGTATCTTTTTTCTTTATAATAAATATTTGGTAAAGGTAATTGGGTTGAGAGGAAGAATAGTTACTTATCATTTTTTTTTCTTATCATTTTTTTAACCTGGTAGTTGTACCATCTATTGATAATTATTGCTTGAGTATGATATTACATTGGTGACTGTGAAATAATTATCTTAAAATTATCATTCCTGTGTATTAATTAGTTGCCATTCTTCTGTAAAGATATATTTTCCCTAACTCAATTTTCTTTTGAATGTTTCAAATGAAGGATTCTTTTTTATGCACTAATCCATTGTTATGATTACAAAGTAAGCCTAAGTTATCTTGTAACAGAAAGTAGACTAATGGAGACGTGTCATGACATACGTGCTCGTTCCAGATTGTCAGTGGCTCCAGTGTGGCTGGCTTATAAACCTGGGGCACCCATCTCGATATAAATGATGGAATGGTATCCCTAATTTTAAACAGCTTTTCTGAAGACAGTCTAATTTGATCTGGCCCGTTTGGTCATGTTTTTAAAGGGACATTTCCGGGTTTACTCTCAGGAAGTGTTGAACAATAACCACAGGAATGTGGCTAAAATAAACAGTGGGAAGTGTTGATTGGTATTTTCTGAGGAAGTACAATTTTCTGGGGACTTTTGTTAGCATAACCCATAATGTTGTTCATAAGCCTGTTTGTTAAGTCTCAGAAGGTGACAGGTTTAGCAGCTGATAAATTTTATGGTACTCAAAATGATTTCAGAAAGCTAGTAGGGTTTTTTTTTTTTTTAAACAAGGAAAAGTTTGAATGCAGTTCTGATGATAAAAGATAATAGTTTCTCTATATATATTCTTCCTCCCAGGGTCTACAGTAGTCTTTCTTCATATATAGGGGCTGTTGTTTGCATTCTATCGCCATAAAAATGGTGTCTCAGTCCTACTACCTATAATTTTACTCTTTTCCCCTTTGCGTGAAATTTACATAGCTGATTATATCACCCACCTTGGCACATTTGCAGAAGAGCTTGGTTTGTAATATACTCAAGGTGGTCATTTTCTTCTTTGTCAAAGTACATATCAGGTCAACAAGAGAACTCAGTGACTGAATTCATGTCACATTTGAAACACTTAAACCTTTTTTCTCTTCAAGCTGTCACCCAGAGGATACACTACTGAAGTTTCCTTGAGGCAGCCATCACAGGGAAAGGAAGTATTGGGCCCAAGAATGAATGGTCTGAACAGTGTCTTGAAGTTTTCCAAGTAGGCCTAAGTAATTTTGCCTCTGCGTCCTATGATCATTAGTCAGGAAGCAGCCAATCGGAAATGAAACCTTTCTAGGGCTGAATACATTTAGTGTGATCAAAGTGCTTTATTAAGTTTTGTTAACGTGACAAGAGACAGAAGAGTCATAAACTTATGTGTGTTCATTTTGGAGATAGCTATGGCAGCAGACAACAATATTGTGTACCAGTGGATGAAGGGAAGCATGTACCAACTCAGTTTTTAACTATTGACTTCTTTTTTGGTAGTTCTTGTGGAAGAAGAAAGTATGCTATTTTCAGATTATAAGCAGTTCAGAAAAGTACAAACATGACACAATGTTTTAAAAAATCACAATTGAGTAGTTGTAGCCAGCTGATCAGACAGTGATAGTAGCATTATCATCTTTAAAACTATGGATCATGGTAATGCTCCAGGCCAACAGATGTTAGGCACTTGATACACAGTTTTCTAGGAGTGGATAATCACAGTACCCTGACCAGCATGGCCTCTTTTCCTACAGAGTAAACAGTCCAAGTATTTGATAAGGTCTCAAGGCTGGTATGGAGTCAGTTAACAATGGTGTTGACTTGGTCAGTATAATTTCAATCAGAAGTTTAGTTCCAGTTGGTCTTATGAAGTAACTATGGGCCCTTATTCTGAACTTACATGAATTAGTGAACAACTAGTGGCCAGTAGGTAGGTGTGATTGGTATCTCAAAATGGGGATGTTTTCAATTGGCACAAGCAGAGTATGTGAGGCCATTGGTGTCGTCAGTAAATTGGGACTGTGGGGACAGGCTTGAGTCCTGTACACTGGGCAGAACAGCAACATCTGCTTTTGTTTTCACACAGTAGAGATTTCTAAGGCTCAACAGCCACAGCAGTCCACTAAATACCATCATATTTCAACTTAGTGTACTCATTAGTGAGGCAGTTCCAAGTATTTAGACAAGGCACACACACATTAAAAAAAAATTTTTTTTTTTTGGTACCAAGGATTGAACTTGCGACCTTATGCTTGCCAAGCAGATGTTTATGCCACTGAGCTAAATCCCCGGCCCTCATTAAAACATTTTCAACACAGAGCATTTGAACTCCTACCATAGAAACACAAAACAATGAAGCAAATGCTATTTTATGCTAAAATATAGTAAAACTTCTGGAAATAAAACTTTTATCTACATATTGAATGAATACATTGAATATGTGGAAATGTGATGTATAATAGTCCATATTAAGACACAGGGTAGTAAAAGCCTCATTGAGTTTGGCTTCAGGTGAGGCAGAGTTGGAGATAAGGTTTTGTCAAGAAATTTTTACTGTTCTTAGGTACAAACCTGGTAGGATTCTATGGCCCAGTCAGCAGTATTCTTGAATACATTATTTCCATAAACAAATTCTGCTGGACTTTTCATACCTTGTTAGTCATTGGGTCCAAGTTTATCTGCTCATAAGTTAGGGTATTATGCATTTATTTGTATTTAATGGTACACCAGTTTGGTGAAATATCTGGAAGTCAGAAGGAGAAGACAGTTCATGGTGGGAGACAATTCATGTTGCCATAGGTTCCAGCCAGCAAAAATTATTACTCACAGTTTGAAGACATGGTTAGTTTTCTGTGGATGTACAATGACTTGCTGGACATTTCTGATGTAGACTGTTAGAGGACAGTGATTTATGGGTTAGGCTATAGAAATGATCAAGAATACCCAAGTGGGATGTGTACTTAATTTAATACCTAAAGGGACTTGTATGTAGACCCAGGACTACTTTTGTGATTATATCTGAAGAGAAAGCTTTTTTTTGAAAAATTGAATCTGCTTAGTCTTACATAGGCCCAATACATTTTATTTATCATTCATCATGAAGAAACTGGTTGTCATACTTTGAATGTGATTTCTTTTTTTGCATTTAAATCCAATGTATATTTCAGATTTTTTTATTGAAGGCCAATAATTTTACTACCCTATGTCTCAAAGTTGACTATTATAGATCACATTTCCACATATTTAATGTACTCATTCAATATGTAGATAAAGGTTTTATTTCCATAAAGTTTTACTATATTATAGCATAAAATAGCATTTGTATCATTGTTTTGTATTTCTACTGTAGGAGCTCAGATTCTCTGTGTTGAAAATATTTTAATGTGTGTGTGCCTTATCTAACATGCCTTTTAAACTTTAATTTTGTCTTTTGGTTCATTACTTGCTCTTAATTTCAGTTTCAGTGTTCTTTATTACATCTTCAGTCACCTCTGTTCTTTAAGGACCTTGTGGTCTAGTTTTAATTTTTACATATGAGTTCTTTGGTCTTTTCTTTTTTATTGGTTAATTCTTATATTTTTCTTATTGCCTTCTATTTTAAGTTTTTAATTTCCAGTTTGAAATTTTTTAAAATGTTTTTTTTAAATGACATTTGCTTTAGACTATTATATTTTCATTTTTTTAAAGGAAAACTTTTCATCAGTTGAATTTTGATTCTGTTTTCTTTTCATAGTTTTTATGGATGCTTCTGGTCATTTATTTCTCCTTTTAAAATATTTGTTTTCTTTTTTTGGATGAGAAGCAATAGTTTATATGTAAGAGCTGTGGTCAGGCTTTTGAATGACCTATTCATTTCTTAATTAAGTTATCCTTTTTTGTTTATAAAATGAAATAACTTGAATGTAACCATCTTTTTATTTCTTTTGTTTTCTTCTTTTTGAAATTTATATACAATGCTATGTTCTGATTCTGATTGTTATTATCATAGATCTCTTGAATTGTATGACTTACTTTTCCACCACACATTTACCTCCCAAGTTGCCTCCTACTTGACATGAAGAGGTACACTCTTTTTTTTTTAATGATTTTTTTTCTTAAATTGATATTTAGTCGTGTGTATTTTTGGAGTACAGTATATCATCTTGAGTGTGTACATTGTGTATAATGATCAAACCAGGGTAATTAGCATTTATACCTCCTTAAACGCTTATCATTTCTTTGGGTTGGCAACTTTGAGTTTATCTCTTCTGATTCTTTATGAAATATAATTACTAATTTTGAATTCTAGTCAGACTATTCTGCTATAAAATGTTACAATTATTTCTTCTATGAGTGAAACTTTCGTTATGTATTATCCAGCCTGCCTTGATGTATTCCTTCCTCTTTCTCTACTTCTTCTTATTCTTTTTTTTTCTTTTTTTGAGACAGGTCTCACCATGCAGTTCAGGCTGGCCTTAAGCTCACTTTGTAACCCAGGCTCGTCTTGAACTCACAACGATCCTCCTGCCTCAGCCTCCTGAGTGCTGGAATTACAGGAGTGTGCTGCCATATGCATCTCTCCTTTCTCTTCTTAAAATCTAGTGAGCACTGTCCTACTTTATACTTTCATGCAATCAAAATTTTAGCTTTTATCTATGAATGAAAATACACAATTGGACCAGGGATTTAGCTCAGTGGCTTAAGTGCTGGCAAGCGTGAGGTCGTAAGTTCAATCCTCAGTTCAAAAAAAAAAAAAAATACACTATTTGATTTTCTGTGACAGCCTTATTTAACATAATATTCTTTAGTTCTATCCATGTTGCTACAAACTATATGGTGTCTTCCTATTTTGTATTCTTATTTTTATATTCAGTTATGTGCAGAGTGCACTAAAAATATACACACTTCAGTAAAAGAAAAACTTACACGCACACACATGTAAATAAATATTTTAATAGTAAATTTAGCAAGACATCATAAAATAAATATGAGTTACTTTTTGGCCTCTACAGTCACCAGAGGTGCTCAAAGTGGTAACCATTAACTTCCAGACATTTCTTAATATGGAGAACTACTGTTTGGGTAACCTTGGTCATTGCTGCACATGTATATTCAGTTTCTTCTCCCAGGGTCAACAGTATAGTAGGTTTTCTGTACTATATGACATCCCCTTGGCCCTCTATATGAGGGTAACACCATCTGTTGAAAAAAAATGCATGCTATATTTCTTTTCCTGAAGTGCGTATACATGTTTTGGCACTCTTTGTATATAAATAATATTTTTATACATTCATTCATTCATTCATTCATTAAGATGACTATTTATTGACAGAGATGTAATATACAAGGCAGTGTAGATAACTTCTTTGATGTGTATGCTGTATTTTTGCGGGGGGGTATATATCCAGTAGTGGGACAGCTGTATCATGCAGTTGTTCTGTCTACTTTTTTGAGGAACCTCTGTGCTATTTACCATAATTGCTATAATAATTTATCAACAGTTTCATCAACAATGTATAAAAATTTCCCCTTTCTCAGTATCCTCTTTAGCACTTATTAGTTTTGTTTTTGATTATAATTTAGTTTTTTGAGGAATCTACAGTCATTTCTACAGTAGTTGCACCAGTGCACACTCGCACCAGCGGTCCTCACAGCCCCTCCAGCATTTGTTACTGGTTGATAATACTGTTCTTGATAATAGCAGGTCTTTCTGGGGTTAAATATAATCTCAGTGGTGTTTTAATTTACATCACTCGAATGACCAGTGATGTTGAACTTTTTTTGCGTATTTATTTGATGTTTGTATTTCTTCATCTGAAAGTATATATCTCAAATGCCCATGTTTAGATTGGGCCTTTAAAATTGGAAAGTCTGATTTTTTTTTTCTTGAGTTCTTTTATGTTTTCAGTAGTGATCCTTTGCCTTAGGAACAGCTGGCAAACCATTTATCCCACATTGTGGGTTATCTCTTCACTCTGTTTGTGGTTTATCTTGCTGTGCAAAGGCTTTTTAATAAGACAAGACTCTAGCAGTTGTTTCTTTGTTCCTGTACGATTGGGGTTTTATTCATAAAGTGCTTGACTACCCTAATATCTGCAAGAGTTTTATCCATTTTATCCTCCAGCACATTTAATGTTTCTGTTCTAATATTTAGATCTTTTATTCATTTCAAATTTAGTTTAGTGCGTGGTGAAAGATATGGGTCCAATTTTAATCTTCTGCATGTGCACAGCCATTTTTTCCATCACCATTTATTCCAAAGACTGTCTTTCTTCCAGTGAATGTGGTATCTTTGTCATCTATAAGGTGACTGAGTATGTGTGATGTTGTTTCTGCATCTTCTAATCTATCCCATTGATCTTCAGATCTGTTTTTTGCCAGTATCATGCTGTTTTTATTACAGTACCTTTATAGAATAACTTCAACTCAGAGATTGTGATGCCCCCTGCATTCCCTTTGCTTTTCTAAGTCTATTCTAGTTCCAAATAAATTTTATAATTGTTTTTTCTAATTCTGTGAGTAATCCTATTGGAATTTTGATCAGAATTGCATTAAATTTGTATAACAATTTTGGAAGGTTGACTGTTTTCACTATATTGGTTCTTCTTACCCAGGAGCTAGAGTATCTTTCCAATTTTTTTTGATACCTTCTTCAGTCAAATTTTTCAGAGTACTGCAGTTTTCAATGTAGCCCTGCAGTTTTCAATCTCTTACGTCCTTCATTAGATTGATTCGGAGGTATTTCATTATTTTGGATGCTATTGTGAAAGGGGTGGTTTCCCTAATTTCTCTTTCAGTGAGTTTGTTCTTCATGCACAGCAAGGATATTGCTTTTTGAGTGTTGGCCACGTATCCTACTATGCTACTGAATTTGCTGATTAAATCTAGCAGTTTGTTTTTAGTGTTTTTGGGGTCTCCTATGTAGAGTATCATGTCATCTGCAAATAATGATAATTTAACTTCTTCCTTTCTTATCATTACTGCTTTTCTTTCTCTTGCTTAATTGCTTTGGCTAAAGTTTCCAAGACTATGTTGAATAAGAGTGGAGACTATGGACAATCTTGTCTTGTTCCTGACTTCAGAGAAAAAGCTTTTCAGTTTTTGTCCATTTAGTATGATGTTGACTTGTTGGTTTATCATAGATGGCTTTTATCAGGTTGAGCTAAAGACAATATATTTCAATTTTCTGTGGGTTTTTTCTTTATCATGAATGGGAGTTGCACTTTGTCAAAGCTTTTTCTGCATCTGTTGAGATATCATATGATTTTTGTCTTTGTCTCTGTCAATATGGTCTATTACATTTATTGATTTGTGCATGTCAAACCATTCCTACGTTCCTGGGTTGAATCTCACTTGATCATGGCATGTAATCTTCTTGATGATTTGCTGCATTGTTTGCCAGTACCTTACTGAGGAGTTTTGCATCTATTTCATTAGATAGAGTGGCCTGTAATTCTCTTTCTTAGTTGGGTCTTTCTCTGGTTTTGATTATCAGCATAACAAATGCTTCCATGAATGAATTTTGCTTCCCTTTCAATTTCATTAGGGTGTGAGAAGTAGGGTGTTAGGTCTTCTCTAAATTTCTTGTAGAATTCTGCAGTGAGTCCATCTGGGCCTTTGCTTTTCTTTGGTGGTAGGTTTTTAATTATATCCTCAGGTTCATTGATTGATATTCGTTTATTCAGGATTTTTACATCTTGATTCAGCTTTGGTAAATCGTACATATCTAGGAATCTGTCTGTTATTTTATTTTATTTATTCATTCATTTACTTATTTTTTTCATTTTCCATATTATTGGAGTACAAGGTTTCAAAGTAGTACAGTTAATTTTATGGATTTCTGTAGGGTTCATTATAGTTTCTCCCTTTTCCTAATTGCGTGAACTTGAGTCTTATTTTTTTTTTCTTTTTCTTCATTTTTTGATGAGATTGGGTAAGGGTTTGTAGATTTTATTTAATCTTTGAACAAACCAACTCTTTGATTCATTAGTTTTTTTGTATTTTTTTTAGTCTCCAATGCATTAATTTCTGATCTTTATAATTTTCTCCCATGTTTGACCTTTTGGCTTTACCTGCTTTTCTTTTTCAGATGTTTGAGGTTCACCATTAAGTTGTTTATTGGATCTTTTCTTGATATGGGTATTCACTGCTATAAATTTTCATCTTAGGAGCTATTTTCATTGTGTCCCCTAAGTTCTGGTATGACTATATACCAGAACTTGTTATTATCATTAAATTGTAGAAACTGTTAAATTTCTCCCTTAATTTTATCTGTGACTGTTGAGGAGGGTGGTATTTAATTTCTATGTGTTTCTGAAGTTCTTATGATTTTTTTTGCCATTGATTTCCAATTTAATTGCAGTATGATTTGATAATTTTCATGGGATAATTTCAGTTCCTTTGCATTTACCATAGCACGTTCTGTGTACCTTTATATGATCTGTTTTGGAGAATGTCCCATGTGTAGCTGAGTAGAATTTGTATTCTTGTGTTGTGAGTTGAACACTGTGTAGCCATCTACTAAGTCCATTTGTTCAAAAGTTTGGTTGAGTTCTAATATTTCATTGTTGATTTTTTTTTCTAGTTGATCTGTTTTGTGACAGATGGGTATTGAAGTCTCCTAATACAATTATATTAGTGCTTGTTTGATTTTTTGTGCCTGTTAATATCTGTTTTATATAATTGGGTGCAGTTATATGTGTTGCACATGTATTTATTATTGTTATCTCCTCCTCTTGAATTGTTCTCTTTACAAGGGTAGAGTGATGTTAATCAGTCTTTGCTTGAAATTTACTTTGTCTGCAAAGAGATTAGTGGTTTCTGCTTTTTTTCTGGGTTCCTGTTGCGTGGAGTATTGTTTTCCATCCTTTGACTTTCAGTCTATAAATTTTTTTTAGAATTAAATGTGTGTCTTATATGCAGCAGATTGTTCGATCTTGCTTCTTGATCCATTCTGCCAGTTTGTGTGTTTTGATTGGTGAATTGAGACCATTAACATTGATGGTTATAAGTGATATGTATTGACTTACCTTGTCGTGTTATTTTCCTGTTTTGTGGCTCTTCTCTCCCCCTTCCCCCATTTAATTGTTTGCCTTCCCTGGTGAATTCCTTCTGTTGGGGTTCATGTGGTTGTAGTCTTTATTATCTCTTTGTAGAATGTCCTTGAAAATAGTTTGGCGTGCTGGTTTGGTAGTCATAAATTTCCTCAAATGTTCTTTGTCCTGGAAGTATCTTTTATCTTCAATTTTGAAAGATAGCTTTTTAGGATACATCAATCTGAGTTGAAGACTGTTTCCCTTTGGAACTTGAAATACTTTACTCCAAGCCCTCTTTGACTTGAAAACTTGTGCTGAGAAGTCACCTGTGATTTGGATGGGCTTTCCTTTATAGGTGATTAATTTATTTTCCTTAACAGCTTTCAAGATTCTATTCTTTTGTTGAATTTATGGAATCTTGATTATGATGTGTCTCGCTATAGATTTTTGTTTTTAATTTGACTAAATGGAGTTTATATGCCTCATTTATCTGTATGTCAACTTATTTTTCTCTAGCAGGGAAGTTTTCTTCCATGACATCTGTGAACAGTTTTTGATTTCTCATGGTCCCTTGCTATTTTTAAGAAAGCTTTCTTTTCATGATCTCTAACTTCAAGCCTGTCTTCCATATCTGAAATCCTATCCTCATACTGGTTATATGTGCTGCTGATACTGTCAGTGGAATTTTTATTCTCCTGGATATCTGTTTAAATCTGTCTTATAGATTCCATTTCTTTCCTAAGTTGAGCATTCATAGTTTCCATAATTTTCTTAAGCTCCTCAGATTTTTTGTCTGTGCTAGAGTCACTAAGCATGATCTTCATTGTGGACACCATCTCTGCAGTTAATAAATTATTTCTGATATGATTTTTTTCTAAACCTCATTAAATTGCTTTGTTACCAGTTCAGAGAGGCCAGGTGGGTGACTTTCGGATTGTCCCACTTCACTGCCTCCTTGATTTGCCTTTGGTGAACTGGATGTCTGGAGTTGCATCTTGTTTATTTGTCTTCTCATTTTCTTTTGTTAGTTAATTCCTGGTTTGATGCTTGTAGATTACCTATGGTGGACTGCTTTATGGCTAGTATTTAGAACTCTTAGGAAGTGACTGCTCCTCTAAGGTATCTTCCAGGTATAGATGGTTTTTGAGTTTTGAATCTGTCACAAGATCCTGTCTGTTTAATTTGTTCAGGATGAGTTTTTGCCTGTTTGGCTCAGCCCTTGGTTGGTTGGCATTGTACCACAATATTTTTCTGTGGCCCTTAGTCCATCACAGCCTTGGAATAAGAGGAAGAATAGATGTTTATGACAATTATGTCACTTTTGGCTGTGTGGTACCATCAGCAATGACAATAGCATCAAACAGCCTAGAAAATGACAAACTGAGCTAACCATTAATTTGCCATTTTTAACCAGATGAATTAGATTTGTGTGTATATAACAACATTTAAAAGAAACCAGAAAATTATATGCAGTATAGAGTCCTTTTTATCAGTTTTGCTTCTTAGAGTTTATAACTTAGAATATATTAGGGAGAAAATTAGAGAAGTGGAAGAAGAGGAAGAGATTAGAAGTAAAGCTGGATTTCAAAGTGAGATTAGGCTAATTTTGGGAAACTTGCAGAAGACTGGAGGGAAAGAGAGAAGGAAGAGAGAAAAGAACAGAACAGAACCATGACCACAAAGGGACTAGAAAAGACATTTAAACTCATAGAAAAACAAGATCAAACAATGAAGGAGAAAAAATAAAAACAAAAACAAAAACATGACAACAACCACAAAAAATAAATGAGAGAAAGGAAATAAAAAAGAAAGATAAAAGTCCGCTTCCAGGGTTTTATCAACTTTCACTAGTAGACAGAAGCCTGATCCTTGTTGATTTGTCCCAGAAGTCAGCAGTAACTTTTTGGCTGGGTAGTGGATAATCTCAGGGAGCCTGCATCTTCTGGCCTGTACCAGACTCATTGTTCCCGTAGCTGTCAGCATACCTTCCGTTGGCCTGATCCCAGCTGGAAGCTGCTAGATGGAGCTGGCAAAGCTTAGAGTTCTGAGTCCCTCTCCTTAGATAACTCCCAGCCAATTACTCTCTTGTACTGGATGACAGAGCCCTCAGCACTCATTACCAGTTAGTGTAGTCCTCATGTGCTCTGTCCCCCTCCACTGCTGTGTCTTTCTGTAGAGGTCTCTGGGGTTGCCAGCAGTCATGATGGGTCTGCAGATTTGAACCACTCTTCTTGCACAGGGAGTCCTATCTCAGGGTGAAGTCACTGGTACATGCTCCTTCTTCATTAAAGTTTCTCTCTTCACTTTAACTTATGCTTTAGATTCCTGCTGGATCCAAGGAACCCACTTCCTTCCTTTTTGTCTTCCTCACATTTCTATAGTCTAGTTTCTGGATGATGACTCTTAAGCTCTTTGTCTGCTGCTTACCACTCTTCCCTCTTGCTGCTCCCGGCTTGGATATAGTTTTAATTCAGCTAGGCAGGAAGTCTCCCAATGCCCTCATAGCCTCCCACACTCAAAATAGTTCCTATGGTGAAGGCTTCAATGTTAGAAAAGCGGAAAGAAATTTCCCCTTTGCCCTCTGCCGGCAGAGACAATATCTACCTGTATTCCCTCTTTCTCATGTCTTCTTTAAACTCATTCAACATCTTATTAATTTCTTTATATGTTTATTTATATATTCTTTGAGGTTAGCAAACATTTTATACATTGCTTAGTTTTCTTCTTTGATGTCTTCAAATATTTTAACCATTTAGTTTTTGAGTTCTTTGCCTGTTAGTTCTCTACTTCATTGACCATGAGATCAGTTTTGGGGGATCTTCTTGCCTGTTTTTTCCTGATTTTTATTATTTTTTTGTTGTCTTACGGAATGTTGTACATCAGTTGGGCCAGAAGGCTCTGTGTCTATAGAATAGATCTCTAGCAGTGCTTTGAAAGGAGAGAACTAGCAGTAATATCAACACTCAGAAGTTTTCTACTCTTTCAGTAATCTGGAAATACAAAGGAATAGTAATGGTGGGTAAAGGTCCTGGAGGTAACAAATGATAAAGAAGGTTGAAAAAAATAGAGAAATTGAGAAAGAGTGACATGAAAACAAATAGTTGTTTTTTTTTAATATTTTTGTACTTACAATGAAGGGGAGAAATGGGGACGTTTTGAGAAGATATGTGTGGAGTGGAGAAAAAGGAGTAAGGGAAGAGATTTTTAAGTAAAGATCAGGAAGGTTTTATGGCAATTCTCTATGCAATATATAAACTAGCAGAAATTCTTTTAGAAGACTTACACAATGACCTTTGGTAACGGAAAACCTGACAAGTCCGTATAAAATATGGTGGAAACAAAAACAATAATTAACATTCATTTGGTTGTTCATAACGTACATGCCTCACATATATTCTATAAAAAGGGGAAGTTAAGTTTTTATACATAAAAATGGTGGAGGATAAAGGGAGGATAATGAAAACCATGCAAAAGATGCAGAGTTTGGGAACCCCTGGATGGTGGCTGCTAGGTTGGGCATCTGTTGTCAATGTGCAGAACTGCTGCATTGGCATTTTGCCTTAGGAGTGTTTGAACTTTTCCCCAGATGGTATGTTTGCCTGACCAGGGCTGCATTTACAGTAGTGCCTGCATTCAGAAATAGCTCAGTTGATTCTAAACATCTCTTGGTGGCTTTCATCAGATGGGCTTCTCCTGCAGGTTGCCTTTCCATGGTTTAGTTTTGGTTTGCCTCCTGAATCTACATCCTTGCAGACCTTTGTGAACATCTGAACATCTCATGAACGCTGCTGCCTCTAGCCTGCCATGGTCAGATTTGTAGTGTATTTTAAAGTCAGGAAGTTTGATACTTCTAGTTTTCTTCCTTGTTCTTCAGATTGGCTTGGCTGTTTGGGGATCTTTTGTGATTCTATATGTATTTTAGGATTTTTTTTTCTGTATCTATGAAAAATTCTAGTAGTATTTTGATGGCAAAGTCCATTAAATCTAAATAACTTTGAATAGTTGGGACATTTAACTGTATTAATTCTTTCAACCCATGTACATGGGATATTGTCTTATGTTCTTGTTTTCTTTTCAGTTTTTTGCATCAGTGTAGTTTTCATTGTAGATATCATATAATCATTTGCTGGATTAAAATTTTTGCAGATATTTTATTTTATTTTATTTTATGAATGTGTATGTATACTTACAAGTTTCTTACTTTACACTGTCCAGTTGGTCACTGTTATTTATCTAAGTCTTATACCTTTTCTCAGTATTTTGCAATTTTTCATGAAATCCTCTTTTTCTTGAGGTGATTTTCCCATTGTTTTACCTTGTTAGAAATCTTTTTCCTCCTCGTCCCCCACCCTTCCTCCTCCTCCTCCTCCTCCTCCTCCTCCTCCTCCTCTTCTTCTTCTTCTTCTTCTTCTTCTTCTTCTTCTTCTTCTTCTTCTTCTTCTTCTCCTTCTCCTTCTCCTTCTCCTTCTCCTTCTCCTTCTTCACCATTTTCATGTTACTAGCTGTCTGAGGTTTATTTTTGTAGGCAGTTATACCTTTGTAAAGCTGGAGGAAAAGAAAACTCCAAGAATATTCCTGGATTGTTTAGCATAAGACATTCCTGTCATGGACTAGAAATCCAGTAAAAAAAATTGAGCTGTCTGGAACAATATTATTGGAGAAGAAAGTTGCATAAAATGGAATTTTGTAATATCACAAGATAGATCATCTTAATGTAACATATACATAATGCATATAATCAGATGGCTCCCTGCTTAACCAGTGTTTTAACAATTATTTAAATATTATTTGAATCCCTATAATGTCTCTTGGTTTTGCTATGAACTTAAACCTGTTCCAAAAAATAAAGTCTAATTTGAGTTGATGAATATGTTAATCATTCCAGTTTATTTTTTGTACCCAATATATAGAACTGTAATTTATAATTTATTGAGACATAAGAAAAGCTCTTATCCAACAAATGTTCGATGAAAAATGTTTTTAAAAATGAATTTTAAACATATATATTACATAAAAGACTCCCTAAATATCCAAACCTTCAGTACATGTTATCGATGATGGTGGTGATTCTCATTGAATAGGAAATGTATAATCCCCATATCTTGGAACACAATTTCTTTAACTTTTTGTTTGCCTGCTTGATTAATTGTAGCAAAGTTCCTTAAAATCTTGATATACTCTCTTCTTGAGCTTGAAGCTAAGTAAATCATAGACTTCTTGGGGAACTGTGAAGAATTTAAAGTATAAATTACAGTTTTTCTAATTTTTATATATTAGATTTTCTAATAAAAATTAATTTACATATTCAATAAATGTTTTAAATATGATGGTTATTCTAAAGAATATTCAAATTGTTTTGCATTTGTTCATTTGTTTTACATTACTTATTATATTAAATATATCTGTAATGGATTGAAGTGTCTTGAGACAATTGCCTATGTCTGACTCAGAACATTGAATAACTCATCTGTTGATTATTCAATCATTTAGTTCCACAAATATTTATCCTATATACTATATATTATAGTATGCATATAGAGTAGATTAAAAAAAACTTGTTAAGTGAACAGTGGATCAATTGTTTATTACTTTGTATGCCACTTATCTTGGAATTCCATATTTAAGCATTTCTCTGTTACTACAACTCAACCTTGCATATGTATATATAGTTTAATATATTTTATATTCAGATACATTTTGCTTTCGCATATGGTTTTGAATCATAAATCTGTTTTAGAGCTGTTTTCAGGAAAGTTATATACTGATGCCTGGTAAAGAAAAAAAATGGATACCCAAGAAACATAGTCTTCTAGTAGACGTTATCTCTTTATTTACCAGTCAACTAGTGAATTAGGCAGAGTCAGGTGCAGTATGGCCGTGGGCTTTTGATTTCTCAGCTCTTCAGTGGCTTATTTAATGTATTTAACCTCATTACATGTAACACAACCAGAGAAACAACCATGTTAAAAGCTTTATGCAGACTGCTATTTACCAGTCCTCCCAGCCACCAGGGCACTAGAACCTTAAGTAATAGACCAGTCTTCTGCTCACTTTGGATCTATGTATATCACTATATATAAAATTTCTTTCATTTGTGGTTTTATGAAGACATACTTTAGAGTAACTGTATAATTCATATTATTAAAAAGCTCTATGTTAGGAGTTTTCTATTAATCTGTTACCTGACATGAAGTTTAATTAATATTAAAAAGAAAAACTACACTAACATCTTTTTAAAAAAACATTTCTTCAAGAGAAAGATCATTAAAGACTTACATTCATCATGGAAAATAAGTATGTACAGCTCTACATGAGTTAATCCCTTTTAACTCTCATAAACTTTAAAAAGATTATGATATAAATATTATAAAATTTGGTTTGTGATGTTTTTCTTGTTCTTGTAATGAAAAATAGAGAGGAGTTAATGTAACTGATTTAACAGAACAATGCCCTGCAGTTATTGCTTGAGCATTCCTGGATCATTGTGATGCAGCTTGACTGCCCTCTGCAGGCTGCACATGAATATATTAGAGCAATTTACAGAGTTCTCTACATTCTTAGGAGTACTATTACTATGAACCACAATAGCAAAATGTCTTTTGGTTGATAATGTTGGAAATGTAATTATTTGATTTAAGTATTTGGTGAACTTGTGGTTTTTCAGTTTCCAATTTCAAATGGTAGTGAAGGTCTGAAGTATATGCTAAGACACACTAGTAAGGTCTGACTTTATTCATTAGTCCAAGCTGACAGAAACATAAGAAAGATCCACTGAGTTCCTTTCTCTGTACTTTGTTACATTTCCTCTTCCTCCTATTAAGCATTAAGTTTGGCATATCGGGGAGAGCCTAAGGGATAATGAGGTAAGGGTGGGAAGAGGGCCTTTATTATTGGGGCACTTTTTTTTCTAATGAATCTTATCACTATGATACTTGAATGTAGACATCTTGAAAATTAAATTACGTATTTCTTTAGCTCATTGAATTATTTTTAATGATAAAGATTCTATATTCCACTCATCCTTCTGCTAAAAATTACAACATAAGAAAGCCATTTTTGGTCATTATTAAGTTTTCTCTGAACATTCTGTTTTAGTTGAGAAAATATCATTTGCTTTGACTCCTGTAGAATTCCTTATTTAAACTAGAGACAGTCCTAAGTAGATGGTTTGGAGAATTTTTCTGGATGCTTTACCTCTCTGGGTTCAAAAGGGAAAATATGCACAAAATAGGCCATATCTTTATATTTTAATAATCTTCCATGTTTTCCCTACTAGGCCATTATAATAACATTTATTTTTAATATTAACTGGGTTCCAAACATATAATTTCTCCTTTTCTAATCTGTTAAG
This sequence comes from Hydrochoerus hydrochaeris, assembly GCA_004027455.1. NCBI lineage: Eukaryota > Metazoa > Chordata > Mammalia > Rodentia > Hydrochaeridae > Hydrochoerus > Hydrochoerus hydrochaeris. Next base: position 42,840 of record PVLA01003124.1, read on the forward strand.
GTTACTAGACACAATGTTTCTACATAGTATTTTTCATAATCACTTCTTTAAGTAAAAATACTTGAAGTTGTTCAGTATTTATATAATAAAGGCAGAGTCCTAATTTTTTTTTATCTATTCCAGTCTTTTAATATAAAGGTTATATTCTGTTATTTAAACATACAAGACATATTTCAGACTGAGTAGTCTCTACTAAAACTGTTTGTTGCTTAGTGTTTTACTTGTTTTTTCTTGCTTATTATATTTTTTAGTCCTTCCAGACTAATCTCAGTTATTTTGCAGATATTTTCACATTCAACCTTAGCCTCAGGCTACTATGATCCTATCCTTTCTGTACTCCACAGAGTACCTACATTCTATTCTTTCTAAAAATATCTTCGTTTTGTTTTATGTGTTAGAGTACATGTCTGTACCTTCTTACTAGACTCTTAAAGGTAGAGACTTTGAAGTGTACTTCTTTGTTATTGCAACATATACTAACATGCTGAATGAATATTGATGAATAAAATTTGAATTGCATATTTGCATATGAAATTACCATATTACTAACATGCTATAACAGAATCAGTCATTATAACCATTTCAGTCATTAACACTATAATATCTTTGCCAAATAGCATATATATGTCATGGTATATAGGTTTAAAATATTTGTTTTATTTCCCCCAAGAACCTAAATACAGTGATAAATGTAAATGAACTTTTAGTCTGGTTCCAGAATTCAGAATATCTAATGTGATAATTTTTAAAGTATTTATGATATATCCATTGGTAAGAAAAATGTATTATTTGTCACCACTATCAGCAAAACTTAATTAAAGTGCTTGTTTTATACCACATCATAGCCATTGGATAATCACTGGAACAAAGAGAACAGATACATGCATAAAGTAAGTAGCACTACACAGTATCTGAGAGTTTCTGTTTTAATCACTTGTATCAGCAAGCAGTGTAGGTGTAGATATTTGAAATGACTTTCAAAGAAATGATTTTGAATGAAGTTTGAAAGAAGGGAAAGTTATCCTAAGCAAAATATTTAATACATGTTGTAAGACTAGACATAGTAGGTTCATAAAACAGATTCTTTGAGTCTGGTATGTTGGCAGAGACAGATGATAAAAAGTTTTGACCAAAATATGTCTTCATTACTTTAATTATCTATGCTAGGGAAAAGTATTTTATTTTAGGGTTTTGAATGTATCTCCAAATTGGTTATTGGGGAATTTAATCTGAAAATGTGGAATGTTTGCAGGCAAAATGAATTTCTTCTTTTTGACTGTTCATCAGCCTTTATCACATTTTGTTTTACTTTCTTTTTAAACTTCGAGAGTTTATGATTATCTAGTAATTCATGTTTCTTTGTACAAGAACTATTTCACACTCTCATTGCAATGTAATCTCCTTTAGATAAGGGACTTTAATTTATTGTTTACACTAGCATCATCAGGCACATTGTTTATATAAATGTGAATTGATGGACTGGATTAGTGACTGGATCAGTATATGCTTAATGTGCTATAGTAAGTCTGGGCTAGGTTATAACAGTATGTGGAAAAGAAATTCAACATTATTGCCACCTCAAGTCATTTCATTAAAGAATTGTATAGTGATGCTGAGAAATCTAAAAATGGTTATTTTTTTCTCTTTTTCCTAATATGGAAAATTTCCATTTCACAAAATATTAGTTTTCTTTTACTTAAGTTTTTTTTTAAAGGAAATATTCTAGGAATACAATTTTGTTTATATACTGTTTTTAATACTTTCTTAAAAACAGTGTTGGTCTATTTAGCCTTTAATGTGCAAAGGTGGTGTTAATACAGATTTACTTGTTAAGTTATTATATATATAATCTTTGAAAATCAGTGATGAATACTTACCACTAATATTTTATTCTGTTGACAAAAATAAAAGCAGATCTTAGGGTCATGCTGGTTTTAATTGTTTTTATTTTAGAATTTGTAGTACAGCCCTGAGGAATGGCTTAACCTGTGTGTTCCTCTAGGAAGCAGCATGTTTTCATTTGTGTGTCAACTACAATTTTACTAGCATCTTAAGTTCACATCTTCTTTAGACTTTTCTGTTTAATATTGCTGCTGCCTCAAGTGTTCAACATTATAGCTCTTTTCAGGGATGGCTCTTGCTCATTCTTAGGATTTGAACATTAATGTCACTTCATCTCAGAAGCCTCTTGTGACCACACCATCTAAGTAGATCCTCAATTATTTTTTAATGCTATCTATCCATCCTGTGCATTTTTCTCAGTATATATCAGTGTTTAATTATTTTTATTTATTCATTATATTTCTCTCCACCAAAACATCAATGCTGTAAAAGCAGAGAGCTTGAAGATTAATTTCTTGTTATTTGAGTGAATTTACAGTTAAGAATTAACTAAATTTTACTTAACCAGGAAATCTTAGTATTTATAAGCATTTCTATTTAAAATATTCTAAAAAGAATCCTGGGTAGTTTTCTACCAACTACACACATTGCAGCCTTATACTAATGGTTCTTGTTATCAATTTCTGTACTATGCTGGTAAAATGATGTCCTTAAGGTAATTATGCTATATAACCTCAGATTAAAGCACTGTTCATATTTAGCCTTCTTAAACACAGCGCAAACAACAGAAGAACTGCAGTCTGTGGCCTGTGCACTCAACTATTGCAGAAGTGTGTGCCAGATACAATAGTGATTCTTCCCTGTGCTTTCTCAATCTTTTCTTCCTTGTGTCTCAAATGTTATAACAGTATTTGATATAGTGAGTTTGATATTTATACTTCTTGCCAGGATAGGTAAAAATTTAATTTGTCCTTTATAATGTTTATGACTATTTCTTCTTTTGATTGTATTATAACAGCAGTATCTCATTAACTGCAGAAGATGTTTCTAAATTCCTGAATTTGTGACAAGGATTAGCAAGTGCTGTTTTCTTCATCACATCTTCTCCTTTTACCAACCAAACCAAATTCACTATACTTCTGTATTGTCACTTTTGTTAGCATTTGCATTCTGTACTGTAAATACAATATATCTGTGCCCTAAGATTGATTAAGTTGAAAGGAATAAACAGTGTCTCATTATTGTTTCCATGTTGATGGTACCCATAGAAAAACAAGACTTGGTGTTTATTGTTATTTTCGACAAGATCATTGTTAGCCACCTCTACCCTTCTCAAGAGTCTGTTCAAAAATAATCTTTTTTTCACCAGTTAGTGAAAATTATGATCTATTTTAATTTGCTTATTTGGATTTGCCTCTTATGTTCTTTATAAAATTGTTTTTCCCTGTGTGGGGACAAATGTTTTATTATGGTCTTTATATTGACCCCATATTAATGATTTTAATGATTCCTTAGAATCTGATCTTATCTTGACATAGAGTTAAATTCTGTTGTAATTTGCAGTGACCACTTTCTTGCTTCATAATTGGAGTACATCTTTCTTTTATCCCTCTTTTAGTGCTTTGGTCATAGTCTCATGTTTTTTACTTTTTCATTTATATAACCTTTTTTTTAATCAGTTATATTCTAACATAGTTTCCTGAGCAAATGTATTAAATTTCAGATTCATTTCATCTTTGGAGAACATGTTTATTTCAAACTGAGTTATTTGGTTCAACATAGAATTCTAAATACAAAATATCCTTTGAAACTCTCAAGATGTTGTTATTCTGTCTGCCAGTGTCTGGTGTTGCTGATGATCAACCCAAGCTGATTTTGGTTATCCTTGTCAGAAAAGTTTTGTTTGCGTGAAAATCTTTCCAATCTTCTTTTTATATATAGTGTTTCAAAATACCACAATATTTCTTGATGTTGATCTTTTCTCATTCCTCTTACTCATAAATTGGTAGTTTCCTTTAATTGTATTATTTCTAGAAATGTTGCCTCTTTTTAGTGTGTTTCATTGGTTTTTTTGTTTGCTCTCCAAAAGAATAGCTATTTAAAAATCTTTTTAAACAAATAATAAGTGTACATCTTTATGAACTACAGTGTGATGTTCTGGTACATGTATATATTGTGTATTGATGAACTCCAGATACTTTGATGGCCCATCATTATCATTTATTTGTGATGAGAACATTGAAAATTGTTTCTTTTAGCTGTTTTGTACTATAGGATAAAATACTGTTAATTGTAATCTCTTTCTGTGCACTTTTACAGCACAGCTTGTTTCACCTGTCTGTCTGTGACTCTGTACCATTAAGCAGCAGCTCTCCATTCCTTTACTTTCCTCTCCCCAATATCTGCTTACCATTATATTGCTTCATAGTTCTGTGAGTTCAGCTTTTTTCTGTTATTTTACTTTATTTTATTATTTTAAAGAGTATAAAACCAAGCAAAATAAAACAGAATAAAGCCAATCAAAACAAAACAGTGTGACACAGGACTTCAAAACAATATGAAATCAACAATGGTTTCCATAATGCCTCTTGTCTTCAAAATAGCTGCAGATACCTTCAGAATAGTAAAAATCAAACTAAACAGAACAGAATAGAACCAATTAAAAAAAAAAAACAACCAATGCAATAAAGGAATTCAAAACAAGATGAGTAAATCCAAAATGGCTACCATAATATAGCTTGTTATTTTTGAAATAGCTGCCCATGCCATTGGATATAATAAAATCAAAACAACAGAATCAAACCCAACCCAACAAAACAATGAAAATGATACCAAAAAAAAAAAATGATACAGGTCTTCAAAACAAGGTAATAGGGAATTAACCATGGCTACCACCTTTGGAAGGAGATTCCCCATAGATGCTACATTGTGTGTTGTTACCCTTTAAATAGATGGTTTCATTTCCTTTGGACAATTTCCTTTGCGTAGCTGGATCATATACTAGTTTTATTTCTAGTTTTTAAGAAACCTCCACACTGTTCTCATTCTGTACGTTGTCTCTTTATTCTTTTCACTGCTGTACAGGAGCAGTTTTTTACTTTGATACCTCTTTTTTGTTGTTGCCTATGCATTTAGACTGTTTGAAAGTGTATTTATTAGAATATATCTCTAGGTTTTTTTTTGATTATTTCTTTATTATTATAAATTATTTGGGAATGTTGTTGGATGAAGCTGTCTTTATGGACTGAATGTCCTCCATCTTCCACCTGTGTGTGGTGGGGACAGGCCTCACTGCACTTTACCAGAGGTTTTCAGGGCTGTGTGTACCATCAAAAGCCTTAAAGACTTAGAAGTCTCTGAGAACACACAGTGCAGGTTTTTTAAAAAATTATTATTATCATTATCTATAAAAATAGGAAGTCCTCTGAAGTTAGAGTTCCTATTCTGTCACACAGTCAGTTGTGTGTGGGCATCCGTGAAGAGCCCTTTGTGACAACTTATGGAACTTGAGGACAAAGGGAGCCAATGTAAAGAGAAAGGAAGTAATAAAATCCTTTGTCTCTGACCCAACAATGTTGTGTCATTTTCCAGAATTCATGTAATATTAACATGTTAGTTTTTAGGCTGGAGGATAAAATCTCAGGCCCTATGTAATTTTTGACAAATGGAGTATATTCTCTTACTTTTTCTAGGCATATTATTATTATTTGTAATGTTTTCACTCTTTTGGAGTCAGTTTTTTTTTTTTTTTTGGAATTCCCATTTTTAAATTAATTTTTAAAGTAAAAGTAACAGTTACCTCTTAAACATCAGGTTTTGTTATGTAAATGATGATTTCTTTGATTTCTAATCATTAAAACAATAGCAAAGCTAAACATTGGGGATAGTTGGCATGGTACAAAAGTTAGATCTATTGTTAATACAAAAAAGTTTAATTATAAGCCTTATTTTCAGCTGTGTTTCTTACCTATGGTGTTTGCTGTTTATGAATCTAGTGTTTTTCTTAGCTTCTTACTGTGCTGCATTTACCCCTGAGATTATAGCTGGTTTTTTTTTAATCAGAACTATTTTACCAGCTGTTTTACAAATATTTTTTATGTATTGCTGATGCTACTAAGTCTTTTTGTTATTGTGATATCATACCTATTTATTTCTTAGTTACATTTTTGGGTAAAGGAAGAAATAAATTCCTGACAAGTATAAATTTATAGACAAGTATAAATAAGAAACACTCATAGTGTTCTTATTTTTTAATGTTTGAGTCGTAACTTGTTAATTCATATTTCTATTACTCTTTATTTCTAGTAATGCCAGTTTTCTACTTTTACTCTCCTTACATCTAAATATAAAGTGTTATCATATTGAAAATCAGCAAAATATCCAATAAGATGGGTTCAGTGTAGGAAAAAATGTTAGGGGAAGGTTTGTAACGTGATTTATCAACTTAGAATTTTTTGCCTACTTTTAGCTTTGAATATACAGACATTTTTAGGTATACATAAATGTGCAGTATAACTGTATTCAGAAGTTTAAACCTTATATTTTTGCTGTTCTATAAAACTAAATTGCAATTATTGTTTAAAATTGCTTAAAAATAGCTGTCTTCTACTAAGAATTGTTAGAAGATTTACCTTACATGCATAGAAAATGCCACAAAATGTTTTTATTTCCAGGATAAAAGTTAGCAATCTTTTTATTTAAAAGTCCAGGACAGGCTTGTGCTCCATACTCTTATTATTAGAACTTTGCTATTCTAGCACAGTGATAAGTTATGTAAGTGAATTTTTGTGTCTGTATTACAAGAAAACTATGAGTAGCAAAATTTGAGCTTTATATCATTTTGTGTCATTATAATATTTCTTCCTTTTAAAAATGTTTTTATAACTATTTAGTTTGCAGTCTGTACAAGTATTACTAATTCAGTGTGAAATTCTTGCCCTGAAATTACTGGTTTTATTAATGGGTTTGATAATTGAATACTGATTTCTTGTTATGTTTTTCCCTATTATCCTTTTCAGGCAAGCTAATGAAGAATATCAAATACTGGCTAACTCCTGGCGCTATTCGTCTGCTTTTTGTAACAAACTGTTTTTCAGTATGGTGGACTATGATGAGGGAACAGATGTTTTTCAGCAGGTAAAAAAAAAATGTATTTTATTTTGGTAATACATAATGGAGTTGGTTATTATGATCTATGGGGTCCTGATCTAGATCCCCAATCTCCCAAACGAGTATACGGCAAAGGCTTAAATAAAAAGAGACAAGTGGTATGATTTTAGGGCTCCAGGAGGGTCAAAACCCTTTAGCTGAGCTTGAGACTTTGGGCTAAGACCAAGACTTCTCTGTACCCAACAACAAAGAGCGGGGAAACTGAAGAAAGTATAGGCAATTAGCAGGACCTTGGGAGTCACTTCAAGGACATCTCCAAGTAATGAATCAAGTCAATTCAGTAGCACTGTCTTACCATGAAGATATGGCAGAAGTGAAACATTAGGAGTAATTTCTGCAGCTGCAGTCTCTATCCACTTAATTGATGTTTGAGCCAAGTGTCTGCAGCTGTGGCTTTATCTTGCCTTTTGAGGTATCTCTGGCCTCACAGGCCACTACAGTTCTCAGCCAGGACCAGTGATTCATAGAGGTTCACTTACTATGAATGAGCTCCCGTCGCCAGGCAAGGGGCCTAGGACAGACTCACAGATAAACATAGGAAGCCAATTAGTTAATTTTAAATCCTGCTCAGAGCCGCTTTGTAGTGGTCTCCAACAATGATCAATGCATTTTTGTCAGATAAAAATGCAATGCATTGAATAAATTCATAAATACAATAGTTAATGCATTCTGTAATGTAAAATAATTTCAGTTCATGTTATCTCTAATGCTGTACAATTTTTGCATTAGTGAATTCAGTAAACATGTTATTCCTGTATTCTAGAGAAAATGTTTTTTTCAGCATGCATTTGCAATTTACATGCATTAATCTTATTTTTGTATTTAATTATACATGGTTTAGGATGTATTTGGTACACATTTATGATATTTCACATACAATTCATTTAAAGTTTTACTTAACCTTTATTTCTCCAATGTGGCAGATACAATTTTACATGCAAAATACTAAATATTTTTTTAAAGATGCTTTTGTGTTATGACCTGAATTGTATGCCCACCAAATTCATATGATAAAGTCAGAAAACATAATGGGACTGTACTTGAAGATAGGACCTTTCGGGAAGTAGTTAAGTTCAAGTGTGTCATAAGGTTATATATCCAGTATAGAAATGCTGATATCCTCAGAAGAAAAAACCCCAGGAGTGCTTGTGCATGGAGAAGAAGGCCATGTGAAGACACAGCAGTAAAATGACATTTGCAAGCTAGGGAGAGAAGCTTCACCAGAAACCAAGCCTGCCAGCACCTTGATTTTTCCAGAATCTGCAAGTGCTAGAAACTAAATTGTCATACAAACAACTGATGTTTTGTGGTAACCTGAGCAGGCTAATATACTCTCATTTATAGACATAGAATTGGGTTTTGGCATACAGGTGCTAGTTAGCACTGATGTTTCTGTTACGATTGTGTTACCATCCTAATATTGAGTGTTTGTGATCATGACATTGTGTTGAGTGTTTCAGATGCATTTTTTCATTTAGCTTTACAATGACCAAATGAGAGATTGTTATTGTCAGTGTTTCACAGATGAGGAAATGAATGTGTGGAGAGATTGTCACTTATCCACATTTACAACATTGTGTAATGTGTAAGTAAAATTTTAACTTAGCTGTTTCACTCTCTAGTCTTTGGCTCTTAATCTTGTTGTTATTCTACAGTTGATAATTTTTTAGTATCTTTTTACTTTGTCAGTCTCTTTCAAATGCAAAATTCAGTATATTACCTAGCATTGATTGATTTGGCTGTAATGGCCCATTTCATTTCTCACATCTGACATTATTTGGCATAATGTTGTACTAAATTGTGGAAAAGTGTTTGTTTTTCACTACTGATAGTAAATGGGCCTCAGTGAGTATTTTTACTAATTTCTTTTCCCCACACTGGGAATCAAATTCATGACCTTGTGCTTACCAAGCAAGCACTTGAACCGCTGAGCTAAATCCCCAGAAATTTTTACTAATTTAATTCCAGATTTATTCATCTTTGCTGATTTCTAGTTGAATAAAATAGTTTCTTTTTTTTCTTTAGTAAACTTTCCCCATTAGTAGTTCTAACTTTTTGTTTTACCTCATAAATTCATTTTGAATAAAGCAAATGGGACGTCTATTTGTATTCATGATGTTTCTTTGTATTCATTCATTCAGCTAAGGTCATTTAGTATTATACTGTAGGAGAAATAAATTGACAGGGAAACATACATAGTTCTTCCTTATAAGCAGCTTACAGAATGGTAGCTAGTAATAATATACTATTAAAGAAGAACATAAATATTATAATTTCAAATAAACTGATAAAGGAAAATCATAGTACTATAAGAACCTAATATCTCATGTAATTTTGGTTTCTATAGACTCTCAGGAAAATTGGTCTTGGAGATTATGAGATGGAAAATTTACACATTTGAATTCTTCCTTCCATGTTAGAAAATAACCATATGCATCCACCTTAACTGTTAGAGCAGAGCTTTAACCTCAGATATCTGCCCTTCACAGGGCTCTAAAGTGAATGAAGAAAGTGTATTGCATTAGTTTAGTTTCATTATTTTTGTTTATTTACATATTTAGTATACTAGGTATATTAGTACTTATTCAATTAAATATACTTTCTCCTGTTCTTATTAAAGTCTCTCTTGGTCTGTTTTATTTTTTAATAAATAAATCATGTTTAATAGAAATACTCTTCTCAGTGCTATAAGAATAAATAGGCAGAGCAGTTTGTATCTGACCCTTGGTTTTGTTGTTGAGAAAGTTTTTTTTGGATGGGTCTATAGCAAATTGAAGAGGACATGCTTGACTGCAATGGGAGATCAGCTTCAGCTCTATTAAAATAATATAGGCCGCATGTAGCTAGAACATTTTCTCAGAGTAAGCCCAGATATGAATTTTTATATGAAATTGCTCAGTCTTTAAAATATTGAGAGCTAATTCAAATTTCAAGCAAAAACAATTTTGTGGGGAAAACTAATCCTGGGTTTATGCTGTTCTGACTGTAGGCTGCAAATTATATGTATATATGTATATATTTAATAGTTGAATTCTTTTGTGTACATTAACTTTATAAAAAATTCTTCATAGTTATGAGTCAAGATAGTTTTTAATGGAAATGTTTCCTTAGGTTACTGTTGATTCAGTAGAATTCCTCATTTGGATCTGCTTTGTCTTTTCTAAATCTTAGCCCCTGGCTTAACAATAAGAGTCTTCATTTTAAAAAGCAGAAATGCTTAAAAGTTATAGGAGTTAATAATTTTTTGAGAAATTGTATTCTGAAAAAATGGGAGAAGTTATATTTTGTTTTGTTTGAGAACCACTGAAAAGTTTTTAGTGCTTATTTTTCCTTCCCAATGAGTCATATTTTGCTGGAATATTCTCTCTAAACTGATGTTCTAAAGCACTGTCACCAATAGTGTGGTTTCTAAAGACAATATTAATAAAAAGCGTAGACGCTTATGATTTTTAGCTTGTTGGGTGAGTTTTGGGGAAAGTAAATTCAAATACACACACACACACACACACACACATTTCTCACAGAAATGATAAGGTCAAGTATCTGACGATGAGCCAATTGGGTAATGAATAGACTGTACTGAAAGGAGTTCTGGACTAGTAAACTAGTCTCTTATTCTCTGCTTTGTGTGGCCTTGGGGAATATGCACATTTTAATTAAGAGGAAGGCATTGGATTATATAACTTTTAAGAACTCTGCAATTGTAGCATGTTAAGCTTTAGTAGAATTTCATGATTGTCCTGTCCTATAGTCTTATGTTCACATTTTTCTTGTAGCTGTCTTGTGCATATGTTATGATTTGTGTCTGTATGTTCTCCTAAAGCCGCATGCATCATGAGAGCAGGCTTCTAGAGTTTGTGACTGATTCATGGTTCAAGGCTGGGATTATGGGTATGAATAATACACCCATACACCCACCCTCAGGTGGGTGTGGCCTACATACTATGAAAGGGACAGAAAGTCTAGTGCGTTCCTCCATTTTTGCTTCTGTTGCTTTTGCTGTTTTCTGTCACCATGAACTGTTGCTCACTACCATGTACTACTCTGCCTTAAAGCCAGCCAAGTATAGAATAAACATTCCACAAACTGTGAGCTAAATAAACCTTTGTTAAATCTCAGTCTATAGAAAGAATGAGAAGGTAGGGTAAAGGAATAAAGGGCCAGAAAAGATATAGGACAAAAAAGTAATCCAAGTATCTATTCAGTAAAAAAGCACTGCTTAGGTAAGGCCTTAGTCTGTGTTACTGTAACAAGAATACCTAAAAATAAGGTGGTTTGTAATGAATAGAACTATGTTGACTCACAGTTTTGGAAGACAGAAGTCTAGTATTAAACTGGCAGCAATTGGCAAGCACCTTGTCAACACATGGTGAAAAACAGAGAGCAAGAGTAATTCAAGAGGGGATATTCCCCCTTCAATAATGGCCTGATTCTCACCTTTGAAGGTATGGATTTCCAGCTATGAGGGTGGAATCCTTCTGGCCTGGTCACTCCCACATCTTAATATAATCACCATGAAAATTTAATTTCGTGTGAGTTTTTAAGGGGACAGACATGCACACTCTGGCTTACATGGGCCACTTATCAGTCTTTACTGAAAAATACTAATGTTGATAACATGAAGATAAATAATGAAACATCAGTTAAATTTGCAGTATAAATTATGAGAAATATGTGATACAGATTTCTTTCAAATATCCACCTCATTTGTGCTTGAGCTGTATGAAACTCTATGAAGTGATATGAAGCTGTCTTGTAAAAATGACAGGTATAGTCAAGTTCATTTATAGAGTAGAAGCTATTTTGATCTTGATTATAAACTTTGTTGCACTGGGTAGCTAAGCTTTTACTGCTGTGTCCTTATCGTGATGTCAACTCTTAACTAATATATGCTATGAGTTCAGTTTTATTCTCATTATTAGGAAAAACATTACAAGTGAAAGGTTAAACAAGTCTTAGCCTTACATTTAAGATTTTAAAAATAATTCTGGGAGTAGAAATAAATAAATGAATATTTATTATATAATATATGTGTGTATATTTGCAGTTGTATCTCAATGCATATAATAAACATTATTGCTGTGGTAGTATTCTATTTAGTATACTTTTAAATGCAGATTACCTAAAAAATACTTCTGTGGTATATCCATATTAATAATTGATTTAATAGAGAATTTAAACAGAAAAAGCCTGCATTGGGGATTTTCTTATAGTTTGGTAATTTCAAGTTGTATAGAGCATAAATGTTTATTTCTGTTGCTTAGTCATCATCATTACAAAAAAAAGTAAAAGTCTTTACATTTGGAATAGGAAATTTAATCTACTTCTAAGGTACCCAAAATTGATCCCATAATATGCTTATTACATTGCAACATTATAAATGTTTAAGAAATGAAATAATCCATGTACTGTCAAATCATAATATTTCTATTTTATACTGTGAGTTATTTCTTTCTTTAATTATAAAATTCTAGAAAGGAAAAGAGTGCAATAGCTGTTAAAATACAGAAGACAGTAAAAACATGAATAATGTGTTAAATGTGAGAATTCAGACAATTTAATCAAATTCACTAGTACATGTTCATTAGTTCATTAGTATGAGTAAAAATAGAAATTAAATAGAAAGCTATTTGAATTTTTGTAATGCTGTCTCCAAAATTCATCAAAAATGATTAATATGTTAGATCAATGATATAAAGAATATTGGAATGGTATTATATTTATTTCTTCTCCCATGTTTTATAGCTCAGTGGTATTATATTTCTTTCTTTCTCCCATGTTTTACAGCTCAACATGAACTCTGCTCCTACATTCATGCATTTTCCTCCAAAAGGCAGGCCCAAGAGAGCTGATACTTTTGACCTTCAAAGAATTGGATTCGCAGCTGAACAGTTAGCAAAATGGATTGCTGACAGAACAGATGTTCATGTATGTTTTTCTTTGCCATATTTAAAATTTTTATTTATTTATTTTTTAATTTTAAAGAGAAAAAAAGTAAAAATAGCAGGGAAATAGAATTTCAAAACAGGCTAGTAGGAGAGTAACCATAACTAATTAATTATGTATTGTTATTTTCATAATAGTTATTCAGCATACAAGATACAGGCATGAAATATTGTCCAAAAAAAGTATTAGCACAAAACTTTCTTTTCAATGAACTAAGAGAAACTAACTGTATAACTATCACAGCTATTGTGTGTGTGTGTATATGTATATTTTTACCCCATCTTTCCTTTTCCCTATCTCCTATCACTGTTTTTTGTTTCTTTTGAATAATTTCTTCCCTATTTACAATATCTGTAACATTTTGTATCTTACTTACTCCTTCAGTTTCTCATACTAATGAGACAATTTTATATTTACACATGTGGGTCTGATTTATTTCACTTATGAGTATGGTCTTGAGTGACATCCATTTACCTATAAAACTCCCAAGTTTATTTTTCTTTATGGGTGAGTAGTATTTCATTATGTGAAAAAAAACCACTTCTTTTTTATAAATGCTTCAGTTGATGGGAATTTGGATTGTTTCCAAGATTTATATATTACAAATTGTGCTGCTATAAATGTGGGTGCACATACATAGCTGTGGTATGATGTTTTCAGTTCTTCTGGAAAGATACCCAAAAGGGGAATAGTTGGGTTTAATCCTGGTTTTTTAAGGAATTGCCACACTGATTTTCACCATGGTTGCATCAGTGTACACTCCCACCAGCGATGGAACAGAGTTCCTTTTTCCCTACAACTCCACTAGCATTTGTTATCTATTGATTTTTTTGATGATAGCCATTCTTTCTGGGGTGAGATGGAATCTCAGCTGTTCTAATTTGCGTTTCTTGAATGACCGGTGATGCTGAACAGTTTTTCGTACATTTATTTGCCGTTTTTATTTCTTTATCTGAGAAGTGTGTATTCATCTTAGATGCCCATTTTTGGATTGTGTCTTTGAATTTTGGGGGCCTGATTTTTTTCATTTCTTTATATGTTCTAGATAGAAGTCCTTTGAGGGAACACTGCTAACTCTGAATTGTCTTTTCACTTTGTTGGTGCTTTCCTTTGTTGAGAAGATTTTTAATACTTTTTTTTTTAAGAGGAGACTATATTTATTGAGAGAAAGAAAGCTTCTGTCTGAGAGAGAGACAAAAGGGGTCCCAAATGGGATGCCAAAGACTGTCTTTTCTAGGGACTTTTATAGAGCCAAACCACCAGATAAGATGGTTTAAGGTGGGGAAAGATGAGAACTCACAAGGTGAGCATGAGATGAGACAGAATTATGGTCAACCAATAATATTATGCATATAATTGCTCAGGTAAGATTGATTAAATTGGGATCCAATAAGGAAGCATGAGGAACAGAGCCTTTACATGTAGGGGGTTGGAATAGTGACCTGGTTTCCTCAAGGTGATAGATACATATTTAGAATATTAATCCATGTTGTTTATGCTTAGGGTGTGGCTGCATTTGCTGTCTTTTGTCTTGAGGTCTGGCCCACAGCAGAAGGTGTTTGTTTTCCATCTGGTCTTCTGCCCTGGCTCCTTCTAGAGTTCAGCCCTGTCTGACTGCCTATAATATTCTATGTAACTCAGCTGCCTGTAACATTCACCCTCTGAAGTAGTACCCCAAACTGCCATGAGGGAGCAGTGAGCAGTGACCATTTTTGCTTCTTCAGGCTGAAGGAGTTACAGTTGTTAATCAAAAGTCAGATACTCTACAGACGGTCAATCTAAAGGCCCTTGATAGATTCCAGACATTTTCATCTTGGGTAGCTGTACAGCTTTAACTCTGGAGGACACAAAGCCAATGGAAGCTTTTTAATTAAGTGAGATCCAATTTTTTGATTCTTTGTAGTATTTCTCATGTGGTCTGGGTTTTGTTAATGATGTCTCCCTTATCTTCAAGATTTCTACCTGTTGTCTCATCCAGTAGATTTTGTGTTTCTGTTTTAATGTTTAGATCTCCGATCCATTTTGACTCAGTTTAATGCATGGTGATAGACATGGATCTAGTTTAAGTCTTTGGCATGGGAAAGTCAGTTTTTCCAGCACCGTTTATTAAAGAGGCTATCTTTCTTCCAGTGAACATGTTTGGGCTCCATTTTTGACGATAAGGTGGTTCAATTTGTTTGGAGTTGTGTCTGCATCTTTTAGTTTGCTACAATGATCCTGCAGTCTGTTTTTGTTTCCCCCCCACCCCCCAAAACCATGTTGTTTGTAGTATCTTTACAAGTCAGGGATTGTGATGCTTCCTACCTTAATTCTGTTGCCAGAGTTGCTTTTGCTATTCTAGGTCTTTTCTGGTTCCAGATGAATTTTAGGAATGTTTTCTCTAGTTCTGTGAAGTGTGCTAATGATGTTTTGATCGGGATTGCATGAAATCTGTGTAACAGTTTCAGGAATAGGGCCATTTTCAGTATGTTGGTTCTTCCTTTCCATAAGCAAGGGATATGTTTCTGTTTTTTGATATCTTCTTTGATCTCCTTTTTCAGAATAGTGTAATTTTCAATGTATAGATCCTTCCTTTGATAGATTGATTCATAAGTATTTCATTTTTTTGGATGTTATTGTGAAGGGTGTGGTTTCCTTAATTTCTCTGTCACTTTATTGTGTATAAAAATGCCGTTGATTTTTGAGTGTTGACTTTGTACCTAGCTACATTACTCAATTTGATTATTAAATCTACAAGTCTCTTGGTGGAGCATATGGGGCCTTCTATATAGAGTATCATGTCATCTGCAAATAATGTTAATTTCTTCCCTTTCTATCCTTATTCCTTGTGTTTCACTCTCTTTTCTAATTGCTCTGGCTAATGTTTCCAGAACTGTATTGAATAGGAGAGGTGTTAGTGAACATTCTTGTCTTGTTCCTGATTTTAGAGTGAAAGCTTTCTATTTTTAACAGTTTATTATGATGTTAACTTTTGGTTTGTCACAGATGGCTTTTGTCAGATTAAGAAAAAAACCCTCTATTCCAATTTTTGCAGAGTTTTTATCATGAATGGATGTTGAATCTTGTCACTGTCTTTTTCTTCATCTATTGAGATGATCATGTGGTTTTCATCTTTGGTTCCATTAATATGGTGTATTACATTGATTGATTTGTACATCTTGAAACTTCCGTGCATCCCTGGATGAATCCTACTTGGTCATGGTATATAATGTTCTTGATAATTTACTATAATTTCCAGTATCTTATTGAATATTTTTGTGTCTATGTTCATTAGGGAAATTGGTTTGTCATTTTTTTTTTGGGGGGGGGCTGGTTTCTCTGGTTTTGGAAATAGAGTAATACACTGCCTCCAAAAGTGATTCTTGAACTATTACTTTCCTTTCAATTTCCTTAAAGAGTTTCAGTATTAGTGGCATAGTTTTTCTCTAAATTTCTTGTAGAATTCAACAGTGAAACTGTCAGGACCTGGGCTTTTCTTTGTTGGTAGATTGATAATTACATTTTCAATTCCATTGGCTGATATTAGGTCATTTAGAATTTTTACATATTCTTGATTTAGTTTTGACAATTTGATTGTGTCTAGGAATCTATCCATTTGTTTTGTATTTTTCTTATAAGAATATAATTTCTTGCCAGAGTCCAGCTGTGGCAGGGCTCAGGGGTCCCAAAGGTGGTCAGGGAGTCAGCGAGTGAGAGACAGAAGACACTGCACACCAGTCTATGAGTGAATCTGAATCTACTTTATTTTTCAGAAGCTGGAGTATATATTTGCTAACTTTTGGCAGTAACCTAAACCCCAAGCAGGAAGCATCCCAGGCTTAGGGCCAGGCAGGGATAATCTTAAACAATATGTGTTAATTAACTTTTTTCACCTTTGTTACACTTAAATCTTGTTACTTAATTAGCTTGGGAAATGTAAACTGACACACGGGATGCCCACAGGAGGGAGAAATGGAGCAGCAGCTGTGAAGCTATCATGCCGCTCCCTACATTTTTTCCCTTATTACTTATGGGAGTATGGCAGGCCCTGTGAGGATAGCGCCTGTCTTGGGTCAAGGACTCTTCATATGAATCCAACCAGGCCTTACCCATCATGGGCCTGCAGGACAGCAATTGGTCCTGTGCCTGTCTTAGGCGGCCGGTGACGTAACATATGTGTCCTAGTTGCCCGTCTCTGGCTGCCTGTAGGACAGCGCCTGTCTTGGGTCAAGGACTCTTCATATGAACCAACCAGGCCTTACCCGTCATGGGCCTGCAGGACAGCAATTGGTCCTGTGCCTGTCTTAGGCAGCTGGTGGCGTAACATATATGTCCTAGTTGCCTGTCTCTGGCTGCCTGTCCAGTGTCTCAGGGTAGTTGTCTCACAGGAATTTTGTAAATCCTCCTCCATGAGCTCTTTCATTTAAAGCTTTTGTATAAACTCTCTCATACTACTCACAGAAGGTAAAATTTCACAATTAGTTTTTACAAAGTTATCTAGAGGGTTTCTAGTAACTCCTCTGGAGTTTCTATTTTCGATTTCATATTGAGTATTACATGAAAATATATATATGTGATTTACACAAATTACAATTATCAGTACAAAACATTACAAGATCCTTGCGCTCAATTCCCACATGCGGTGTCCTTTTCCTGGAGAAGCGATTCCTTGAAGCGCTCTCCTCCATCCATGGACCTTGTCACAAGGTGTGGATGGACTAGGATGCGGCATGGATGGAAAAGGGCACCGCAATTTCTTATGATGGGTATTAATAGTCTTTGAATTCTGTAGGATCTTTTGTGATTTCCCTCATTTTATTCCTAAATGTATGGATTTGTGTTTTTTCTTTCCAGTTTTTGATGAGGTTGGCTAATGATTTATCAGTTTTATTAATTCTTGCAAAAAACCAACTTTTCGATTCATTCTTTGTGTTGTTCTATTAGTATCAGTTGCATTGATTTCTGCTGTTATCTTTATAATATTTTCCTTTGTATAAGCTTTGAGTTTGATTTGTTCATCTTTTGCTAGAAGTTTTAGGTTCAACATTAGATTGTTTATTTGAACTCCTTTTATTTTGCTGATGTGAGAGTTTATTGCTATAAATTTCCCTCTTAGGACTGCTTGCTTTGCATCCCATAAGTTTTTTTAATTATTATTTAATGGTATATACTGTTTAATTTTGTTCTTAATTTCCTCTGTGACACATTGGTTGTTCAGAAGTGTGTTGTTTAATTTCCATTTGTTTATGTAGTTTTTGTGATTTCTTTTGTCATTGATTACCAGTTGCATTGTGTTATGGTTAGTATACATGCAATGACTTCAGTTTCTCATTTACCTAAACATATTTTGTGGGCTAACATGTCTAGTTTGAAGAACATCCCAGGTGAAACTGAGAGGAATGTGTATTCTGATGTTGGTGTGAAATCCTCTATACACATCTATGAAGTCCATTTGTTCACAGGCTTCATTTAGTTCTGATACTTCGTTGATTTTTTTGTAAGATTGGAGTATTAAGGTCCTGTACTATACTTGTGTTAGTGTGTTAGTACTTAGTCTTTTTTTTTTTTTCTGGTACCGGGGATCAAACTCACGACCTTATGCTTGCCAGGCAAGTGCTTATGCTGCTGAGCTCAATCCCCAGCCCCACTTACTTGTTGTTTGAAGTCTGTTAATGTTTTATGTACTTGAGTACACCAGTGTGTGGTGCATATGTATTTATTATTGTAATCCTTTCTTCTTGGAGTTTTCCCTTAACAAATATGTAATGACCTTCCTTGTCTCTTTTGATCAGTTTTGGATTGAAATTTGCATTGTCTGCAAATAGAACAGCAACTTCTTTTTCCTGTGCCATGCAGTGTTCTTTTCCATTATTTAACTTTTCATCTATAAATTTCTTTTGGGTTAAATGTGTTTCTTGAATGCATATTGTTGGATCTTGTTTCTTGATCCATTCTGCTACTCTGTTCATTTTGTTTGGTGCATTGAGACCATTTCCACTCATGTGTATAACTGTTATGTATTGACTTATCTTCTTCATTTTATTTTCCTCTTATCAGTTCTGTCTTCTCCCTCTGTTTAATTGTGTGGCATGCTTTTCAGTGTCTTCCTATTCATTTTCGTGTGTTTGTGGTCTTTGTTATGTCTGTCTAATATATCCTTCAGAGCATTATTTAGTGCTAGTTTGGTGGTCATGAATTTCTTCTTTTCTTTGTCATGGAAGTACCTTGTTTCTCTGTTGATGTTGAAAGATGGTTTTGTGGGTTACATCAATCTGGGCTAAAGATTGATTTTAGGTTTGAAATATTTCACTTCAAGCTCTCCTTGATTTGATGTTGAGAATTCTACTGTGATTCTGATGGACTGTCCTTTACAGTGATATGTTCTGTAGCTATATTTAATATTTTGTTCTTGTTTTGAATTTCTGAAATCTTGATTATTATATGTCTTGATGTGGATTTATTTTGGTCATGTCTATTTGGAATTCTGTGTGCTTCATGTATTTGTATGTCAAAATCTTTATCCATGTTTGGGAAGTTTTCTGCCATTATTTGTGTGCAGAGATTTTTAGTGGCTTTTGCACTATTTCAAGCTTTCTCATTGACTCTAATCAATCATATTATTATTCTTTGCTTCGTCTTGTAACTGTTGTATTGGTTTTTGCTAGTTCCTTGATGTTTTTAAGATGCATTGTTTTCCTGGTTGCTAATCACATTCCTGTCTTCTAGGTCTGATATTGTATTCTTGTCTTTATTCAATCTGTTGTGTATACTTTCAGTGGAGTTTTAAATCTGGCTTCTGTTTGGATTTGTTTCATTGATTGCTTGTCTTGTCTATATTGGACATATATGATTTCTGTCATTTTCCTAAGCACCTCTATTTTTTTTTATCTGTGTCTGCTTTAATGTCTTTCATTCTGAATGTCATTTCTTTTTGCATCTTTGATATTTTTTCTGTGGCCTCTTCCACTTGTTTTTTCACTTCTGCTATCATTCCAGAAAGTTCTATTTGTTGACTTCTGATTTCCTCTATCTCTTTGTATTCTGGACTTGTCTTAGGTGGGCTGGGTATTTGGGGTTGCATTTTGCTTTTTTCCTTTTGTCATTTTCTAACTTTTAGTTTACTTTTTGTGTTAATGCTTTTGGATTTTTTAAGTTAGATATTTTTGTCTCTGGTGTCTGAAATTTTCCTAGGAGTTATCTGTTCTTCAGATTGTCTTCTAGGTATAGGCAGTTGTTGGTCTTTATGTTTATTCCAGGAACCTACCTTCTGAAAATACTAAGAAATGAAGTTACTATCAATTTGATTGAAGGCCCATTTCTTTGGCACTAGACTGTGGTGATGGTTATGACCCCTTATAATTGTAGTGTTGCATATAAGGGAGAAAAACTGATTATAACAGGTGTGGCATCCTTGTTAAAGTAGTACTGTGAGCAATAACCATAAACCAAGAACAGTCTGGCTACTGACGTGAGTTAACTATTAGCCTGATTTCTTTAACTGTAGGATCAAGTTCTATAATTATATAATATAATACAACTTATACCAGGAAATTGTATGCAACAATTTTCTACTTTGTAGAGTGATTGTACCTTGTTATGGTGTGGGTCGGGGGACATTTAGGAGGGTTAGTAGAAAGGCTATAGCGGTGGCTGAAGTTTAATATAATAGGAACAAGTGTGGTATGCATAGCATGATCATCCATGTTTGGGTAGTTGTAGGATACAAGAAGGAGGAATTGGAAGAGAAAACTTAGAATTATTGAAGTTAACCAGGAAAAAGCAGTGACAATGTTTACTCTCATGAAAGACTCATAAAATTAAACAAGATATTTGACAAAAGAGAGGAAGATGACGAACAGAATAATACAAAGAAAAAGTTTAGAGATTGAAATCCTGATTGACAGAAAAGAAGGTGGAAAAGAGAAATAGGAAAAAAGGAGGGAAAAAATAGGAAACAAAAATAATTTCAATGCATGAGAAATACATTAAAAATGGTTAACTCATCAGAAACCTCTTGAGCCTGGTTTTTACCAGGTTTATGATCTTCTGAACTCTGACTAGGATCTCCCATAAAGAACAGTCGAAGGCCTTCCAGCTCTACTCTTTCAGGTGATGTCTCTAAATCTTTCCACACCTCTCCCTACAGGCAGGGGATTTAGCTCAGCAGCATAAGGGCCTGCCTGGCAAGTGTGAGATCCTGAGTTCAGTCCCTGGTATCAAAACAACAACAACAACATCAACAACAACAACAAAGTCTCTCTACAATCCATTCCCGAAGGCTCCTGAACCATATGGTCAGGCATAGTCACAGCAACAACCCTACTTCTCTGAGACCGAATTCTGTGTGGAGTAGAACTTAAGGGTGTAATCAAGAATGTTTAAAATTCTTAGCTATAGATATTTTTTAAACAGCATTCAGCTTAATGTAAAAAAAAATTGGAATGTCTAAAGTGAGAGACTTAATAACTATACTGTAGCATAACTGGAAATTGATTTTCAGGAATATTTCAGATAGAATGATGTTCAAAGTGTGAGGTAGGGTTTTGGAAAATTACTATTAAAGCAAGTATTATAATAATGTATCATAGCGTTATTGTTATAGTATATATCATACTGTATGTTACTATATTGTATTATCTAAAATTTTGCTTTAAACATGAATATGAATATAGGTTGAAATAAACCATTTATTATAAAAGGAAATGAATGAAAGTGTTGATGGTAATGTCCATGTGAAAGGCTTATGGTAATTTTTCTTCTTGCTGTCTTCACTATTTTCTAAAGTCAACAGCCAGTCATTTAAAAGTCCATTTATGCTAGAGGTCATCCAGAAACGTTTTTTGCAAAAGGGGCAAAACATTCATTCTGAGTAAAAGTGGTTGTGTCATCATTCATTTATATGATGTTATTACCTGTGTTGTAGATTTTAGTGATATTTTGGTGACTAACCTTATTTCATAATTCTCATCAATTTTTAAATATTTTAGCAAATCATTTATTATGTAGTGTATCATTAGTTGGTGCATTGTGGGTACACTGAGAGTACTAGTAATTCTTAATAAGAAATGCTAAATTTTAAATATAAATTATTTTATCCTATCACATTTATATATCTTGTCAATAAATTTACAAAGTAAAAAGTTATTTGAAAATAATTTCAACTTTAAAATACTTTAAACATGAAAATAATACAAATAGTACCAATGTGTGTCCTTACTCAAGTTTTCCTTGTTAATATTTTATCACATGAGCTTGTGAGTCTTAAGTCTGTTCTATCCGTCTTTCTCTTGTCTATGAAGTTTTTTTTTCTGAAAGAATAATTTCTGTAAATGATAATTCGCAGTAATAAGTATGAATTCCATATGCTTATACCTGTATAATATTTTTATTAGAGCTGTTACTATCCATGCTACAGTTTTGTTAGCTGAGATAACATCTTTTTCTAATGTTTTCCTGTCTTTCAAGATGAAGTCTAGAGTCAGTTGTTTCTTTTAAATGTCATGTGTTGTAAGTCTGTTTTTACCTGGGCTATTTCTGTAGCCTATGTCCTTTAAAGATGTTTACAGCCAGAAGAACATAGCCCTAGCCTGCTTTTCAAATAAAATGATTCTTACTTGATTTACTTGATGTTTACTTATGGCTGGATTCTACTTATGTGTTCTCAACTATAATACTGAGTAGGTCCTGTTTACTTTGAATGTGGAATCAAAATATTTCTCATTCCCTCATTTATGTGTAGTTACTTATCTTTCTTTTTACTTCCCTTACATTAATTGTTTGTAAAGACACCTTAAGAGCATTCAAATAGTGTTTCTCGCTCAACGTTTATGCTTGGATATAGCAGCCAGCAATGATTCTTGCCTGATTCACTTTGCGCTATGGTGCTTGCAAAATTGATGTTTACAATTCTAGCTGTATCTCCATATTTCTTGCTGGCTTTCAGTATTCTACTGTAATTGAGAGTTCTACTTCTTTTATCCATTTGTTTTTGTCTTTCAGTCACCTATTTATCATTGCTATGGGACTATAAGTTGCATTTTGGATTATAAGCATTTTTAAATGTTCACATATTAATAATGTTTTATTATTTAAAAACAACTTTCTGGTGAGGAAGAGATCCTCTAGGTGCTCTTCCAGGATTGCTCCTCCTGGATCATCCGGTTTTAATGGATGACAGAGAGCCCAGGCAGGGAGTCTGTCTTTGATAAGTAAACTAATCAGTCCAGAGGCATACCTCCTTTTTCTAGCCTGTCTATCATAGGGGACAATACCCTTCTGCTTTAATCATCCAAGGGCCAGGACCAGACAACTAGAGAACACTTATACAGGCCATTTTTCACCAAAATCATCCACACTCATTAATCTTAAACTGTTCACTCACCTCACCCTGTCTTTTCTAAAGATACTTCAACAAGGGCAGTGGCCTCATCTTCCTGTGGCTTCTGTCTTCTGCCTCTGGATTGCTCTGGTATCTTTCTTATGTGGCCCTGAATGTTGTATGGTGTCTTTTGTCTCTAGGACCTGTGGCTATAATCACTTTCTTTTTTCCTGAACTTGTTATTCCTAGCTGACCATGTTGCAGAACAATGCATAATGAATTATTCATACCCTTGTGGTTTGTAATCTATTGCTGTTTTTAATTTGATACTAAAATTGTTCTAGGTTTGAATAATGGGAGCTTCTTCATCCTGGTGCCTGTGTTCTTGTGACATGCCTCCATCTTTACTTTTTAAATGCTTTCTAATTTTCTGACATAAAAATTTGTTCCAGGCTCTTACTGCATCTGTTTGTGCAGCTGTTCTATCCAGCACTCAGTCATCTATTCCTAAGACCTTGCCTGGTTCCTTTATGTAGGAAATGTTTGTTAGGCCCCAGAGCTATATGTGCTATTGAATTTGGAATTCACACCATTTGTATTGAATTCTAAAGAAGAGGCTTTATGGCTTAAAGGAGAACATCAAGAGAGCTCACACATGAGGAAAGCATTAGCAGGTCATTTTTCTGTTGAGATTTATACCCAGTTATATATAAATCTTTTTAATAGTAAAAAGACAAAAATCCAATCTAATATGGTCAAAGGATCAGAATAAACATTTTTGTGAGGAAAATCTAGAAATAGCCGCTAACCATCTGTTTAACATTGTCAGTCACAAGGGAAAGACACGCTAAACCACAAGAAGATAACACTTCATATCCAGTAAGATAGCTACAAACAATATTAGGTAATAAGCATTGGCGAGGAAATGGAGAAGTTGGAAGTCTCACATGCAGCTGAGGAGATGTCAAATGTTCTGGCCACTGTGGTTACAGCCTGGCGTGTTCTCAAACTATTAAAGATGTCCTATCATCATTACACTCCTTAGTTTCCATGGAAGAAACATGGTAACATATTAAAAAAAAAGAAAAAAGAAAAATGGTAACATATGTGCACAAAAAATAACTTGCATACCTATGTTTATAGTAGCATTATGCCTAGTAGCCATAAGGTGGAAACAATTTAAACACCTGTCAAATAATGAATGGAGAAACAAAATATGATACAGCCATACTGGGGAATGTTACTCAGTCATAAAAATGAAGTACATTATTGATGTATGCTCCTATAAGGATAAATCTTGAAAACATTATGCTAAGCAAAGGAAGCCAGTTACAACAAACCATACCTTTTATGGAAGCCTAGAATTAGAACTTTCTACAGACAGAGAATAGATTAGTTCTTACCTAAGGCCACCAGTTGGGAGGAATAGTTGGATGACTGGAGGTGATGAAAATTCTGGTATGGCTGTAATAATTTGTAAACATACTAACAGCTGTTATATACACTTTGGGTGAATTGTATGGCATATGAGTTATGTTTTAATAAAGCCATTTTTAAAAGTTCCAAATTGAAATTATACAAATCTACCCTCATCTTATTGCTACCATTTACTAGATGATCCAAGCATGATGCATGGCATCTTTGGGCTGAGTTACATGTGTGTGGTTTGTGTATTGTTGAGTGTACTCATCTAAAATGCAGAGAAAGTTGCTCTTTTACACACCTGTTATATTTTTAAATTGCATCTTTTCCTCTTAAAAAGAGTGAGTGTTAATGCCAGATGTAAATATAGGATGAAATGTTTCTGAATTCTTCTGCTGAAGATTGGAAGGACTAGAATATGGTCAAAACAAAAACTTAGCATTTCTCCTTCCCTTTCACAAATTTTCATTGCATTTTTGCAGATTCGGGTTTTCAGACCACCCAACTACTCTGGCACCATTGCTTTGGCCTTGTTGGTGTCACTTGTTGGTGGTTTGCTCTACTTAAGAAGGAACAACTTGGAATTCATCTACAATAAGACTGGTTGGGCCATGGTATCTCTGGTATGTTGTTACATTTTCCTTTTTTCTCTTTATTGCATAGTAGTATGAGATTTAAATATTAACAAAACAAGACTTTTACTGTAATGAAATTCTAGTCTTAAGGAAAACTTGAATTTTTATGGCTTAGATAACACAGTATAAATTGACGGTAAACTTATGCTATCTTCCTTTTACTTTTCAGTATTAAAGTCTAATGTCCCTTAGTGCTTGGCTTGTTACAAATGCTAACTAAATACATGGTCAAATATATTTAGAAACATGATTGGAATTAATTAATAACGGGGTAATTTGCAAACAAGTAATTTGCAAATGTACTTATTCACTATTTGTTTTTCAGCAGCCAGTTCTTTTGCCTCTTCTGTGTGTCTGATATCTGTTAGATATTGTGGAAATAAAGATAAGACACAGACTCTATCTATAATGAATTCATTGTTGAAATACAGACTATATGGTATACACTGTGAGGGAGGTAAGCAAAGCTAAGGGAGCTATAGGAACAAAGTAAAGATACCTGAGTGTGACAGGAGCTGGGTTTTGAAGACTAATTGAAATTCTAAAGGTGTTAAGACCAAATAATCAACATATGTTAAACCTTGACTATTCAGAGAATCACAGTTTGGTGTGGCTGCAGCAGTGTTAACCAAACAAGGAGGTGTAAAAATGACCCTAGAGGAGACAAGGCACCTTTGCAGTGTTGAATTATGGATTTGTATCCTATAGTCAGGGAAAGCCACTATATACTAATACTCCATGACAAATGACATGACTAAGTTTATGTGATCAGTGATCACTGCTGGCAGGGGCAGTTGATTGAGAAGAGTGAGTTTGGCAGAGGAAAGACTGGTTCAGATGATGTTAGAAGAATCCAGCTGAGCATAATCCTGTTTCATTTTCAACAAAAGTAAGTTTCTTCATTTGATTATGATCATGCTACATGATCTTCAATTAGCTACTAAAACTGAAATATAAACATTCTATAACTAAAACAAAATTGAGCATTATATTTCTATTTTTAATAGCTCTATTAATTAAAATATTGGTATAAGTAGATATTATGAGCAATGGCACAAAATTTATATTATCCAAATAGACAAAATATTAGAAAATAGTTTTCCTGATGATATTGTATTAATATAATTTTAACTTAATTATTTTGTAAGACATGACTGCAAAGCAGAAAATTGTAACATTGCATTAATAACTTGATATTTACATGGGTGTTTTTTTTGTATGACAGCTGTAACATATAAAAGGATAAATTGATTGTACTGTGCCAGTGTTCCTGTGTTTTAAGTCATTCAGTATCAAAACTAACTTTACCGTGTTGAGTTTAAGATTGATGTTGTAATTTCCAGAGAACAGCTGAAAACAAGCAAAAGATAAACTTAGTACAAAGATTAAAATGGATACTAAAAATATATTTATCATCAATACAAAAATGTGAAAAAGAGAACAGAGGAATAACAATAAATGAACAAAGAATTACAAATTTAAAACAATTGCAGTCCTAAATAAGTCATTTTCATATATTTGTGTGAATTAAAGGTAGACTTAATCCTCTAATCAAGTCAAAGAGTATCAAGCTGGATAAAATGTAGTACCAGACTGGGTGCTATCAGAGAAGAGACACTGTAAAGGCCAAAGTATTGAAAACAAATGAGAAATACATACTCAAAGGACCTAAATAAATGGAGAGATATGGTATATTCAGTATCTCAAGGCTTAATGCCTTTAAAGATATGGCAATTAAAATCCTGACAGATCTTTTAAAGTAAAGCAACATACCATTTCTGACATTAATATAGAATGTCATAGATGACTGGAATATCCAAGTAACTTTTGAAAGTAAAAGAACACAATCGAACCATTTACATTATCTGATTAAAAGACTTACTGTGAAATTATAATGATTGAAACATTGCTGAATTAAGCTAAAGATAGGTACCTATTAGCACTGGAATAGAATATAGGATCCAAAAATAACATGTATATATATGTGTTCAGTTCAGTTTTTATCTTACGAGTAAAGTACAATGCAAAAAATGATGCTGAAAAATAGCATAGGTACATGATAAGCCTCTTATCTCATATTGAATATAAAAACATACTCAAAATGGATTATAGTGCCATATATCTTCTGGGGGGAGAAGGATATAGTACCTTGGAGGTTCTTCTGGAAGGGCACAGGAAAGCTTTATAACCAAAAGAATGAACATAAAACAAAAGATAAATTGGACTTCATTAAGGTTCAAAATTTCTGCTCTTCACAGATACCATTTAAGTAATGAAAAGACCATCTATAATCCATAGACTAAGGGAAAAATACTTAGAAACTTTGTCATAAGGGATAGATATTTACAACATGTCAAGACTTAATAATAATTCAGTAATAAGAAACCCCAAAACTTTTTTAAAAATTGACTGCCTGCTTATAGACTAAGATGGAGTAAAGACGTGCCAGCCTCCCAATATATATAAGTGTAAAACTAGAGAGAATCTGACACTTATATATTTGATGCATCTAAAAAGCAAATATCAACAGACTGACTAGGTAAGAATATCAGCATTCAGAATTAGAAGACAGGAATTTTTTTTTTTTTATTTTGGTTTTTTGGCTTGAATTCAGTGCAGGATGAAACTTGAAAATGAACAGCAATGTAGACAGAAAAGTATCTAGGAGAAGAAATGGGGAGGGGAATTTGAAAAGCTTGGAGATAATTCTAGTTCTGACCCAAAAAGTAGAGAAGGGAAATTTGAACAGCTTGAAGAGATTAGAGCAGATGAGTCTTTAGGTGTTTGTTTTGTTTTGAAATCTTCTTTCCCTTATCTCTGATCCCTCTTCACCAGAACCTCCAAGAAATTCTGAAGTGATAGAGCAGTGGAGGCAGTGAAAGTAACTCTTTGGTATCTGGCCATGAATTTTCAAGGATGTGGGCCAGGAGGAACACCTGGCAGTTATTTCCTGGCTGGGATTCTGCAGTGGGAGTTCAGGAGAGACACAGGAGGGTCCACTGTCTGATTTTTGTAAGAACAGCAATGTATTTACCAAATGGAGTGCTAAAGCTAAGCAGCTGAGATGCCTTCCTCCTGCCCAGTGCTGTTAGGCACCATGGCAAAGTTTGTAGATGGGTTTGGTTGCTGCTTCTATGCCAGCTTTTCTGTTCTTTGGTTGAGACAGGCAATGTTGAGCTATATCCAAGGAGTCAACCGCACACGCTCATGAAACCGAAGAGCACTGTGGGCCTCTCTAGCCTCCAGGTAACATGCAAGTGGCTGTCACTGCTGTTGCCACTGCTGCTTGTGCTGTGTGATCTTGGTGATGGCTACTATTAGGACACTGAGAAGTCTGTAGTGACTCATCCTACATGGCATCACCCACTGAGTTTGACAAGATTACCTTCTTTATTTTCAGAGAAAACTAAGATCTTTCGAGGCCTTTGAAGAGAAGCATCTTTGAAGAGCACTATTTTGCCTCCATTGAATTTGTAGGCATTTATTAGAATCAGGGACCTACTGAGAGTTAGTAGTTTTGTTAATATATGTTTACATTATATAATATTACATTTGTCTTGAGAAATTGGTATACACATACATACCACATCTTAAGATCACTTTCATCTCCACAGACTACCTTCTTTTCTACCATCTCTCTTTTATTTTGCTCTTTAAATTACTTATATTTTGAGTATATATTGATTTTAATTGCCCAATCTTTCTTTTGGTTAGCATTAAATAGTTACTGGACACAGCTCTGCTCCCAAGAGCTTCAACTGGTTTTGGTGTCTCTGTCAGGAGATTGTAAGTAGTGGCTGGGAAATTTCTTGCTGGCTGTTTTAGGTTTTTTTTCCTGGATTCTTTTTTTATCTATTAGGCAGGTTTAACTGGGCTAAAAAGAGCCATGGACCAGTGGTTCTTCTCGTAACCTGGATTATTATAAACAATCTACAGATAGTTCCTTAGACCCATCAGCATTGCTGGTGGAGTGCATTGTGGCATCCACTTCCATGACCATCCTACAAATACCTTTGAGATACTTGGGCTCTTGGAAAATCCAAAAGCACTTTCAAGAATGTTTTGAGAGATAGTCAGAATATTTACTGTTCTAGTACACATTTTGCTCAATTGCTTAGCCTCTCACTGTGCCTGTTTGTTGAGCTTCCAGGAATCAAAGTGATTAATGAAGACAACTAGCACAATTGAAGTTAACACTTACAGAGTCACTGTGAGCAAGAGATCAAAATGCCAACTCCCCAGTGTTTCATTTTTTCCCCTAGTGTGACACTGGGAAAAGGAAAGGTGATTCTCAATGCAGGTAGGGACTCATTGTACTATAGAGCAGTCTCTCAAAAGGCCTTTGATAGTCTTGTCATAGGTAGTTAGGGAAGGCCAAGGAATGGCAGTCCTGGATGAGATTGAAGAACGTGCTGCAGCTGACTTAGCATGTTCCTCCAGGCAGATCTTGCCAAGGTAAGCACCTCTCCTGAGGCTCCTGAATGGGCTAGACATGGAGATATTCATGTTAGCATGTTAGTGTGAGGGAACTTGACTCCTTGACTGAAAGTCTTCCAGAAAGCTGTAATGCTTTGGCTCTGCACTTAATCTGGCAGGGGAAAGTTAGCCTATCCCAGTCTCCTACCTAAGACCTTTTAATGGTCAGGTTTGAAAGATGAACATATGGAATTCCACCTTGGAGCCAGACTTCAAATATTAACCAAGAGAAACCTAATATATTCAGAAGGCAAACAGAATTTAAGACAAAATAAAGTTAACAGAGATGTAAATAATTACAATGTAAAGATTAAAAGGAGAATTGATTGGCTGAAAGTGAAGGGATGAAAACTATATTGGAGTTAATTGGTAACCAAAAGAGCATAGGAATGGCTATATTTAAATCAGACAAAATAGGTTTCAAGTCCAAATCAGACAAAGAAGGTCATTCCATAATACACAAAGGGATTAGTTATCAAGAGTGCATAACACATGTATACTTGTAAGTACACCCAATTTTTTAGCACCTAAATGTATGCAGTATAATTGGAAAATATAGTGAATGTATAATTTAAAATTTAATTTATTCAGTGAAATATGTATTGCAGTTAATCCTCCTCAGAATACTTCTGCTCACACATCCCTTCCTGCGTGCCACTTTTTGTAGTAGTTCTGGAAGTCTTCTTCCTCCAAAAATTAAAAAAGAAACAACAGCAAAAATCCAGCAACCCCACGACTGATTAAATAACCAGTGGAAATGAAATCTGTATGTCAGAGACTTTTGCAGTCCCATATTCATTACAGCATTATTCACAATAGCCAATGATGGAATCAATTGTCTGATAATGGACAAATAGATAAAGAGATTGTGGAGTATAAACACACATTCACACACACAGTGGGGTATCCGTCCTTATAAGAGAGAAGAATTCTGCCATTTGCAAATCCATGGACAGACCTGGAGCACATTGTACTTCATGGTGTAAGTCAGGCACAAGAAGACAGTAGTGCATGATATCCCTTATATGTAAAGTATAAAAAGTGGACCTCATAGAAGGAAATAACAGAATGATAATAGGTAGAGTCTTAAAGGCTGATGGAAATAAGATGTTAGTCAGAGTGCCAATAATGCAAGATGAATAAGTTCTTGAGATTTAATGCATAGTGTGCTCTATGAATTAACATACTGTATACTTGAAATATTCTATAAAAGTAGATCTTAAATGATCTTTCATATGTATATAATAAGGCAATTGTATTAGGTAATTCACTTGTTATCTTGATCATATTGATCATTTCACAATGTAAACATATGTCAGAATATATTGTTTAACTTAAATATGTATGTTTTTGTCAGTTATACATCAGTAAACCTGGAAGAAAAAAATGCAACAGCAAAATAGTACATGAAAGTTATTACTATAGTTGCTTTAAAACCATGCATCTAGGGCTGGGAATATAGCTCAGGAGCAAAGCACCTGCCTGGCAAGTGCAAGTTGATGAGTTTAATTCCCAATACCCAAAACAAAACAAAACATGCATCTAGGCCCAGGAATATGGCTCAGTAGCAAAGCGCCTTCCTGGCAAGCACAAGGTCATGAGTTAGATCCCTGATACTAAATAAATAAATAAAAATAAAACCATTCATCTAAGAAAAAATGCTTATAAGGTACTAATTAGAGATGGAAAGCATTGCACATAAGAAATAAAAGAAATGGTAACCGCCATGAAAGATTTTAATTACCTCCATTAACAGTGATAGCTGACAAGACAAAACAAAAGCTAAGGAAGTAATGATCACAACACTGCATGTTATAGGTGTGCATGTGTTAATATAAATAAGCTTATGATTTACACTCTACACCCAACAGAAAAAATGATGCATTCTTTCAAGCACACAGGGCCCTGCATAGATTATAATCATGAAATTCACCATGAAAAAGGTCCACAAATTTAAAAAATTAACATATGCATTCTGTATTATATTTTCTGTCACTCATGTAGTTATTTAAAAATAAGCAGTATTTCAAACCATTCATATTTGGAAATTCTAAATAATTAAGAATTTAAAAGTATAATAAAATGTAAACAGTGGACAATTTTAACAGAATTAAATAAGAGTAGAAATTATAACATACCAAAACTAAGATTAAACGGAAGTTGTACTACAAAACGGAAGTTTTAATAAAAAACGGAATTTTTTAATACAAAAATGGAAGTGTGTGCCTATACCAGTCTTACAAATAATTTTAGAGTACTGAGTACTCTATGTATTTGTTAGGAACACAACAATGTTTGGAAATTATATAGGCAAAAAACTATGAAA
Source organism: Hydrochoerus hydrochaeris (assembly GCA_004027455.1). Classification (NCBI taxonomy): domain Eukaryota; kingdom Metazoa; phylum Chordata; class Mammalia; order Rodentia; family Hydrochaeridae; genus Hydrochoerus; species Hydrochoerus hydrochaeris. The sequence goes on from PVLA01003124.1 coordinate 74,953, forward strand.
TAAGAAAAACTACAAAGTGATATTAAGTAATAAAATTACCATAATTTATGGAAATAAAAGACATTTTAAAAAGCTGGGTCTGGGAAAGTATCAAAGAACCAGATATAATTGGTAGGAACTGATCAAGGTAAAATGATAGAAGTCACAGAAATAAGATTAAAATAAAAAAGCATATAACCCTAGATTCAGGTCTTTTAGAATCAAGTAATATATGTCTATTATATAAAGAAAAAAGTATTTAGGAAAATACACACAACTCAAATCATTTTAGTAAGAAATATAAATCATAATAAAACAGCAACTATTAAATATATGTAATCATCATTTAGGAGGGTTTTACATTCTTTGTACTAAACATTGTTTTTGAATGAGGTGCAGTGGCAGACACCTATAATCCAACCTACTCAGGGGGCCAAGGTAGCCTGAAAAAGCTCATGTCAAGAAAAGTCTTCTTTGGAACATGATTTTAGTTTATTTCTCAACATTACCCACTTTTCTCTTGGAAATTAACCACATCATAACAAACAACTATATATCTCTAACAGTTGAGTTCCAAATGCTTGGAAGACAGAAAACTCTATATACTCTATATACATTTTGCCAGCAGTAAAGGAAACCAGCAAAGCCAAATTAAGGTGGTCCCCTTTGTAGTGGTCTCTTTTCATGAGGAGAGCACAGAGTGCTGAGGAACCCAATGTTAGTGGGAGAGCTTGAAATTTGGCAGGAAATACATGTTCTAAAAAAAAAAAAAAATGGAGAATGCTTCTCAGAGGAGTAGCTGTCATCTGGCCTTTGGAAGGTTATCTAGGGAGGTGACAACTGATAGATCAGGTAATGGTAAGGAAACCAAAGGTATGAGCACTGAGAAAATACAAGATAGATGTTCCCAAATAATACTGCATAGGAGGGTGGTGATTGTGTTTTGGTAGTAGTGGCTCTTAAAGAAATCTAGCAAGGGAGATTTGATGGTAGAGTCCTGTTTGAACTCAGGTTTTGAGAGACAAAGGAGGTGTAGATGCACTGTAGTGTCATATTTTAAGGAAACAACTAGTTTCCTTGCTAACAAAACTTGAGCTGCTGATCTTTGAAGTCTACCTGCAGTCCAGAGTAGTGCTTATTACTAGCTAGTTCAGGAAATTGGGCCTTATTCAAATACAAGCAATGGAAAGAGTATGAACAGGGGATTTAATGGAGTTTGCACATTTACACTATAAGAACAGTTTGTAAATGAGAACAGTATTTCTCTACAGAAAATTATGGAACAGGAAAATTGTTGTTGCAGAGTTTATAGAAATTATAAAGGTCTTTCTGCTATTGACAACAAAATAATTACAAAGAAGGGACATAAGACCAAATAGGAAAGTTTATAGAAGGGATGAACAAAACAGAGGTGTGTGTTACATGGTAAATCTTGTTTATATAGAAGCAAAAATGCAAAAAAAAAAAAAAAAGAAAAAAGAAAAAATTGCTACCAGTCAAATTGAGCAGTGCATAAAATAGCAAAAGTCAGATGAGAGGAATGGCTCAATATTAGGGAAAGTGTAAGTTAATTGTAAGGCATCACATTAATTGTTTCAAGAAGAAATGTTATTAGAATAATGGATATGATTAGATGCCATAGAAATTATAGCTCATCATTTGTTTGACAAACTGTAAATTCAGGTGAACATTCTCAATCAGATACAGTATTTATATTAAAAATCTCTTAACAAATATCTCAGTGAAAATTTAGGATTATGTCTACGGTTTCCTCTTATTCTTCATTTTACTTGTAGAACTATTCAAGGTATAAGAGCAGAAAAAATTACTAGTATTAAAAATTATAAAGGAAGGGTCTTGTTATTTGCCTATTATATATTGATGTGTTTAAGAATATTATTATTCTCTGGAGAATAGTAATTTAACTGTTAACTAAAGTTCAACAGTTTTCCTGAATTCATGGTCAAGATCCAAAAATCTTTGGAGTTTTTATAGTAGATGTATATTTGAACATAAAATATCTTTCACAATAGAAAAAAATGTGAAATACTCAGAAGTAAATTAACTAAAATATAAAAATATTTAGAAATAGAATATTGAAATTAAAAGTGATACATGATACATTATGAATGATACTATGTTTTTACAGCTAATGGTTAGTTTTGTTTGTCTTCTTACAATAATCTTTTAGCCTTCCTGTTTTATTTTTACCAAAAAGTTGGGGTTTTTATGATTGAAATTGGAAATGGTAGACCTGAGAAGCAGCCTAAGCAATAGTCACCTTAAATCGTTTTCACCTTTTATAATAATACCTGAAGCTTATTTATTCAAACAGAAACATGGACTTTCCAGTCAATAGGAAAAAAATGGAAAATTAAAGCTTAAATTCTTAAGAATAAGAGAGATGAGATTTTTATTAAAGAATCTCTTAAAATAAGTTAATTACACTCAAATTATTGAGACACTGAGTGATTATAATCACCTTATTCATTAAATGTGTTTTGGGTTTTGTTCAAACACTTAAATTTCAAGTTGTTTCATTAAAACTACCTGGGTTTTGTGGTAAAAGTATGATACTTCTTTCAAAGTATTGTTGGAAAATTAAAGTTCTTTTGATATTCATCAAATATCAATGTCATGTCAAATCTTGTGACTGTTTAGTCTAAAAAATACTGATGTAGTAGTCTTTGAATTCTTATTCTGTAAGAGTAACCTCATAATTACTGTAATAATTGACATTGTTTATGTATTGGATCTCTTTCTTTTGCGGTGTATGTTTTATATGTACTCCAAATAGTAACTATACAAAGTATTTTGTATTGCCCTCATTTTATAAGCAAGGAAACAAAGATATAGCTAAAGTCATTTTGCTAGAGTTCACACTGTTAGAAAGTGATTGAACTGGGATCTGATCCCATATATCTTATTGCAAACTCTGACTTCTTGAAACCTAAGCAGATATCTTATATGTTGTATATTTAAGCTAGTAGTAAGCTATTGTCATGGCAAATAAATGTATAGAACAACATTTGTGTAATGTATAAATGCTAAATATGTCAACAGATAAAAAATTTTATGTCCTCTGTTACATCATGTATATTGCTTTTTTGGAAAAACTAATTAACTTGGCATAGTAAAAAATATTTAATGTTTACAAACACATAGTTGGGAAGCAAATCTTGGCAGGTATGCCTGCTCCCTAGTTGCAGCCTTTTAGAAGGCAAGTACAGACTGGGAAGAATAAACATTTTTTTTTTCAGACAGTATACTTTAAAACTTGACACTGATGATAAATTAATATAGTAATTCCCCTCTGCACTTTTTTACCTAAATTTTTATCTCCCTTTGCTTTTTTTCATTAATATAGACACTTAAACTCCTAGTATCTTTTACTTATCTGTTGGTAGTTTTTGGAGACTATTTAACTCTTGTAAGCAAGAAGATCAAAAACATAATTGAGTGTTCTTCTCCATTTTCTGCCTAATTCTACATCATTACTGTCCTCAGCACTATGACCAAACTTCATACTTCTTTTATAAAATGAAAACTTGGGTTTGCTCCTTTCCTTTCTCTCTTAACCTATTTTTGAGATTTCTTTAGAAAGTGTAGGAGGCTATCCAAAACTCTGACCTCTTTATTCAAATTCTCAAGTATTTATCTGTGTAAATAAATAACCCTTCTCAATTTTTGGGTGTTAGAATATATATTTTAGAAGTTTTGACAAAATACATTATTTGATTTATAGAAACTCTTATGAAAGTCTTAGATTGCACAGAAAAGGAATAGTTATTAAATTAAAAAATGCACTGTTTCACTTCAATAATACATTTATAAATCTATATTTATAATGAGAAAAATAATTTCATACAGAATCTCTATGCCCATGCTACTTGGTAAAGGACAAGACTAGGTACAGTTAAGTGTTATGTTACTTAGTGTTATGAGCCCTTAGTTTTGATTAGACTGTATTGTATGGCTGATATTTTTTTCTTTTCCATTGTCGTATTTATTTTCTTGTACGTGACTCATCCATCAGTAAGATAAGAATAAAATAAATACTGGAAACAGTAAATTATAGTGCTTTATTGTATAAGACAGGAAAATTGTAATTTCTAGTCAAAGGAGAAGATAGATAAATGTGTAGTCATGTTAGACCTTTCTGGTTTCTGACCAAAAAAAAAAGGAGTACTCAGAATTCAGTCTCTCTGGTTCTTGCTCCTACAAGGTAAAAAGAGCTTGCTGACTATTATTTGTAGAAGCTGATTATTGTTCATGGTTAGAATATATGTCATTGGTTCTCTTTTCACTGGTTTCTGCCTCCCCTAAATGTGGAGTATGATAGACAGAATGCATAAATGTTTACCTGCTTTGTGATTGCCATTGGTTCTCTTTTCACTGGTTTCTGCCTCCCCTAAATGTGGAGTAGGATGGACAGAATGCATAAATGTTTACCTGCTGTGTGATATGTTTCAAGTAGAATGGCTGAGTAAGTAGCTGAGTATCAGTAAACAATTTCAGGGAGAATAGGATAGATCTTCCTGTCATCCTAAGGTTCTTTCTAAATAATTATCATTTTGAACCATAAGATATTAGCATGGTGAGTGGTAATATTCATTTCAATCACAAAGGAAAACATTCTAAGGATCTGCATTTACAAACATGGAAAATAAAACATCCTTTAAGGAAAATCTAATAACCCAACCTTATTATCACAGTAAATCACAGCGGGGTATAAGCTGTTTTCTGCCTTTTAATGCTGATGATCTGTATTGTAGAATAATTCACATACCCTAATGTTTCTTCTGTCTCAAAGAAATTATATCAGTTTAATTACTTAAGTTTTATGAAAAGCTCAAAAGCTGAAGATTAATATGTATTATTACACAATTTTCACATTCACGAAAAGTTCTGCATATACTCATTGTGATTTTTCAAAACAGTTGGATTTCTTGGTACCTTTCAAAGCTACAAGATAGCTATGATTTCAGTTAGAGTGATAAAAGGTCTTTTATTCTTCTAAACCCTTTAATAAAACTGTAGAACTTTTAAAATACTCAAATATTATCTTTGTGATTTATTGTTTTGTTCACTTTAAAAGTTAGAAACAAGTAATTGCTGGTAATATTTTTTTCCATTGAAGTAACTGCTTTTTGTGGATAACTCTAGACAGTTTTGGCCGTCAGGCAATATTCTGTTTGCAGATAGGTATGTCAATTTGGAAATAGGTAAAAATATTTACATAGAGATATAACAACAGTATAATAGAATGAAGTGAGTTTATATTTTTAGGGTATACTTTTGAGGTTAGGGTTTAAAAGTGATGGGAGGAGTTGGCCTCAATAACTCAAAGAACATTTTAAAACTACTCAAATTATAGACATTGTTGAAGAATTTTTTATCATTTGAATTTGATTGCCTGAATCTTTTGCATGTTATTTCACAATGGCATACCCTTATCCTGAAGATCCCAGTACACTGATCCATGATGTTTCATGTTATTGCTAATCTTAACCTAGCCAAGTGTCAATTATAAGTAATATTTATTGAAACAGTTACTTTCAATGTATAGTTCCTATGGAATTAGATGTTTTTAGATGTTTGGTCTGAAGATGCTTTTCTTAATAGCTGAAAGGAGTACAAAATACTTCACTTCTTTTTTCTTAAAAATGTAGCATGTAGATTGAGTATAAATTAAATAATGATATTTTCCCCATATAAGCTAACATTTAATTGACTTTTTAAATTTTTCTACAGGTAACTCTCACTAATGAATAGAAGAAATGGGTAGTATACAAATTCTTTGACATACCTGTCTATTGTATTCTAGTCATTTGCACCATCTATTTATTATGCAATGTCATTAAATTGGTCATGATTTAATAAAATTAGTGCATCTTAAAAATTTGAAGTGTGAAAGAATAGATAATGTATTCTTAGATTGTAAATCTTTTGCTGGATATTTATGTAAATCAATATCTGTGTAGAATTGGTTCTAGGCCCCCATGTGGACATCAAAATCTGTAGATGCTCAAGTCCCTTATATAAAATGAGGAAATTTTTGCATGTAATAAACAACTGTATATATCAAAATCTGCAGTATAAATAATATGTGAATCATTATTATTCTGCGCTTTAGAAAATAATGTCAGAGCAAAATGTCTGTACATTTAGTGCAATCAAAATTTCTTTATTTTCATATATTTTTGGTCTCTAGGTGGCCAAATGGTCATATCTGATATCCATAGATACAGAGGACCAACTATTTAATTTTCATTTTTACTGTCAGCTTCTATAATATTGTTATTTAATTAGGAAAACTTAAAAAATTAACTTATCATCTTATTTAAATTTTATGCTTTGCAGAAGAAAACAAAACTTTTAAGTTTCAATTTCATATCAAGTAGTTGGTAGACATCTATGAAACAATTATAAATTTAAAAAGTTAAATTTTTTCTTTTTTTTAGATAAAATGTGAAAGAAACATTTTCCCAAACTAAATCTATGATGAAAGCCCATCATACCAGAGTAGTTATAGGCATAGTTACTCAGTTGAAGTTCCTTTGGGGAACTGTAAGACGTAACAAGCTCATTTTGAAAAACAGGGAGAATAGATTCTTAGAGGTAGACACCTTTAGACCAGTGGTGTTCTTAATTCATCACAAAGCTGTGCAAACCTCTGGGTAAGAGAAACATGCCATATAATACTGTATTCAGTTCTAATTTTGAATTGCTTGCTATTATAGAAGTAGTATAAATAAATATTCCACTCCCAAAAGTAGGGATTTATATCACTTCAGTGTGTTTATTCCTAGTTTTTAGAATTTTACTTGGCTTATAGAAAGTGTTCAGTAAGTATTTATTGCATGAGTAAAAGTTAAATGAATAAATATAATTGGGTTTGAGGAAATTTAAGGTCATGACTGCCATTTTCATTGATATTTATTGCCTTGTAGATATGGCTAAGACTAATTTTTTTTTTCCTTAGAGATGTTAACTTACATTTTGATTGGCTTTAGAAAAACAATTTTGGCTCCTGAGCATTTACATTTTCTCTATCTCTGTTTCTTCATTTGTTGGCTAATCAGGTAGATTTGAAATGACTACTGTGCATTCATAACTGAAAAAATACAAGGAGTTATAAAGATTAAACAAGAGTAAAAGACAAGGATGTGAGTCTTGCACTTTGGAACCCTAGGTTTGTAGTATGAAAGGTAAATCAGACATTTGTATATGTAGTACATACATTTTCTAATTAACATATGTTCAAAAATCTTGGCTTTTCAAGGTGAACTATACATATGACTCTCAATGCAAATCTAGAACCCAAAATACTAAAGGACTGTCTTTTAAATATTCCTTAATTTAACCTCCACAAATAATCTGTGTCTCCTTTTTTATGTTGCTGTTTCAGCATTTCTGTAATCTCATTTGTGGACTGAAGCCAGTGATCAAAAATAGCTTTCTGATATTATATAAAATTTAAAACACCCAAGAGGCTGTGTGGAGAAACAAAAATAAGCAGAGAGGTTTTTTATTTTTTTTTGACAGATACTTTACACATTGTTATTTAGGACATGTGCTGAAGAGTAGAGTACAGTATTTTGTAGTTTTATGAATCAGTAATTACAATTTGGGATCCATCTGGCTTTTATATGAAAAAGCAGGGCTGGGAGCAATCTTACATAAGACTGAGCTTTGTCAAAGTCAGAGTCAACATTTTGGCAGGAATAAGTATGCTACTGTAATGGATTAAGGAACCAAATAATATCAACAAAGTTAACAATATTAAAGAAGTTGAACACCTTCAAACTAGTAAACCAAAATAACATAAAGAGAAAGTCTGCATACTCCACTATTGATTAAAGTAATGGAATCCAGTGCTAAAGCTTTCACATAAAATTGCTAATTCTTTCAAATAATTAAGAAATGATATAATACAAAATTTTGCTAACTATAGAGAGAAAAAGCAGGTTACACATGAATAACTTTGATTTTATGAAGCAAGAATAACAAATATAATGGGGACATTTAAAAATAGAAAATTGATTGGGCAGTCTTATGAAAAATTACAATTATTTTAAATAAAATACTAAAAAATTATAGTAACAACACATCAAATACTTGTTTCAATAATAAACATAGCTTTTCATAGTAATCTATTAATATAATTCTCAATACCTCCAGGTAAAGGAAAACATCTTAGTCTGTAATTTGACAGACTTAGTGCCCATTTGAAATTAAGAAAACTAAATAAAAGGGAAATTCCTTAATCTGATAAAGAAACCTATAGTAGTTGGGCCCCAATCAGTGAGCCACAAAATACAGTGCCAGAATAAAACATCCTGGAGAGACCCAGACAGAGGGAGATTGATCCTCTTGACACAGGAAGAAATTAAAATGTAAAAAAGCTCATCAAACACATCGGGACTATAACTGGAACAGCTAAAAATTACGGGACGCAGCATTCTCGCAACCCGCCAAGTTTGCACTGGCCTGAATTTGTGCCAGCATGAATCCGTGCCAGCTGGCAGAGCTGCCCAAACTCGTTCCTGCCGCCACTCACAGGAAGCACAGCAGCCCTGAAGTCGGTGGTTGGTGAGCCCAACAGAGAGCGCAGCCGGCAAAGGGACCTTCATTAATCCTCAGTCAGTGCTGGGAATGAGACTCCCCCCACGGAAAGGGCACAACCAAATGGGCGACATGCTGGAATCGGGCAGGAGGAGCCTGAACTGGGAGTGACAGTGACTTCAGTTGATTGCTCCCTCCACTGAGCAGATTTGTGGGATTTGCTTGGACTGGGCCGCACCCTTGTCTGGGACCCAATGAGCCGTCCCAAATCATTTCCCTGCACCTAGCATGCAGTAACCAGGTGAGGGCCCCTGAAGTTTGGCTGGCCCGGTGGGGAGGGGCAGGCAGGAGAGGGTAGAGGTCCCTCACCAGCATGCTTCAGAGGAACTGTGGCCAACAGGGAAAGAGGCTGGGACTTGCACTGTACACCTGTGTGGAGGAAGCCGGGACCATGACAGGAGAGAGAGGTAAGAGGAGGCCCCCAGCCCAGAACCCTGAAAGCACTGAGCCAGGAGAGGGAAAAACAAGGGAGACTGAGGGCAGCAAACACGCAACATCAGACATGGCTTCAGTGGACATTAAGAGATATCTTTGGGACCTTGTAGACAAGCTCAAAACTGAAATATTAAACCAGGTAAAGCAAGATAAGAGTAGGGTAATAAAAGAAATGCTCTCAGGAAGCATCTGTCAGGAAGATACAGACAGAAGAAGGGAGGAACACACAAAAAAAGAGAAACATTTGATAAAGAATATAAAGAAAATATAGACTATGTGAAGCAGGTTCAAAGAGACTACCAGGAAATTAAAAACTCCATCGAAAGCTGGCAAAACTCCTTAAAAGAAACTAAGGATAGACTATCAAAACTTGAAGACAGGTTTGCATTGTGTGATCATGAAAGGAAAGATCTCTTAAAAATAACAGGGAAACAGGCAGTAACAATACAAAGGCTAGAAGATGACAAGAGAATCTATAATTTAAGAATAAGAAATGTAAACAAAGAAGCAGGAATACAAACAGGTGAATTACAAAGGATATTCATGGAAATAATTAAGGAAAACTTCCCAAGCATGGGCAAAGAAAATGACATTTGGTTATGTGAGGCATTCAGAACTCCAGCCACCTATAATCAAAACACAGCTACACCCAGACATATAATAATCAAGATCTCAGAAATTCAATATAAAAACAGTGTATTAAAAGCCGCCAGAGAGAAGAAACAGATTACCTATAAAGGTAAGCCCATCAGGATCACGGCTGACTTCTCGACACAGACCATCAGATCAAGAAGAGAGTCTTCCAAGCCCTAAAAGAAAATAACCTGCAGTCCAGATTGGTGTACTTTGCAAAACTGTCACTAGAAGTTAATGGAGAAACAAGATGCTTCCATGACAAAGAGGAACTGGGGGAATTTGTGAACACCTGTAAATAACAATATTAGTAAAAATAAAACATTGTAGATAGTAAAATGTCTATTAATATAATTCTCGATACCTCCAGGATAGTATTCCAACCCTGCAGAGAATACTGAAGAACATTCTAGAGAGAGAGAAAAAAAAACCCAGAATTTTAGGAACAGTGGCAGAAAGGCCTTAATGAGTGGGGCTGGCAGTAGAATGAAGGAGAAAAGTAGACAAACAAAGGCAGAAAAATAGCATAGCAGAAATGAGGCAGAGAAAGATGGCTAGAATCTCTAACATAGATGGCCTTGATACACTATGTTGTTAATAGTGCACCAGGATTTAAAACCAACATTATTCACACTACTCTGCTTAGATGTATTATATTCTGTTCCAGTCATTCAACCTGTACTAGATTTGAGGGCACAGACAGTAATCCCGAAAATAACAGAATATAGTATGGTAATCATCCTTAATTTGCTGTTAACTTAATCTAAAACTCTGTAAAACCTACACTGTTTTACCATGACTGATGGTAATCGAATCTGGATTGTTGGATCACTGTTTTGTATTGATAGATTTTATTCAAAGCTGTTATGATTAATAGTATCAAGTCTGAGAGTATAGGCAACTGCACTTAAGATTACAAGATTCACTAAAATATCGACTCTGGTTTAATTATTACCTGCCTTTGAAGTTTTTTACTATCTACAATGTTTTATTTTTACTAATATTGTTATGTACTGCTATATTCAATTATACTGCTGTAGTCAGTTATGCCTGATGATATAGACAATTCTATTGAAGATAATAAGAAACAACACAGTAATCATTGTAGATCACCTTGTACTGTGGTTTTATACGACTTTTTGTTTTCATGTTTTTATAGGAATTTGTTTTGTTTTGTCTTGCTATGTTTTGTTTTTCCCTCTAATACAGAAAGGATAGAAATACATGTAGAGACTTATGCATGGGTAGCTTTTAACACTCTCACTGTTTGACTATCTGCTTTGTATGCTTTAATTTTGTACCTTGAACAACTATTTCTAAGGGGACAATATGTAATTTATCAACTAGTTATTTCTTATTGTTTATCTTTTTTTTTGAAATTCTGTATTATCTCTACCCTTTACATGCTTTTGTTTCTCTTTAAATAAAAAAAAATAGGAAACCTATAGTAAATATTATGTCTAGTAACTTTGGAAATCCCTGAGATAAGTGATAGTGTATTATGCCTTTTATTTAATATTATATTGGAAACTTTTGGTGGTGCTTTAAGGTAAAAGTAAAGTGTAGATCAACACACATGCACACAAAAACAGCCACCAAATAGAAGGTAAAACTGCTTTTATTAGCAAAGTATTGTTTGTGTATGTGGAAAAAAAATCTGAGCAAATTCATCAAAATTAAGGTATACATAAATATACACAAATTAATGTGATTTCTATACACCTTAAAAAAGGAAAATAAATTTGAAACAATTAGGAATCAGTCTCATAAAGATACTGAAAACTACCAAAACATTATGTAAAGAAAATTTCTTTTTAAGACCTGCAGTGTTAAATGTAACACATTCATAGTTTGGAGGAATGAGCATGATAAAGATGTCCATTTTGACTTTGATAAAATCTTGATAGATTTATTTGGGTGAATAATTACAAACCAATTCTATTTTTTTATGAAAACAGAAAAGGTAAAAAATAAAATCATATCTAAGAAAAGAGACAAGGGTGGAAAACTTATTCTTATAAATATTGACATTTGTTACAGATCTTTTATATTTCATAATAGTGTTCATTTCATAAAAAGCATATAGAACAGAATTGGTATTCTGTAAACAGTGTTGTGCTTATATAATAACTTGATTCATAACAAAAGTAACCTTGCAGTTTAGTGGGTAGATACAGTATTCTCATGTGTTGCTGGTTCTACTGGAGATATCTACAAATGAAGAAAGGGAATTTCACCTCCTGCTTATACAAGAAATCATTTCAAACTAAATTCTGGATCTAAGTATGAAATACAGACATTAACACTCCCGTAAGAAAGCATAAGTATGTACTTACTTGGTGAATAAATAGGGAAAGATTTCTTAACAGAGATTGTTAAGAACTAATAGTCATGATAGAATAAATAAGTGATAAACTACACGTAAATCAAGAAATTCTGTTTAGTAAAAGAAGATGAGAAGGGACCACCACAGGTTGCTAAAGATTGTTATGTATAAATTTAACAAATTTTTTGTTGTTGTTTTGTTTCTGGGGATCGAACTCACGACCTCATGCTTGCCAGGTAGGCGCTTATGTTGCTGAGCTAAATCCCCAGCCCCTTTAACAAAAATTTGCATCCAGAAATATAAAGAACTTTGACAGAGCAGTAACAGAAAAAGCAGGTAACTGAATATTAAATAAGGAGTTAATGGATTTCTTGACCACTTTACAAAAATTTCCAAATCTTACTGCACATATGGAAAGGTAGTCAACTTCATTAATCACTGGGAATGTACAAAAGAAAGCTGCAATCTGATATTGCCATGCCACTACCAGAAGAGCCGAATGAGTACACATGCGCATACATCTAATACCATATTGCTAAAGATGTTTTCAACCTAAGCTCCTATGTGAAGTGTAAATATAATTCTGCCTAGATAATTTTTCACTGCATACTATAGTATGCATGAGTTGTACATGTGCTTTGTAATGTGGCATTTTCAAAAATGCCCTCATCTTGAAGGGGTTATATTGGTAATGATTTGGAAGGGGGCCTCCTGTCTTTTAGATAGTGCTTCATTTGTTGAATTCAGTATCAGTTACAAGGGTTTACTTTGTTACTATCTGTGCCATTATGAATCATGCCCCATTTTGTATGAATATTTTAGTTAAAAGTTAAATAGTAAATTAAATAATTCAAATTAAAATTTCCAAATTAGTAAAAGTAATGAAATGGTAACATTTCATTATGAAAACTGAAAAAGAATGTTAAAGTGATTACGATGTCATGTGATACATACAAATACCCTAAGAAGAATGTAATTATTATGTGTCACAAACTTATATTAATTAAACAGGAACTAAAAACCCACCATATAAATTCAAAAAATAGTGTTTATACACCTGGGCTGTTCTACACTTTAGAAATTTATGTTTATTCAGTATCTTGTCTTACAAAAAGGTAATACAGCTTTCTGAATAATGAGCAACTATAAATACATCTATCTTACTTCAAATGACTCAGTAGAATACTCCATGTTTCAACCTGCTTTTTTATTTTACTAATCCAGTGTTGAATAAATCCTGTACTAAAATAAAGTCTTATAAACTTACATAGCACACCATAGATTGTATTGCTGTTTAATTTTCTAAGATAATCTGAGTACTTTTAAAACTAATGGTGTTTCCTTATTAGTGTACTTAATCATAAAATGTAACTCTGGGCCAAGTAACTGGCATAATTTTAAAGTAATTAGGAGGATAAATAATGTTTTGAGATAGTGAATATAGCTGTTATTATAAGTAAATCTGATGGAATTATCTGTGTTACTCTCATTGACAAAATTACAGGCACTACAAATACTATTGTGATCTATTACCTACTATTCTACATAGTTGAAGAAAATAACACATTTTAGTTATAAGATACTGAAAATAAAGATTTGTTTTTATCCCATAGAAATATACACACCTACTCTCACCACTGCATTTGATACATTTGTCTCTTGAGGGTGTGTTGGGCTGTAGTATTTAAACTGTTTCTCCTTTTATCTAAGATTAACACCTCCCATGTGTATCTTGGATCTCAGTCCTCTCACTTACTGAATAACGGTGCTCCATCAGTTTTCCCTTTTCATTTTTTTTTTCTACTAAGAACTGAATCATTCTAATTAGCAATTTAAGTAGCTTCTTATCCAAAGAAAGGATACAATTTTTTTCCTTATTCATGTGATACTCATTATAGCAAAACTCCTTGAAACAGTTGTGTGTTTTCTTTCATTCTTTGTTTGACTGTTACTCCACTGAAAATACTTTGTCAAGGGCATAAATATTTTCTAGGGAATGAAATTCAGGTTTTAGTTCTAGACTATCATATTATTGATCGTTGATCATTATTGACAAAACTAATCTCTTCATTCTGAATCACTGTATTTACCTTCCATTATGCCACATACTTTATTTTCTTTTTCTCTGTCTGTTCTTTCTTAATCTCCTTTGCTTCTCTATTTCTGTAAAGTGTACTTCTTACCTTGGAGTGACTGGAGAGAGGGTTCAGTTCTTTTCTGTCTTCTTTAATTTCTTTGGTGATCTCTTCCAGTGTAAAGCACCTTCTGTTTTCCTGTTCTCAGAACAGCATCATCATTAAGTATATACAGTTAAACCTTGCATTGTACCTTGTTCTGTGAGTGGTCTACAAGAGAAGTGAACATTTCTAATAATTTTTAACTTGATAAGCAGTCTCTTGCAATAGGAGCAATATGTGATGCAGAATGTCACGTGATCACAGCTGAGCAAGTGTTTCTTTTGTTGGTTGCTAAGGGACTGTGGGTAATCATCTGACTGCAAAAGGCAATGGAGGAAATTTCCTCTGCAGAGAAGAAGGAGAAAGGGGGGAAAAATGCTTTACTTCAAATGTAATTAGAGAAAATTGAAAAATGTGGGAAATACTACAAAATTTTACTAAAAAAATCACTACCTAAATAAGACTATAGCATTGCAAGTAATGAATCTGTTTAATGTCAATGCAATGTCACATTTTTGCAAAAGTCTGAAGAGGACTCAAAAGCAGGTATCATTGGATAGATTGCTTGTTAAAGTTGCATCAAAAGAAATAGATTCCATTGAGCTGATGGATGGTCGGATAGATAACAGTGATTCCCTTAGTGATAGTAAAAGTCAAACTGTGCAACAAGACTCCTTTGTCTTGTTGCTGTCACATTAGCCACAAAGATTTTCAAGGGTAAAGTTAATTTGTTTTTGTTTATATTTTGTATTTTCTTTAACTTATATTACTGTAATCATTTTTATATGAATATTTTAGGGTTGTGGAATGAATCATCTGAGTTTCCATTACTTCTTAGGGGGAAATTCACTTTGATATACAAGTAATTTGGATTATAAGTATGATTCTAAACAAATTATGCTTGCAAGCCAAGTTTTACTATAGTTTAAAATTTCTGTTGGCTCCCCTGACACTGTAGATTGAAAAGCCATAAAGACAGTTTTTCCCTCATTTATTTGCTCATTACTTTATTGTCAGCATCTGACACAATTCTGTAGAATATAATAGGCTTTCTCAGTAAGTAAATGTTGAATGAATAAAGAAGAAATACTTTCAAGGATTGAGGGTTCATGTCACTTGTTCAGGATTACTGAGGATGGAGCCATCTTTATTTGTTGTTATATACCTAGTAACCAGTTGAAGACCTGAATGCTTAGTAAATATTTGTCTAATGAATAAACATGAGCAGTTTCCTAGAGAGCCATGTCTAGACTAGAGTTTACCCCTGGACAGTGTAGGGAGGTTTACTGGGTTGAGATAGTATCAATAAGATGACAGTATAGGCATTACTGCTATGAATGCAGCAGTGCTGTGGTTTATACTAGGTCCCCATCAGAGCCTCAAGAACTCTTTGGTGGGGCTTCTGGAAGGGGATTGGATCATTGGGTGTGATACTCATCAGTGGATTATTGCTAAACATGATGCTAGGAGTGAAGCCTGGTGACAGGAGGTGGGTCACAGGGGACCTGGAATAATGTAGATCTCCTACTTCCTGTCTTGAGTTCTGCTCTTTGCTTCATACTGCCATGCCATATGAATTTCTCCCCTACCATGCTCCTCAGCCATGCCACCCTTCTTTGAAATCAGCCAACTATGGACTGAAGCCTCTATGAACTGTGAACCAAAATAAACCATTCTTCGTTTAACTTAGGAGTATTAGTATTGTGTACTAGCAAGGAGGGATGTAAATAAAACAAAGGGGATGCAAGCAGAGTGGCCTGAATAGACAGCTCAGTGCCATTTGAAGACTGAAGGAGTATGGTTCTGTTTAGGAGTGTTGGAACAGGTTGTGGAGCACTCTGAATAAAAATGAATAATATGGTGTATGATGTATGCTTTCAAATGCGCAACACAGACTAACTTGCTTAGAAGCTGCATAATTGAAAAGGATTAAGTCCAATAGTATTCTAATATTACAAACAGAAAACTGAGTCCCAGATTAATAAACTTGGCTAAAATTGCAAAATTCTGAAAATGTCTGACTTGCAGAATTGTAATTTAAGAACCCCTATTATCAGCTAATATACTCTACTCTGCTTACTACTTTCAACATGCCAGGTGAAGGTCCTAATATTGATGAAGTTTTTGTGGTAGATATGACTGTTTTTGGAAATAGTTTTGTCTATTAAGTACCCCTAGTTGAGACTTTTTCAAGAACGTTACAGGTTATGACTTTTATTTTCTCTCATAATGTTTATGCAGGCCTATTGATTTTGTATCTTAAATGTTTCTTTTCTATGTTTCTCTTAATTCTTAACAGTACTATGAAACAGACCATTGTAATCACTAATATGTATTTATACATGAATATCTAAATTGATTTCTAGAAACTGTCATAAATAGTGACTTTCTAAATACAATCTTGTGTGCTCACTTCCACAGCAAATATAATAATGTACAATCTTGAATTTGTATTTTTATTGATGATAATTCAAAGTAGGATTATCACTGGAATCAGTAAAAGGATACAGACAAGGTGTGATCAGATAGGTAAAAATAAACTTGAAATAAATTGCAGTAGTTTCATGTATTAGTGTAGTGACCATAGTGGTTATCTCCAACCATTAAGACAACATATAAAACTTTAGAATGTCAGTCCACAACCTTTTTGGCACCTGGGGCTGGTTTTGTGGAAGACAGTTTTTCCATAGACCAGGATAGCAGGATGGTTTTAGTATGATTCCAACATTTCACTTTTCTGTACTTTATTTCTATTATTTTATTATAATATATAAATAAATAATTATACATTCACCATAATGCAGAAGCAGTCAAAACCTCAACTTATTTTCCTGCATCTAGACAGGTCTCATCTGGGGAGCAATGTGAGACAGGGAAACCCAAGTCTGTTGTGTACGGCCAGTGTACTTCTAATCTTGTTTTGATGGCTGTCACTGCAGAAAATCATGCTTCACAAAACAAGAGTTGGTAAGGAAGGCAGACTTTTGGTGCTTTTGAGGTGATCTTAGTGTCTTACTTTTTCTTCTTGTTACTGAGGCAAAATACCTGATGCCCAAAGTTAAAGAAAGGCTTATTTAGCTCACAGTTTGTGGAGGCTTCAGTCTATAATCAGCAGACTCCAAGGCAAGGTAGCATGACAGAGGGCAACAGTTCATAGCAGTGGAAGACAACAAAGGCAACAAGAGCAAAATGGGGAAGAGAGAGAGCCATACTTTTTCCTTCTCTTGTATTGTATGCAGGCTACTCGCCCCAGGTAGGCGTTGCTGTCACGCTCATAATCCCAACATTGGACCATGAATCAATCACAAGCTCTAGAGCCCACCCCTAAGACTTTGAGGGGTACATCTAGACACAAATCCAAACAGTCAGGATATTCTGTGTTAACTTAATACAGGATATATGGAGATCTGAAGTTGCAGATGTACTTTAAGGCCACCTTCACATGGGATCTCAAGCAACTGATACTCTTTTAGCATGGACAAATTTAATTTACCTGACTTATTCACAAATGGGTTGTGGATGCCTTTCTTCCCAATACAGGGCTTTGTTGTGGATGGAAAGGGAAGCTCATACTCATGACAGCTGAGATGGGTGATGATGCACCAATTGGGAGAAAAAAGGCCCTGTTTTAGTCTCTTTTGGAATTGTTGCTAATGTTTGAAACATGTCAGAAATACAAATTCCCCAAAATTCCAGTTTGTTTTTGAATGCATCCATTTTGTCTGTCAGCTTGAACACAGTTATCATTCTCCCCTGACATAAGTGAGTTTGTTGAGCAAGTTGAATATGTCATATGTGTAAGCAAGTTTTGAGGCCCATTGTGTATCACCAAAATGCCTTGCCAGTGGTAATTGTTTTTCTTGAAGAAATCTCAGGAGTGGACTTTTTGTAACTCAAAAAGTCTGGGTAGAACCCATCTCACTTCTGTGTGTAAGTGAATGCACTTTATTTTGCCTCTATCTCCTCACCAAGCAAACGTGAGTGAAGGACATATACTTTAATATAGCTGATAATTTTAATTACATCCTGAAAAACTTGTTAAATTCAGGTAACATTTCTTCACTAACCAATATTTGTCTATGGATGGCATTATGTATAGACTCACATTTAAAAGCAATCTCCGGTAATGAAACCAGAAATCATCCACTCTTTAGAGACATTCCATTCATGTCTATACTGACACAAAATGACTAGTTCAGTTTTCCTAATATATAATCATTCAAAGAGTTGATTAGTTCTGCACCTGTGGTGTTGGTTGGTAACAAAAGCTCATGCAATTTATCTTGTGCAGATCCTCCTGAAAAATATAGAGTACCTTCCATGAGCCATTTCTAGTAGGGTTTGCACTTCTATCAAAATCTAATGTTGAAAGTTATCTGACAGAAGGCAGAGTTGAAGCAGTAATGTGAGCCATGACAAGCACCTGTAAATATAGATGAATGTTTGCTAGTGCCAGCAGCTCACTTCCTGTGCCATGCACTTCCTGGTCAGGTTTGTGGCTTGAGGTTAACTACTTGAGTATTATTTGGTATATATTAAAAATAAAAAGTTATTTTCTTTGTACTATTGTTCTGGTTGTTCATTAGATACAACCAGATACTTTTCCTGGAATTTTCAAAAATGCTCTGCTCGGACACTGTATCATAATTAGTGCATAATCAACTTACTATACTTTCTAATTTCACTGAAATGGTCATATGAATTAAATATAGAATTCATTTTTCTCATGTGATTTCAAAAATTTGCATGATTTTAATATGGTAAGTCATTATACTCATCTTAATAGTGTAGAATATCTTTTAAATATAAAATCCTTACTTTCAGTATGTCAACCTAGGTTAACTTTATATGAGTCAGATATGGTTTCTAAGATGTTATTCTTAAGAAAGAGCAGAAAGGATTCAGAAAACATCTTTTTTTTTTTTATGAAAAGACAAATTTTGGCCAGGGGCAGTGCAGTGCCTGCCTGGCAAGTGCGAGGTCCTGAGTTTCATTCTCGGTACCACCCCCCTAAAAAAAGGAAAAACACAATTTCATTGTCAGATAATAAGAGAATAATAGTAGTTATTACACAGTGTATTGTTGTCTTCAAAGTAGTTACTGAGAGTACAAGATAAACAAAAAAGATTTGCAGTCTTGCTGTGGGACTGAAGTGGTACCCTTCTGAGAGACTGGGTGAGACATCCATAGTAGGTAGATTGAGGGGCGGTGAGAACTAAATAGGAGTCTTGGGCTCCCCTGAGAGGTGCAGGCCTAGACCAGAAAGATTATAGGTCCTTTTCCCAGATAACAACTCTAAACCTGTTATGTCATTACCATTTTCCATTGAAACACTGACTTCAAAGCAGTTGTTCAACAGAATCCAAATTTGTTCCCTGAGTTTAAATATCCTCCCAAATTTGCCCATGCTACTTCTCTTTTTATATCCTCGTTTAAAAATTAATATATACAGTCATTTAAAAGTAATAAATATAAAGGATTAAGGAAATTATAGAATCATAGATAATGCTGCATGTTTTTTAACCAAAAGAACACATATAAGTCTACAGGTGTTCAAATTCATGAATTTAAAATACATAGTTGAAGCAAAACATGCCTATGAGTGATAGTGATTGATCTTTGTGTTCTAGTTCTGCAATATAAAGCCTGGTAATGCCTTACATTTTTAGAACTGTTTTCTGAGTATACTTTTTTTTTTTTGTATTCTCTGGCTCATACATTGAAACATTTTGTCCTGTTTCTCAGTGTATTGTCTTTGCTATGACATCTGGCCAAATGTGGAATCATATCCGTGGACCTCCATATGCTCATAAAAACCCACACAATGGACAAGTGGTAAGTGTATTTTCTAACCATCAGTATTCTGAGTTTAATCTTCCGTGATGACTAGAAAAAATTATGATTAAGCATTTAGTACGAAAAGATCCTATTCATAAATCAAAGTATATATTCTGTCTTTTCCTTTGCTACCTCTTCATGTACATGCACACAGGATAAAGATTGCTGTAGTGTTAAATTTAAAAAAATTTTTCAGTATGCCTACTATACCAAATATATCCCTGCATTACTATTTCCAGCTTTACAAACTATTATGGCAACAATATATAATAGCACAAAAGAAAATAGGAACAGCTTGTAGGCAATAACCCATCAATGGTAAATTTAGCTTACTTCCAATAGGTTAATTAAAATATCATTAAGAACCTAGCAGTCACTGCAGTAGAATGTTAGGAATCCTTTGCCACAAAATTAAAAGTGGAACTAATGTGTTATTATCTTAGTAGCAGAGTTCACAGTAGTGATTGCTTCTGAATTCATGTAACTTAGTTCACTGCCGATTCTTTTTGGTGGGCAGGAAGTACTATGACAGAACAGTATACCCTACTGTGCAGTTTAAGATTTAGTGATAGGTTAGTGAAGCTTAAAAACAGTATGGTAGGTGCTTTTTTCCCCCTCCCTATCTTTTGCTACTTGTTTCTTTTGGAAGGGATTTTGAGAAAATAATACAGTTATAATTCTGCTAATGGGCTGATCAGCATTCTTAAAAAATGTTTTAACATGTCACTGTGATCTTACCTTCTTACCCATAATTGGAGTAAGCTTCAGTGACATTTGTACCGATAACAATAATAATATATGCCACACATTGATTACTGACAGGCACTAAAATATACAGTATTTATAGGCCACTAAAAGAATATTTCTGAAGCATACCTTGATTATAGTTTTAATACTGATATGTGTGAAGTTGAGCTCCTAAGAGAATAGAGTAGAGCAGTGGTTATCACAGGCTGGGGAGGGGAGGAGGGAAAAAAGGAGAGATGAGAGATTTGTCAGTGGGTGCAAAATTGCAGTTAGATAGGACGACTGAGTTCTGAGTTCTATTTCATCTACTGGGAGACTATAGTTAACAATATTGTATTGTATACTTCAGAATATCAAAGAGTGGATTTTGAATCTCCTCACCCCAGAGAAATGAAAAATGTTTAAGATGATACATAGGATAAATACACTAATTTGATCATTATATAATTTATCACTATATCACTGTCTTATGAATGTGGTTATTATGTGTCACAAATAATATAAAACTTTAAAGAGTTGCAGAAAAGATGACATTTAAACCTGTAGCCAAAATATTTTAAAAGTTTAATTTCATTCCACACTCACATTTTATAACACTATAATTTTTTATATTTGAGTAAATTACTAGATTTACTTGCGCTGCTATTCAGGAGAATAGACTAGACCTTTAACCTGTCTGTAACACCATAGAAAGTGACAACAGTAGACCATTATATACAGTGGCACCTTAATTTGTTTGGAAACAATTTGAAATGCAAACAAGCATTTGGTAAAATTTTGTTTTTCTTTGCAAACTCTGCATTAGATGACAAATACAACTGTGTCCATCTTTTCCACACAAACACAAATATGGCTGTCTTTTCTAAACTCGAAGCATAAATTAAGTTCATGAACTGAGGTAACACTATATGGCTTTTGTCTTCTTTTTTTACTATTTCAGGAAAATGTCCCACTTTTTATATGCATAACGTCCCATACAGTGAAAAAGAAGATTGTGGTTTAAGTTTTGTTTTAATGAATTGATTTGCATAGTAATGTATTTTCTTACTGTGAGAACAAAACAAAAGATTAACTTTGCTTTGTAAAATTAAATGGAAACTGCTTAAGAATTTTTGCTTAAAACAGTGTGCATTGGTACGAGAGTAAATGTTTTCTGTATGATAAATGTATTTAAATTTCAAAGTACAATTTAAACATGTATATAAGACAGCAATTTTTATTATGTTTTCCATATTTATAATTGAATAACTGTTTGTCTTAATTCTGTTTTATGCTGCTATAACAGAGTACCATAGGCTAGGTAATTTACAAAGAAAAGAACTTTATTTTCTCACAGTTTTGGAGAGTAAGAACTCTATTATCAAAATGCTAGCAATTTCCCTGAATCATCCATGGTAAAAAGCAAGATAGCAAGAGAGACAAAGATGGCTGAAATTGTATTTTTATATGAACAATTAAAGAAGGCAGAGTTCTTATGGGCTAACCACATTTTTGAAGGTATCAGCTTTTAATATTGTTTTAAATGCAAATTTTATTATGAGTCAGAATAGAAATTCAATCATACATTTAAATTTCTCATAGTTTAAGAAACTATTGCATATAAATACCATCTAATTTTGTTCATTTTTGCTCAATGACTTGCATAATAATTTTATGTCAACTTTATTTTGATTTATGTTGGATGAGTTGAGAAATTTATGTTAATATTATTAGTCAATTATTTAATTTTATTTGAAAGGAAACTAACTTGGTAAATGCTTTAGGTTTTCTCTGTTATATTCTTGGTGTCGTAAAATATTTTCCCCCTTTATCTGTGGTCGTAGTTTCTAAATTAAATCCTTTTGGGAGTGATTAGATCACAAAAGTAAAAAGTGTCTATCAATTGATTAATCTGTTGATGAGTTTGTAGCTCATTGTGCTATTAGGAGATGGGTCCTGGTCGGAAGAAGTCAGTTACTGGGAGTGTGCCTTTGAAGAATACATCTGCTCCCCAGCCTCGATCTCTTTTTTCTCTTTGACTGTCCCTTCTCTGTCTGCTCTCTGGCTGCCATGAGGTTTGGAGCTTTCCTCTGCCATGCCTTCTCTGCCTTGAAGAGGCTCATAGAGTGACTCCTCTCATGCAATGAGCCTAAATAACCCTGCCTTGAAGTTGGACATGTCAGGTTGTTGTTTGATATCAACAGAAAGGTGACTCATTCATCTGATGATTCATGACATTGAAAATCTTTTTATATATCCTTTGACCATTGTCTACCTTCTTTGGAAAAGTGTTTATCCAAGTCTTCTGTCCATTTTAAAAATGATGTTGCATATGTATTTTGAATTACATATCATTATCAGATATATTATTTGCAAATATTTTTCCCATTATGTAGGTCACCTTTTCTCCTTGTTAATCTCTTTTTTTTTCTGTGCACAATTATAAAATATGATACAGTCCTACTTGCCTATTTTTACTTTTGTCATCACATATAAAAAAAATCATTGTCCATCTGTGTTAGATGTCAGAAAAATGGCTCCTTTTCAGCTTGATGGGAATGGGACAGTAGGAGCTTATAAGTATCTTTTTTGTTTTTGATCTGGGTGATAGGTGTATAGGAGCAGTGCTAGTGAAAATGTATCTAACTCTAAACTTACAAAATATGAACTTTAATAGTGAATGCCAGACATAGTTCTACAAATTGTTTTCCAGAACATGAAACTTCAAATATGTGTTAAACATATGATTTTGATATTGACAAGTCTGGTTCAGATTTCATATATTTTTGTACATGAATTTGTGTAATAGTAAACATAATGGACTAGTTATAAGAATTAAGTAAGATCATTCTTACCATTTTTTTTCATTATTTTACCCTAATTTTTTTCTTTATCAGATGTTTGCTATATTCTGCATTTAATAGTATTTATTTGGAAATTCATGATATATATGCATAGAGAAAGGCACTTACGCTGGTTTCTATCAAACTTACTTATATCTTTTGACCCTCTGGCACTGGATACACTTTTGGTAATCCTGGTATCTGATATAAAAATATTATCACCAACTCGAATACTATAGGGTTGGAGAATTGGATATTTTCTAAGTGAGGAATTATAATATTCCAAGAGAATGTAGAAAACCCAAATGTGGAATGGTGGAACTTGTAACATGATTAAGAGTTATTTAAAGACCAAGTTGATGACAATTTGGTTAAATTATTTTAACACACAGAGTGTAGAAATATCTATTGTCAGGAACAGTGTTTAATGTCTCAATACTAAAATCTACTTTAGATTTTTGACACAAATTCTAGGAAGTCTGAGGATTCTGAACAATATTAATCAGAGATGATACCTACTGTTTCCTGTGTAGAGACCAACTAATTAAATATGAGCAAGAGAGGGCTGGTAGAATAACTTAGTGACAGCCTCATATCTATGAGGTTCTAGTTCATCTAGCCTAGCTAAAAAAGTAATTTTAAACACATACACACACAAACACACACAAATATGAGTGAAAGGCCCTATTCAAGGTTTTATTTTTACTTTCTAATCATACAATAAGTATTTAATATAGAAATTTAGAGAATTTTTAAAGAAAATAAAGTCTTACCTTTTTTTTTTGCGGGGTAAGGAGGAGCAGGAGAAAATATAATATGTAGTTAAGTGAACTGCCAGCTGATAGATAATAGGTTAATAGGTATTACATTGAGCTATAAAGTACTGAAAAATGTGAAATGCACAGCATTAAAGGCCAAGCTAGTTCAAAATACAGACAGTATTTAAAAGACCATTGAGGATTGTATAGTCTTTCTTATATCAAACAAATACTGTGTTGTACAAACCTTCTAAATAGCTACAGTTTAACAAAGGAAATGGGTTTAAATAAATTTCCAAAATGATGCCATTAAAAGTGGAAGCCAAACAAGTGAAGAGAGATTTTCAGATTAAAGATGGTACAAACCTTTGTCTCTATGGATTTAGAACAATGCAAAAGTAACAACAGAATTAGAGTTAAAGCTAAGCTCAAATGCCAAGATGAAGGGAAAATTTCCATTAACTTTGAAATCTAAAATGGGCCTATATGCCTAGATTCTTTGTCTTATTAACTTCCTTGATGTTCACTCAAGATGTTTTAACAGTATACTTTTATTTATTTTACTTATCAGTGACAGGAGAATAAACTTGCTCTATAAAATGTAAACTCATAATAGATTCTACTTTTA
The DNA here is from genome assembly GCA_004027455.1 of Hydrochoerus hydrochaeris. Classification (NCBI taxonomy): domain Eukaryota; kingdom Metazoa; phylum Chordata; class Mammalia; order Rodentia; family Hydrochaeridae; genus Hydrochoerus; species Hydrochoerus hydrochaeris. Next base: position 99,924 of record PVLA01003124.1, read on the forward strand.
AGCCCAAATATTAAAAGCATGGTCATTGTTAAGTTTCAGAACTATAAGTTTCATACCCATTGTTATTTTTCCATGTTTGGTAACTTTGAAATACTAAAATATTGGTATTAGATCAGAGTTAGCAGGATTTAGTATTTCCTCACTAGTAAAAATTTCAAGATTGATATAATTTATGTTTTAATGCTAAATTTCACTGCCCTTATGGATTGGATATATTTCATGAAATGCAGTGAAAAGGACGTTTGGCCTGTAAAATACATTTATCTGCATGATTCCTCCATTCCCATGAGCATCTGGTAGTGGCTGAGTGTACTTTGGTTGTTATAACTGAATTCTCCACTGCTGGTGTTCAGTAGCAGAGGCCAGGCTACAGCTGAACATCCCAGAAACAACCAGTGCACAAGCAACTGAAAAATAATCTTGACCAAAATGTCAGATTGTTGAAAATGGAAAATTACGTTTAGATATTCAGATAAACTTAGATACAAATTTGTCTTCTTAGATATTTTTTAGCCAAGAAAATATCTTGTCTAGAATATATATCCAAGGATAATTTTGTTTATCCAAAAATAAAAGAATTTAAGGCATGAAATAACTAGTGTTTAGAATCATGCTGGCTTATAAGTTAATATTTATTGAGACTGTCTATATTGAATGTTTTTTATAAGTAAAGTTGTTTTGAAATGAGTTCATGAATATGTTTTAGTAAACATGAGCTGATTTGTGACATTTAATATGCTTACACAGAGTTACTAAGTGAAGGTGAAGAGGACTCCGAATCACAGAGACATTTTAATGCCTCTGTCCCTGAAGTCTAAAGGCAAAGAGAAAGGAAAGGAAAACAGGGCCGGTCTCTTACCCAATCTCTGCCTCTTAACAAATGTGTCATTTTAGAAGAGTTACTTAGTCTTTCTTCTGTAAAGTGAATCTGTGAATCTAACACTCAGATTCTGACTTGGCTGTTTTTATGGCATAAAATCTGATAATAACTGTCCTTTTTTTCCTTTTGCTTTCTCAAGGCTGAGAATGTTTAGTTCTGTACCCATGCTAGCTCTTCACCAGGCAGACAGTAGTATCGTAGGATAAGGAAGGGAGGCTGTGTCAGTTAAAGCTAGGCCGTGTGCTAGGCTGGCTTCCAGTGTCAGGTTAGCAAGAGGTCCTGGGGAAGGGAGGAAGTGGATGGAGTAGGCAGAAGCTGGAGACATCAGACATGAGTATCCTAGTGGGGAAAGGTGGAAAGAATAGTCAGCCAGAGAGCGCTGGCCTGAACAGTACTCACGACAGTTGACTGTATCCTGTCTCTGTTTCAGTTTCTTCCAAAACAGAGCCAAACACTGGTTTAGTTGAAAGTAGCTCATCCTGGAGTTGAAGGAGATGTGGGTGAGGGTTGAGAAGTAGAGTCAAGGAGGTGAGGATAGCTTGTGTTATCTGAGCAATCAAAGCTTGCTTCTACCAGGCGGTCCTGGGAGAGGTGGAGAACGTGTACTCCCGTTTTCCCGGTCAGTGGTGAGGAAGCCAAAGTGTTGGAACAGCAGACCAAATCATTTATGTGTTGCATACCAATTGTGTTCTGCTGGTGTTGGCACTTGTGACCATGAGTTATCAAAGTATTGCTGAAGGCAAAGCCAAGGAGCTGAGGTGCCAAGGGTGAGGCTATGCAAACAGTCCATCCATAGATGGTGTTTATTACAATTTCTAATGTGCCTTTGTTTTCCTTATCCAATAGATTATAAAGCAGCAGAAAAAATACATGAAATAAAAATCCTACCTTCCCTATTGTTTTTTTAAGATACCATGATCTTAAAAAATGCAACAAATAATAGTTTAAATGTTTTAACTGCAAATAGTTTGTTATGCATACTTTGTAGAGCTCTGTATCTGTAAAATATATCTTACAAATCTGCAAAGTATAGAAAAACGTATGTTTTTAGACTGTCTCTATAAGAAATCATTTTATCCTTGTTAAAAATTTCAACAGTTCAATAGATGGATAGATCATTTATTCCCTTGTGGGAGGTTTGTTATCAATGCTTTGTGAAAAGGGTCTGTGCTTTAAATTGTTTTTCTCAAGTGTTATCTGTTGCTATCCAGTGAGTCATTCATCCCTACTTCCTGTCCGCTTGTAGTGAACAGTACACACTGGAGGAAACACTGATTCAGACAGCACATAATCTGAGACTATCAATAGAATATATTATATACAGATGATAGACAGTAGGACTGCGTTAGATCTGAACTTCTTATTCTATCTTTAATAATTTAATTTTCTAACTAGACTTAGCTTACTGGACCAAACAATACAAAGCTATGGAGTATATATTTGGGTCTTTATTTAGTTCTTCATTTTTGTGAAAATTAAAGGTAAGTTTGGAGGCTGTTCACATTATCACATATTAATTGTGAAATATTCCTAAGAAAATCCAACAATATTAAGTTTCACTTAACTGAAATTAAATGTAAATAAATATAGAGAATGTACAGAAAATCAATAGTGCAGACAGTATGATGCTGTGCTGATTTGCAAGTTTATTTGTTTGTCACTATTAAGATGTTATGTAATGGCACAAGTGAAGTACTAATGGTCCATTTAACAGCATGAAAATCATCAGAAAAATAGTCATTACTGTGTAGCTAAAGGGGAGCTATACAACTATGTGGGTACTTGGGACATAAAAGCATTTTCTATTGTTAAAAATATAACCTTAATGAAAAATGAATCATACGCAATAAAACTTACACTTAGGTTATAACTTCCACTGTAAATAAATTACTTTTCCTAGATTTGGATTTTAGTTGCTGCCTGAATGTTTTCTGTGTGTTTTCCATACATAATTGAAAATAGTTTCACTTTACATAGGCTCAGCTGTAAATAAGACTGTTATATCCTACATGCATATGCAAAAGCACTTATTATGATGTGATATGCTGCTGATTTTATCTGAAATCATCATTGATGAAGCAATAGAGTCTTTTACTTCTCCATTTTGGAGGCTACAGTTTCATGCCTCACGGATTTTCCATGTGCTACATCTTTGAGGGACGTATGAAAGTTATTGTAGTTCTTTAATAAGTTGAGAATTGCATACATTGAAACTAAATATCATTATTTGAATACAAAAATGCTGTTCATTAGTTTTACTGTAATCTTTATATGATCTACAAAAAAGAATATTAACATTATTGTGATATTGTATAAACAAAAAAGCATAAAAACCAAAGAAGATTGGAATAATTGACACATTAAGTATATGCAGAAGACTTGTAATATAGTTTGGCATTGGGATTCTGTCTTCTCATTCATATCTTTTTTTTTTTAAATCCAATTACTACTGTGGAGGGCCCATTAAATGTGAGGTACTATAATGGTATTTGCATAAGTACAGATCTATCCTGTATCTCATAGACTAATGGAAAGATGTACTATTGTATATGTTAACCCAAACTTTGTATGCAGAACTCTGGTCCTTATTGCATTGCATGGTAATAGAAACTAGATTTTTTTTTAACATTTTTCTTCCTTAGTACCATGGTTATTTTATTGTTATAAACCTATGTCTGATGTCTTGAAAACTTTGACCTGGATTCCTTTTTTGTTTTGAATTTTGTCTACCTAGTTGGCTTTGGTAAAACACTTTTCCTTTGTTTCTAGCATTTGTTACTGTAAGCTATGCCTTCTCTCTACTTGGCTGTGACTTTCTTTTTTTTTATTTAAAGAAAAAATGATACAGAAAGAGGGTAGAAATAATACATAATTTCAAAAAAAAGCAAGAAATTGCTAGTTGATAATTATATATTTTCCTCCTAGAAATAGTTGTTCAAGTTACAAAAGTAAAGCATACAAAGTGGACATTCAAAGAGTAAGGCTGCAATCAGTTCTGCTCATCTATCCAACAAAAACTTAGTAATATGGCCATCAATCCTACACATCCAAACATATATGCAGTTATATCCTTTAGAATACTTTCTTTTCCTCTTTTTACAATAACTATAATCAATAACCGTTTAGAAGTTCTACACATGTATAAGTCTCTACATGTATACCTAGCCTTTCTTATTAGAGGGAAAAACAAATCAAAACAAGTCAACAATACAAATTCCTAGAGAAACACAAAATGAAAACGACATATAAAACCACAATACTAGGTGATCTACGGTAGTTACTATTATGTCTCTTGTTGTTTTCAACAAAAATTGTCTATATCATCAGGCATAGTATAATTAAACATAGCAATACAAAGCAATATTAATAAAAACCAAACATTGGAGACATTATAGGACTTCAAGTGCAGTTAATAATCAAACCAGAATGGGTATCCCATTGAATCTTGTCATCTTCAGAGTAGCTGCCTCTACTCTTAGACTTGATACTATCAAGCATAGCAGATTTGAATAAAATCAGTCAGGAAAAATTAGTGATATAGCCAATCTTCTGTGCCTCATCTCTGCTATGCTATTTTTCTGTCCTTGTTGTTTACTATCCCCTTCATTTCACTGTCTGCCCCATTCATCGAGGCCTTTCTGTCATTGTTCCTGGAATCCTGGTGATTTTCTTTTCTCTCTCTAGAATGTCCTTCAGTATTCTTTGGAGGGTTGAATTGGTGGTCAAGAACTCTCCCAGTTCCTCTGTCATGGAAATATCTTGTTCCTCCATTAATTTTGAGCAATAGTTTTGCAGGGTGCATCAATCTGGGTTGGAGGTTATTTTTTTTCAGGGCTTGGAATATTTCGCTCCAAGTTCTTCTTGATTTGATAGTTTGCATCGAGAAGCTCACTGTGATTTTGATGAGTTTTCCTTTATAAAAATATGGAACGCTTCACGAATTTGCATGTCATCCTTGCGCAGGGGCCATGCTAATCTTCTCTGTATCATTCCAATTTTAGTATATATGCTGCCGAAGCGAGCATGGCTGTGACTTTCATTGTTAACATAACTCTATGAACTGATGAACCTGAACTCTATCTCGATTACTGACTTTTAGAATTAACCCAAACTACTTCCTTTCAAATGTGGCTACCTGTGACTGGCAGTTAATTAGAAAAGACTAATGTGACTGGTGTCCTTACTTCCTAACAGTGCATTTTGTGATAGATATTTTCTTGGTTTATGTCAGTGGCCTCCAAGTCTCATGCAATTATGGGCTTGTATTGGTTCATTGTCTAGCACTTGGATTGGTGGCATGAGTGCTGTACCCACCTAGGGGTGGAGCCAGGATATGATGTAAGGATGGGAAAAAGGTGTGTCCCTCTCTCTTGCTGCTTGCAGCTACCATGAGCTGTGGCCCCACCATGCCACCCTGCCTTGGAGCCTACAGAGTATGGACTGAAACCTCCAAGAACTGTAAGAAATAAACCTTTCCTTCCCTAACTTTGGGTGTCATGTATTTTGTCTCAGCAACAAGTAAAAAGTAACTAAGATAGATATGAAATATGTGATAGCTCAATAGGGGAGTAAATCTTTCCTTGAAAAGAAAAAAGGACCTCATGTTATATTTTCAGGCTTTTGGAACTTTTAAGTGTATCTGAAAACCAGGTTTTCCCTTTCAATATTTATTTGTATTTTGTAACCAAATCCTGTATTATGTTTATAGAGAGATTACTACAAAATGAGAATGTGTTTTAATATGTCAGACTTCATATAATACAGTTAAATATTCTCTGATATTCAGAATGAATATGATTTCATGGGGAAAAATATTAAGAACAGAAAACAAAGGATCCTTTTAGAGAGAAGGATGGATTACTCGTTAGCTTGTTCATATTGCTTAACTTTTTTCAAATTTAAGGAAATTATTAAGTATGTTAGAAAGACTGAAGTGGTAAATAGATTCCTGAAGTCTTTAATAACCAAGAAAATTGTTCTCAACCTAACAAGAAAGTTGAGTAAAAGATAATTCCTAAGTAGATGTACTTAAGTTTGAAAAAAACACTTTTAAGTTATATCTTAAAATTTTAAAATAAGATCATCAAAATTTCAGTAACAGACTGTTTCTTATTCTTTGCATATTTAAAAATACTATATTTTGCTGTATGGAAGGCTAATCAGTTATTTTAATGCACTGAATTTTGTATAAACTTGGATGAAATAAATATTTAAAAAACTATCAATATTTTCTATGTCTGCTGTACAGATAAAAAGAAAATTTTATTTAAAGTTAATTCTTAGGTTACATTAAAATTTCTAGAGTGTTTTTAATATATCTAAGTAGACTTTTACATTTTTTTCATAAAGTCTTCACATCACATCATATATATTACCAATACAAGGAAGAAATATACAATATTATTTTATAAATAAGCTATAAAAAGTATGATTTATGTTGTAGGTTATATTATACTTTAGTTTATGAATCCTGAAGTTTCACAATGACTAGTAATACTAAAGGAATGAAGGCATACCTACATTGGGAAAATTTCTAAGTCTTTTGCATAAATCCTGCTAACTACCATAAAATACTGAACTCTTTCTATTTCTCCTTCTCTCTCTCTCCCTCCTTGTTTCTGTTTTTCTCTCATTGCTTTCTTCTCTCCCTTGAAGTATTATTAAACTGTCCGTGTCATTTTTAGTTAAATGATAAACTAAAGTATATATCAGAATCTGATGTAAATGGAAGACTGAGTCAAGTATATTTTGTTTTAATGTTGGCTTACAGTGAACAAATGACACATTTTCTTTTATTATAAATGTTCCTCTTTGTGTAATTTTGTGTGATTTTAACTAGTTCATATTAGTTTTACACAATATGTGATGGGTTTCAATGTGGTATGTTCATATGTGTGTAAACATACTTGAAGAATTTCCATCTCTTTTAGCCCCCTTCTCTGCTTTCCCTCTTGCTTTTCTGATTTCCTTCCTCTTCTCTATCAGCTTTCCCTTAGCTTTCCTGTTGTCCCTCCCTTTCCAAATTCCACAGATGAAAAAAATTTGCAGTTATTTTTCTCAGTCTGCCTTATTTTGCTTTGCGTGATGATTCCAGTTTGATTTTTTTCTCCTGCAAATGAGATGATTTACTTCTTTATGGCCAAATAAGACTTCATTATTGTATATGTTACATTTTCTTTATAAATTCATTTGTTAAAGAGCACCTGTAATGTTTGCATACCCAGCTATTGCTAACTGTACCACAATAAACACGAGTATGCCTATGTCTCACCATATACTGACTTTTAATTTTCAGGTTTTATCAAGGAGTGATATAACAGGATCAAATGGTACTCTATTTTGAGGTTTTTTGTGGTACCTTTATACTAATTTCCCTAGTAACTGTATTACTTTACATTTTCTCCAGTGATATAGATAGTAGTTTTAAGTTTCTTGTGAGGACTATGAGAACTTTTCCCTACATCTTTAGCATTTTTTGTGTTTATATTCTTGATGATAGCTCTTCTGACTGTGGTCAAATGGAATCTCGGTGCAGTTTTGATTGGCGTTTCCCTGATGTCTAGACATATACTTGCTGGCCATTTATATATTTTTTTCTTTTGAAAAGTGTTGTTCCTTTTGTTTGCTCACTTATTTATTGGTTTGTCTTTTTTTTTTTTTTTTTTACCTGTGTGTTGAGTTTTGGAGTTCTTTAGAGTCTGATTGTTGTTATTCCTCTGTTGGAAGAATAGCTATCAAAAATTTTCTTCCACTCTGCAGACTATCTTTTTAATGACTGTTTCATTCACTGTGAAAAAGCTTATTAATTTGATGAAATCCCATTTGTCAATTGTTGCATTATTATTTGTGTTATTGGAATCCTATTCAAGAAATTGTCTCTTGTGCCTATGTCTTTAAGTGTTTCACATGTTTTCTTGTAGCAGTTTCAGAGTTTCAGGTGTTATATTGGGTGTTTGATGCATCTTGAATTGATTTTTGTACTGCTAAGACATAGGACACTACTGTCAATCTTCTACATATGGATGTTCGGTTTTTCCAGTATCTTTTATTGAAAAGCCATTCTTTCCTCTGATGTGTGTATTTGGACCCTTTCTTAAAAAGATGGTCATGGCTGTGTGAGTTTATTTCTGGGCACTGTATTCTGTTCCATTGCCTTATGCATGTTTTATCGCACTACCCCACTTTTTGTCACTATGGCACTGTTGTACCTTTTAAGTCAAGATCACTTTTGATATTCTGGGTCTTTTGTTTTATGGTTTTCTATTTCTTCAAACAGTGTCCTTGGTATTTTGATGAGGATTACTTTAAATCTACAGGTGATTTTTGGTAATGTAACCATTTTAATGGCATTAATTCTGTTGATCCTGAACATGAGAAGTGTTTCTTTTAGTCTTTTCTTTGATTCTTTAGTGTTCTGTAAGTTTCTTTGTAGAAGCCTTCTTCCTCTTGGATTAGGGGTATTATTTTTAAATCTACTGTGAATGGATCTGTTTTCATGATTTCTTATTCAATGGATTCATTTATTGGTGTATTGAGCAGCTGGTGATTTTGTATTCTGCCATTTTGCTGCATTTGTTCCTCAGATCTAAAAGTCTGCTGGTGTAATTTTTAGGGTCATTAATAACAGGATCATCTTGTCTGCAAATGGAGATATTTTGACCCCTACTTTCTTATTTGTATTCATTTTATTTCTTTCTTTTGCCTAATTGTTCTTATTATCAAGTAGCATACTGAACAAGTGGAGATAGTAGATACCCTTGTCTCATTCCTGATTTTAGAGGATTTGTCTCTCTCTCTCTCTCTCTTCTGTCTCTCTCTCTCCTTAGTTCCTTCCTTCGTTCCTTCCTTCCTTCTGAAGTTATGATATATATTTATTTTGTTTTACTAACTCTAGGAGGCCACTGTTTTACCAACTGTAGGAGACTACTTAGAAGATAAAGGTTGTTATTATGAAATTATCTCTAGTTATAACAACATCTATATTTAGTATAGTTAACAATTTATCTAATATAGTTGTGACTGTTTAGTTGTAATTTACCTATGCTAAAGTTTAATCTTTTAAAATTTGGGATTTATTCAGAAAACCTTTGATTTAGACTTATAGAAACTGTAAGTTAAGATATAGACATTATATAGATGAAGTATTTAGAAACAGTTTAGAATATTACTTGTCTTTGCTCTGACTTCAAATATTTATTCTGTAAAAGTGTAACATGGAAAAAAATTGTTGGAATTTACAATATTCAAGGTAAACTTTTTTCCCCAAAATGAGCTTAAAACAGATGTACTAGCAAAGCTACTCTGTTAATAATGCAAAAAATGCTTTGTCTCCCAAAGAAGCAATTACTATGAATATAAATACTTTATTATTTCTGCTACAAAATAAAATTATTGTGTCTTACATCAAATCTTAGAAGAATTTGTCAAAAGCTCTGAAAGTTAGGTAACTTTATTGTCGTCTCTCACTGAAAGAATGAAAACAATCATTTCACAGTAAAGGGAACATGAAATAAGTGGTACCTATATATTGTGTCTGAGATTAGATTCTCATTTTATATACTTATTAAACCTTCAAGTCATATTTTCAAATTCAAAATGTAAACTACATATCATTTGAAATGGGTTTCATTAATAGGAGATTGTACTACACCTCTGTGCTATCTTTGGAATATGTATCTGACAGATTCAATTTAGTTGTATATGTAGTTTAATTCCCATAGCTTCTTTTTATATCTGGCTTGAAAATAATCCATTCTTTTGTAATGATATTTAAAAACGTGTAAGGGTTGGAACTTGGGGTGCTGGGAAAACAGGCAGCCAGCAGGCCGCTCTGGTAAGTGGCTGTGGCCTCCCAAGCCACTGACACCCCAGGGCGAGAACCATATCAGCGTTTCCTGAGATCCATGCCATGTTGGAAATTGGGGCACTGGGAAAACAGGCGGCCAGCTCACCACTCTGGTGGGGGAGGGCTGTAAGCCTACTGGTGCGCAGGCTAAAAATCAAATATCCATCTCACACCCCCGACCCAGCGAGTGAGAGCCAGAGATTTGAGTGTCTCTTGCGAGTTTGACTATATGCAGTATAGCAAATAAGGAGGATTTTGCTGTACTGATTGAAAGAACAACTATTGTGAAGAAAACCAGATATACTATTGAACCTATTGCTGTTATCCCAGTAACCTACTCTGAGGTTCTGTACCAATTTCACTGCACTGCCTCAATTGGCTTTTTCCTGTCTTATTCTGCTATATTTTACTACCTTCAAAATAAAATAAATAAAATGAAATAAAATAAAATAAAAAATAAGAAGAAAGTAATAAATAACAACAACAAAACAGATCAGTAAGTAAGGTACTGAGCAACCTGAAACATGATATAACTAAACAAATAATGGACTTAAAAAGCAAAAGGAGGAAAAGAAAGTGCTCTAAAGGATATAACTGCATGTATGTTTAAGTGTGTAGGATTGATAACCATGTTGCTAAGTTTTTGTTGGGTCGGTGAACAGAACTGATTGCAGCCTCACTGTTGGAATGTCCACTTTGTATGCTTTAATTTTGTAACTTGAAAGACTATATCCAAGAAGACAGTATGTAAGGTATAAACTAGTGATTTCTTACTGTTTTTTTTTAAATTCTGTGTTGTTTCTACCCTTTTTTCTGTTTTGCTTTTTCCCCCTCTCTAAATTAAAAAAAAAAAATGTGTAAGACTGCATTTAGTGCAATGGCACTTCATCATCTTCAAGAATCCTGTAACTATTTGATTCATACAAACTATCCAAAACCTTAAGTATTAAGATAAAATGTGTGCCTAATCATTGAGATGTACCTATGGTACCTTAGGTGTGTGAAACTATTACATCTCAATAATATGTGCTATTAGGTAATTTTAGTACCTGATGCTACACCACTCTCACATTATTATATGAAAGTGTTTTTATTTCTTTGACTATGATAGGTCTTTGCTTTGTTCTTATATTGATCACATTGTTTTAGTAATCAGAAACCATTATTTTCCAGTTCAATTGCTTAATAAATTTCTAAACCAAGACTCATGTTCGGAATATTTTAAATGACTAACAAGTTTATTGAAATACCCTGTAAATCTAACTAGCAGTAACTTAGCTCTAACAACTCTTCACTTTGTTGTAATCTGTATTTCATTATTAATTATGTCATTACTGAAAGCATTCTCATTTCAGAGAAAGTATTTTTCATTCATTTTTCTCCTGGCACTTCCATCTACCATAATTATGGAAACTTCCAAGAACCCTCCATTTCTTTTCCTTTTCCTTCCTCCTTCCACTCTCCCTCCCCTGTATAATATTTCATTGATGATATTAAAACTCCATACTTTTCTGGATTTTAAGTGTTGTCTGTCAATAATTAAAGACCTGTCATAAAACCCATCATTAGCAATATTAATGTGGTCAGAGATAACTGAAGTAAATATGTAAAGTGCTGTTTACTTCAGGAAGATGTTTATATGTAGAATGAATCTTACTTATATTAATTAATGGAATTATTTTCTAATCAACTTTAGATCATGATCATGCATGACTTTTCCCACTTATGTAAGTCTTTAGAAGATAACAAATTGTATAGGAAAAATTAAAAAGACCATTGGAATACTTTATGTCCTTTTAGTCTTGGTGCAGGTTCATAGAGTATAGCCTGCTATTAGGCAATAATTAAAGCACTGGGAAAATACAGTACAATATTTTAGAAAGCAGTGAGAAATAAAGTAACTTTTTTTGCTGTCTTAATTCCTTAATTTCATGTGTTGGACAACTCAGATAATATGTTAATTGATTTATACAATTCCTTAAATTCTACCTAAAATAGACCAAAATTAACTGAGAAAGTTACAGAAGATTTCATTTGGTAGTGTGACCTACCATTCTTGAGAGAAGAAAGATATCCAACTCCAGTTAAAATAGAACTTTTAAAGTAATTTTTTAACTAAATGGTTGTCCTCTCAACAAGTATAAGAGAAGAAATAATTACAGTTAGTAACCAAAATCTATATATAGCATCTTGCTAACTTTTTTATAAGCAAGATTTACATCAGGAGAAAGGATGGTCTAATACGAAAATCTGCTTATAGTGTACACTTGAATAGAATTTACTGTTGTAGGTAGACTAGTAGGATAATTCGGTATTAGACTATGTATGACTTGAAAATTTTGTGGTAATTTTCTCTTGATCATATGAGGTTTAAGAAACAATGAAATTAGTTGATATAATAGTGAGGGTGGAGTATGATTACTTGAGAGAATATTTGTCTAAAATAATAGTGAGAAGCTTTGCAAAAATATACCCCTTTCCTGGTTGTTTAGCTCGAAAGATCAGGCTATTGTCATTTCCTCCCACCCTCACTTACATCTTTTGGTGTTTGTTGGGTTTCTGATTCTAAAACTATCCAGTCTGAGATATTTGAATTTTTTATTTTATGAAAAAATGAAACATTTTTATAATCAAGTAATAAGGGAATATAGTTATTACACTGTGTAATGTTAGCTTCTAAGTAGTTACTCAGAGTGTAACATATAATTCAAAAAGATTCAAAAAATAGATAATAATACAGATCTTTTTCAACAAACTAATGTAAATTAATATAAATGAAACCAGTTAGCATATATATATTAAAATGTTTTAAAAACAATAGAAATTGTAATTTGGAAAAGTATTTGCACTTCTCCCTACTTCCTATGTCTCTCTTTCAAAATGAGATATAGAGAACTGTCTATCTATCTATCTATCTATCTATCTATCTATCATCTATCTATCAATCCATATCAGAAAAAACATACAATATTTGAGCTTGTTTCACCTAGCACTATGTTCTTAAGTTTTGTTCAGTTACCTGTGAATGCTTTTTATGACAGAGGAGTACTGCACTGGATGTAAATACCACATTTTCCTTACCCAGTCATCTGCTGATGGATATATACATTGTTTTCAAGACCTAGCTATTAATTATGCTGTTGTAAACAGTGGTACGTGTTTATACCTGTAATATGATGGTTTTAACTCTTTTGGGAGGGAAGAGTTATGCCACCTAGAGGTGGCATAGCTGAGACAAATGGAATTTCTCTTTTCAATGTTTTGAGGAATCTATACTAATTTCCATACACTTCTACTAATTTATATTTCAACCAACAATTATGTAGAGTTTCCTTTTCCTCATATCCTCTCTAGCATTTGTCTTTAGATTTTTTGATGATGTCTATTCTTTCTACGGTAAAGTAGTATTTAAATGTAGTTTTAATATGGATTTCTCTGATGATCAATGATGATGAGCATTTTTTCATGTACTTCTTGGCCATTTGTCTTTCTTGTTTTGAGAAGTGCCTATTTTCAGAATATTCTCCGTTGTCCATCATTTGAATCTTTTATTTTGGAAGGTCTGGTTTTTTGAGATCTTTATGTATTTTTGATACTAGTTCTCTGTGGCATACCTGGCAAAATTTTTTTCCTATTCTTTAGACTGTGTCTTCACTCCTTGTTTGTTTCCTTTGCTGTACAAAAGCTTTTTAATTTGATATGATCCTATTTATTGATTCCCAGTATTATTTCTTGTGCCATTTGAAGTTCTGTTCAGAAAGTTCTTGCTATACAATACTGTGTCTTCAAGAGTTGTACCTATTTTATCTTTCAATAGATTGTTCTTTTAACATTTAGATCTTTGCTACATTTTGATTTTAGTTTAGTACATGGTAAGCTACAATATATTGGTGTAGAACTCAAATCTTCTGTCTGTGGATATCCAGTTTTCTCAGTATCACTTATTAAAGAGGCTATCTTTCATCCAGTGTATGTTTTTGGTTCATTTTTCTAAGATCAAATAGCTGTATTACATGAGGTTGTTTCTACTGCTATTCTGTTCCATTGCTCCACATGCCTGTTTTTTGTGCCAGTACCATGCTGTTTTAGTCACTGTAGCTTTATAATTTAAATTCAGGTTTTGGATTGTGATGTCACCTGCTGTAACTTTTGTTGCCCAGAATTGCTTCTACTATTCGGGCTCTCTTCTGATTCCATTTAAATTTTAGGATTGTTTTCTTTAGCTTTGTGAGAAATGATATTGGTATTTTGATTAAGATTGCATTAAATCTATATATAAGTATTAGAAGTACTATAGCCATTTTAATTATCTTGATTCTGCCTCACCAGTAATAGGGAATAGTTTTCCATCTTCTGATATTCTTATTTTTTTCAGTCTGATGTAATTTTCATAATAGAGGTCTTTCATTTCCTTCTTAGGTTAATGTCTAAGTATTTAATTTTTGATGGTATTCTTAATATTCTGCAACACTGCTGAATTTGGCTATCAAATCTAGAAGTATTTTAATGGAGTTTTTTGGGTCTTGCAAACACAGGATCATACTATCTGAAAGTAATATTGTGACTTCTCGTTTTGTATACAAATCCCTAGTGTATTTTTCTTGCCTGGTTGCTGTGTCTAATGTTTTGAGGACTGTGTTTAACAGAACTGGTGATAGTGGACATCTTTTGTTTGATTTTAGAGAAAATGTAATATGATGTTGGCAATAAGTTGATCATAAAAGGCTTTTATAATTTTGAAATAAGGAACTTCTTTACCTATTTTCTTCAGGTTTTTCATCATGAATGTGTGTTGGATTTTGTCAGTGGCTATTTCTGCATCTGTGGAGATGATCATATGATTTTTGTCTTTCTGTTCATATGACTAATTAGTTATTGACTTGTATATGTCAAATCATCCTTTCATCCCTAGGTTGAAGCCAGCTTGGTCATGGTGTGTGATCTTTTTGATGATTTGCCTGTATTCTGTTTCCTAGTATCTTGTTAAGGATTTTTCTACATTCTTTAGGGAAACTGTCCTATAGTTCTCTTTTGGTTGAATGCTTTCCTTGTTTTGAGATTAGGATAATGTTAGCTTTGAACAATGATTTTGGAAGTGCTTCTTACCTCAATTTAGTTAAGAAGCTTGAGGAGTGTTAGTGTTAGATCTCCTCTGAGGTTCTTGTACAACTTGGCTATGAATCCATCAGGTTCTGGGTTTTTGTTAGTTGGTAGTTTTTCTGATTACTACTTCAGTCATTACCTGTTATTGAATTGTTCAAGATTTTTAAGTTTTTATTCAGCTTTTGGCAGCTTATGTGTATATATGTATATATATATGTATAGTCACCTCTCCATTTCTTCTGAGTTCTCCAGTTTTTTGGCATATATGTTCGTGAATTAATCATTAATAATTTTCTGAATTTTGGCATTATTCATTGTATTTCATTTCTAATTGCATTAATCTATATCTTTTCTTTCCTTTCTTGGTAAAATTTGCTAAGAGTTTGTCTCATTTTTTTTTAAAGAACCAGATCTTTGATTCATTGATTCATTTTATTTATTTATATATATATATATATATATATATATATATATATATATATATATAATTTTATTTTATTTTTTTTATCAGTACCGGGGATTAAACTCATGACCATGCACTTACAAGGCAGGCACTTATACCACTGAGCTAAATCCCCAGCCCCTCATTATATTTTTTAAATCTCCATCTCACTTATTTCTGCTCTGATCTTTGTAATTTCCTTCCTTGTATAAGCTCTGGGTTTGAATGTTTCTTGTTTATCTGTGACATTATAATATGTCTTTAGGTTATTTAGGCTCCTTCAATTTTTCTCATGTAAGGATTCACCATTATAAATGTCCCTTGTACAACTGCTTTTGTTGTGTCCCATAAGCTCTGGCATGTTGTGTTGGCATTATTTAATTTTGGGAACTGTCTTATTTCTTCCTTAATTTTCTCCTGTGACCTATTGACTATTCAAGATTGTATTGTTTAATTTCCATATGTTTGCATAGTATCTGTGGGTTCCTTTGCTACTGAGTTCTAGTCTCATTGCATTGTAATCTAGTAATGGTAAAATTGTAATCTAGCATGGTAAAATTTCAATTCTTTCGTATTTGCCTAGGCTATACTTACTAGTCTATAGTTTGCTTAGGAGAGAATATCACATTCATCCAAAAAAAGGGTGCATTTTGTTGTAGTTGGTGGTGGTCCTTTTGTTCAAAAGTTTTGGTTCAGTTTTCATATTTCTTTGTTGATTTTTTTTGTTTGGTTGATGTATTGTTATAGGGTTTAAGGAAATCTAAATATAATTGTATTGATGTTTTTCTGATCCTTTATGTCCACTAGAATTTGTTTTATGAAGTTGGTTGTACCATGATTTTGTGCATATGTTTGTAACTGTTATCTCTTCCTATTGAATAGTTCCATTAACCAATATGTGATGTCTTTCTTTGCTTCTTTTGATCAGCTTTCACTTGAAATTCTCTTCGTCTAAAAATACGATAGCTGCTTCTGCTTGTTTTCAGGTTCTTATTATGTGGAATATTGTTTTCTATCCTTCATTTCATAATCTATGGATTTGTGTGTGTGTGTGTGTGTGTGTTTAATGTGCTTCTTGTAGATAGCATACCCTTGGATTTTGTTTCTTGATGTCTGCTACTGTGTCTTTTGATTGTCGAGTTAAGTTCATTTACATTCATAGTTATGGTTGATAGGTGTAGACTTGTACCTGACATTGTATTAATTTTCTGTTGCTGTTTTGCTTTCTTTTCCTTCTACCTAATTACTATCTCTACCTCATATATTCATTTTTATTAGACCTTATGGCACTGTTAGGTTCATTGTCACTTTTGAGGATATCCTTCAAAGTTTTTAGGAGGTCATGGATTTTTTTAGCTTTTCTTTATCTTGGAAGTATCTTATTTCTCCATTAATTTTGAAATATAAGCTTGTAAGATATAATAGTCTGTATAGAAGTTATAGTCTGTAAAGAAAATGGAAGTTATTTTCTTTAAGACCTTGTTATACTTAATTCCATACTCTCCTTGCCTTTAAGGTTTGTGTTGAAAAATCTGTTGTACTTCTGATTGGTTTTCATGTATAGGTGATTTATTGCTAGAGGAAAGCTGTTTTGTGTTTTTGTGTACAGCACAAAATGGTATTATCATTATTATGTGGCTGTGAACTTTTTTTTCCCCCTAATCATGGCTATTTGGAGTTCTGTATGCTTCTCTATATGTTAAATTATTTTTCCATGTCTGGAAAGTTTTCTGCTATTACTTGTATAAACAAGATTTTTATGTCCTTTGTGGTGTCTTCTCACTTTTTGTTAATTTCAGTTAGTCTTATAATAGAACTATTTGGGACATCTAGGAATTGTTGGATCCATTTTTCACGTTCCCTTGTTAACATTGCTCTCATTAATTAAGCACTGACCATAGCCCTCTTCTCTAGGTCTTCACATTGATTGCTTCTGCTTCCTATACTTTCAGAATGTTGTTAACCACTTAGATTTATGTTTGCAACTTCCTTGAGAACTCTCATTCTTTTCTTTTCTGGACATTCATGTTTTACATCTCTTTTTTTTTGCTCCCTTACCTGCTTATTAGTGTATTCCCTAAACTTGCCGATCATTTGTTTTATTGTGGTCATTGTATGATGGTCGTTATATTTTCTTTAAATTTGCAAAGTGCCTTATAAAACTTTTACTTGCATAAGGACCATTTCAAACCTTTGTGCTGTGTAGCTTATGAATTCTTCCTCTGCTTTACCCCCTATGCCAGTTATGGGAGATTTGAGAGTTGTAGGAGGTATTTTGTTGGCTTACTGTTTCATATTTCAGTTTGTCTTTTTTGCTGGGATTTGCAATTTCATTGACCCAGTGCCCTGTCCTTTGCAAGCAAGCCACAGTACTGCTTATGATCCTACAGGGGATCCATGTATTGGCATAGGGATATAATTGCCGGCCGCTACAATGTTACCTTGTTTATGGTAGTAAGTTCAGTGACAACAGTGGCATCAAATGTCAAGTGGATATTGACAAATTCTAGGGACCACTCCTGAACAGCCAATCAATAAAGAGGATTCTGATTTTACGGAGGCCACTTAAGCCCCCCCTTATTATATTTACCTATAATAATTGGATTTTTTTTTTCAAGGCTACCCCTCTGATGATTATTTCCACCAATCCTGCCCTCCCACAACAGAGCATGGTCTGAGCCTTGAACTCCCAGAGGATCCCTGGAGGTCCCTATTTCCCTTACCATCTCCAAGCCTGTCTTCCAAGGCAGCCTCTCAGTCTCTGTGGAAGGGTATTACCTCAGTCTTGAAACGAGACTGTCCTTCTGGTTGCTAGTCTCTTCCTCAGTCAAGTCATTTGGTTGTCAACTCTGTTGCCTTGTGCTAAGGAGAACCGAGAGACTCGGGGTAGAGCGCTGGGTTCCAGAGTCTTCCAGGTTCGGCTGGGGGCCTGGAGGATGGTGGTGTTGGCTGGGAAGTGGGTATGCTCTTTCTAGGCTCTCTGTGTTCAGGTGCAAGTCCACAGTGGTATTGGCTGAGGGCAGTGTGTCTGCTTCCTGGGTCCTCTGGCCTTAAGCATGGCATCCTTAAGCCTAAAATATTTGAAATGAAGAACCAAGGAACTCACTGTATTGTTCCTGGGTTCTGAGGTTGCTACCATGAACTTTCTTCTGTCTGCCTTAGAATGTTAGATTTGTTGTGCCTATTATTTCCAAAGATTTAGGCAGCATTCAACCAGAGAAGAAAAATGTATGTATCTCCTCTGGAATCAAAAAAGTTTGTATTAATGTATATAAAGTTTTATAGAAGGAAAATACAGAAACAGTTTTATACACAGATCTTAAATGTACATTTTGATCTATTTATGTATCTATAATGTTGAATTCAGACTTCCTTTCTCCACAGCTGTCTGGAACCCTGTCCATTTCCCTTTCTGATAGATTCCACAGTTGTTTTCTTCCTATACCTGTGCATGTTTATGTAAAAAGTCAGGAAGCATATTCTAGGCATTGTTAATTAATAGGAGGTTTTTGAGATTGAAGATTATTTTTTAATACCTTGCGCCATGATTTGAAGGAGTCCCTCACAGTAAATCTATTGCAATCATAATGCTCCATGTAGCACTGTTGAGAGGCATGACCTGAATGGATTAATGTGAGCTCATTATTGTGAAAGTGGGTTTGTTGCAAAAGTGAATTTGGCCTTCTCTTGCACTCTTACTATTTTGTTTTGTCTTTACTCCTCCAGGGATGATACAGCTAGAGGATCTTGGTTTAAATGGTTTGTAGTGGGCTCTTCAAGGTGGGTAGTTAATGTGGCTTGACAGATTTTATGATAGAAATAGTGTAGGTTTGTTGGACACTGAGAGGTGAGCATCTTAAAGTAAACTGTTTATCCAGGTGTGCGGACTGTTGTCTATGATAAATTGGTCTGTACAAATTTACTGAAGCAAACAGTGAGGTTATTTCTTTGGTTTATAGTCTTATCTTTGCCAGGCAAAGATTTCCTTGAACAAACTACTAAGTCATGTTGACACAGATGATCTCAGTCCTCTGAGATAAGTTAAGAGGTTGTTGATGAATTTCAAGTTATTAAGGCTGCTACCAAGATAATAGCATTGTGTGAGAGTAGAACCATTATGTAAGTAACTAAACGAGTGCTTGTGAAAGAAAAGTAAGGATATTCTGTTTTCAAGGACAAAAAGGGCTTATTTTTATCTTTCTTTTTACTTTGGTATTTACTCTTCAAAGGCTTTCCATAGATCTTATATATGGAAGGGACTAGCAGTTAGGAAACCAGACTCCTCAATTTGAACGAGAAACTCTTACAAGTATCCATGTTAAAAAGTAGTTGTCAAGCCTCTTCTCAAATAACTTAGTTTTAGATGGTAGGAAATTTGCTTTCTTACGAGACAGCCAAGTTTGTCTTTAGAAATCTTTATTTTTTGCGAAGTTTCTTATGTTAAGCCAAAATTTTGTTCCCTGTGTCTGTGATCTTATGGAATAAATTTGTTGAGTTTTTCAATTCAGCTGGACAAATATTTGAGGTAGGTTATTTTACTGACTCTTTCTAGGTAAGTCATTTTCACTTTCTTCACTTGTATCAGAAGTTTCTAATGCCTTGGCATATGGGTTACTTTTCTCTGTTTTGCTGTATAATTTTTCGTGTCACTTTTGATAACTTAAGTATTCAAATTAAATAGTATTCTGAAAATGTATTCTGAATGAAAAGGAGTAGAGGTATTTGCTTGCTTTCTGAATACCTGACTTACATTACTTAAAATCACAAACAAAAACAACAGAAAGAAAATGAACTTTCTTTAACTTTTCTAATTCTAATAACTACATCAGACTTAACTCCTGGCTTGTTTGGTTTCAGGTTTGCTGGACAGTTGAAAATGATTGTAATGGTCTTCTAGAGATGAAGTTTTTGTGAGTGATGCTGAGAATAATATTGTCTTTGTTCATTAATTTAGAATACAACAATTACTTTTTCCAAGTTAAAAGGGAAAAATGAGCTTGTACTCTAGCAGTAATCGTCCATTAAAGAGTTAGTGGTTTCAAATAAGGTTAAAAAAAAATTCTATTGGCAAATGCCTAAGCACATAGATAGTTTTGATATTTTATTTCCTTGAGGAATCCTTTGCCCTTCATTAATTAACTATTAAAGAGAAACACAGACCTTTTAACTCTAGTAGCATTTTTCTCGAAACTGAAAAGAGCTATACAAAGGAGAAAACATTGAAGCTATATTATTATTTGTTTAATCTAAACGATAGTGCATGAGTACAGAGTGAATCATGTGTTGATTTCCCAAATGGTGGCAAAACCTCATTTTAGTTGTATGGCTTACTACCATGAGACAAAGAATTGCCTTCACTTCATGAATTCAGAGTTGTAGATACAAACTTATGAATTCAGAGTTGTAGTTACAAACTTTTATTTTTTTCAAATCTATTTTGTTTCAAAGATAAAAAAAATTTCAAAACACGTCAATCAGGGGACAACAGTGGTACATACATTGCACATTGTGTCCCCAAATCATTCACCCAGAGCACAAGACATCTGCATTCACTTGTCCGGACAGTATTACAATGTCAGCACAAATATTTCTCTTCAGTGAACTCAGAAAAATCAGTAGTATAACTAGCTTTAATATATGCGTGTGTGTGTGTGTGTGTGTATACATACACATATACATGTTGCTTCTTTCATCTTCTCACACTAGTGAGACAATGCAGTGCTTATACATATATGTCTTATTTATTTCACTTATGAGTATGATCTCAAGGTATGTCCATTTGCCTTTAAAAGTCTCCAGTTTATACTTCTTTATGGTTGAGTAGTACTCCATTGTATAAAAACACCACATATTATTGTGTAAGGGTAAGAAATTGCCCAAAGAGAAGCAGTAACTTGGAAAGGGGAAGAAGGAAAGAATGAAGGGAAAATGAAAAAGACAAACACACACACATAAGATAGCTAAAATGACTATTCTACTAACTGTATTAGTTCTTGGAAAAGAACAGTTAATATTCATATGATTATATCAATGTTACAAGTCTATACTTGGTAATCTAAGCAACCGTTTTGCAGGTAATGATATGCAATAATACAACCATTGTTAAATTCCTATCATCTTGCCGGGGATTTAGCTCAGTGGCATAAGCACCTGCCTGGCAAATGCAAGGTCGTGAGTCCGATCCCTGGTACTGCCCCCCCAAAAATTCCTATCATTTTGTTTTGAAAACCTATACTGTTACTGTTTTGGGTTTGTTGTTGTTGTTTGCTTGTCTCTTTTGCTTTTTGTGTTTCTTTACTGTGTCTTTTTTTTCTTTTAAATAAAAAATGAAATATCATATCTTTTTAATCCATTCCTCAGGTGATGCACATTTAGGTTGTTTCTGACCTAAATGCTATTACAAATTATGTTGCTTTAAACACAGATACTCATATATCACTGTGGTATCATGTTTTTAGTTATTTTGGGAAGATACCCAGAAGGGCAATAGCTGGGCTGAATAGGACCTCCAGTTCTAGTTTTTTAAGGAATCTCCATACTGATTTCCACAGAGGTTGCAGAGTCTGCATTCCTACCAACAGTGGAAAAGGGTTCCTTTTTCCCCACAGCCTCTCCAGCATTTGTTATTGTTTGATTGCTTGATAATAGCCATTCTTTCTGGGCTGAGATAGAATCTCAGTGTTGTTATAATTTGCATCCCTTGAATAACCACTGATGTTGAACATTTTTTCACATATTTAATTGCTATTTGTATTTCTTCATCTGAGAAGTGTGTATTCATCTCAGATGCCCATTTTTAGATTAGGTCTTTAAATCTGGGAGGACTGACTTTTTTTCAGTTCTTTATATGTTCTTAATAAGTAATCCTCTGTCTGAGGTATAGCTGGTAAACATTTTCTCCCACATTGTGGGTTATCTCTTCAGTCTGTGGTTTCTTTTACTATGCAAAAGCTTTTCAATA
The DNA here is from genome assembly GCA_004027455.1 of Hydrochoerus hydrochaeris. Taxonomy (NCBI): domain Eukaryota; kingdom Metazoa; phylum Chordata; class Mammalia; order Rodentia; family Hydrochaeridae; genus Hydrochoerus; species Hydrochoerus hydrochaeris. The sequence continues at coordinate 122,155 of PVLA01003124.1, forward strand.
GGATGAGATCTCAATTGTTGATTCTTTGTGATAGGTCCTTTGCAGTCAGAGTTCATAAAGTCTTTACCTACACCAATGTCTTCAAGGGTTTTATCTACTTTGTCTTCCATCAGATATAATATTTGTTTTAATATTAAGAGATTTTAGTGCATGGTGAAAGGCATGGGTTCAGTTTTAATCTCCTGCACATGTAGAGCCAGTTTTTCCAGCACCATTCATTAAAGAGGCTATCTTTCTTACAGTGAATGTATATCTTTGTCAAAGATAAGGTGGCTTGGTATGTCTAGAGTTATTTCTGCATCTTTTAATGTGTTCCGTTGATCTTCAGGGTTTTTTTTTTTACCAGTACCGTACTGTTTGGGGTGGGGTTTTTTTTGGTTTATTATTATTATTTTTTAATCACAGAAGGTTTATATTATAATTTCAAGTCAGGAATTTGGATGCCCCCTGTCTTGTCTTTGTTGTCCAGGATTGCCTTTGCTATTCTAGGTCTCTTCTGGTTCCGATGAATTTTAGGATTATTTTGTCTGACTCTGTGAGATATGCTATTGAAATTTTGATTGCAGTTGCTTTCACTCTGTATAACAGTTTTGGAAGTATGGCCATTTTCACTATATTGGTTCTTCCTACCCAGGAGCATGAGCTATATCTCCATTTTCTAATATCCTCTTCAATCTCCTTTTTCAGAGTAGTATATTATTTCAGTATAGATATCTTTTTATATCCTTTGTTAGATTGATTCCTAGGTATTTCATTTTTTTGCATGCCATTGTGAAAGACAGTGTTTCCTTAATTTTTCTCTCAGTAAATTTGTTCTTTGTGTGCAGGGAGGCTATTAATTTTTGAGTGTTGAATTTTTATCCAACTACATTATTGAATTTACTTATTAAATCTAGTAGTCTTTTGGTGGAATTCTATGTAAAGTATCATTTCATCTGCAGATAACAATAGTTTAACTTCTTCCGTTCCTACCTTTATTCCTTTTATTTCTTTCTCGTGTCTAATTACTCCAGCTAAAGCTTCTAGGATTATGTTTAATAAGAGTGGAGACAGTGGACAACTTTGTCATATTCTTGATTTTAGAGAGATAGTTTTCAGTTTTTGTCTACTTAGTATGATGTCAGCTGTTGATTTGTCATAGATGGCTTTTATCAGATTGAGGTAAAGACTATTCCATTTTTCTGTAGAGTTTTTATCATGAATTGCAGCTAGACTTTGACAAAAGCTTTTTCTGCATCTATTGAGATGATCATATGATTTTTGTCCTTTGCTCTGTTAATACAGTGTATTACATTTATAGATTTATGTATGTTGAACCATCCCTGCATCTCTGGGATGAATCCCATTTGATCATGATGTATAACCTTCTTGACAATTTTCTGTATTCTGTGAGCTAGTATCTTGTTAGGATTTTTGCATGTATGTCCATTAAGGAAACTGACCTGTAATTCTGTTTGTTAGTTTAGTCCTTCTCTGGTTTTGATAATGCTTCCAGGAATGAATTTGAGACTATTACTTCACTTTCAGTTTGAGAAGTAGTGGTGTTAGGTCTTCTCTAAATTTTTTTTTGTAGAATTCAGCAATTAATCTGTCAGGACCTGGGCTTTTCTTGTTGATAAGTTTTTAATTACAGTTTGAATTTCATTGATTGATACTTTTTTATTTTTTTATATTCCTGATTCAGCTTTGATAATTCATACATGTCTAGGAAATTATCCATTTCTTTTGTATGCTGCATGTTATTAGAATACAAGTTTTCAAAGTAGGTATAGATAATCTTCTGGATTTCTGAAAGGTCTTTTGTGATTTCACTGTTTTCATTCCTAATTGCATGGATTTCAGTCTTCTTGTTCTTTTTTTGATAAGGTTGGCTAAAGCGTTTGTCAATTTGATTTAATTTTTCTTTGTATTATTTTTTAGTCTCCAGTATGTTAATTTCTGCTCCTATGGTTATAATTTCTTATACTAGATTTTGGCTTAACTCACGCTTCTTTCTCTAGAAGTTTGAGGGTCACCATTAAGCTGTTTATATGCACTTGCTCTGTTTTCCTGATATGGATGTTTACTGCTATAATTTCCCTCTTAAGACTGCTTTCATTGTGTCCCAGAAGTTCCTGTATGTTGTGTTTTTTTTTTTTTTTTTTGTACCGGGGATTGAACTCATAACCTTGCGCTTGCCAGGCAGGCACTTATGCCACTGAGCTAAATCCCTGGCCCTGTTGTGCTGTCCTTATCATTCAACTGTAAAAGATTTGTCTAATTTCTTCTTTAAGTTCAACTCATTGGTTGTTCAGTTGGGTGTTTTTTAATTTCCATGTGTTTATGAAGTTCTTGTGATTTCTTTCACCATTAATTTCCAATTTCAGTGCACTGTGGTGTGATAGTATGCTTGGGATAATTTCAGTCCCTTTGCATTTACTGAAGCATATTCTTTGTTCCACTAAAGTGTCTGTTCTGTTTTGGAGAATGTCCTGTACAACTGAGAAGAATGTGTATCCTGATCTTGTGTGGAACATTGTAGATATCTACTAAGTCCATTTGTTCAGAAGTTTAATTTAATTCTCATATTTCATTATTTTTTTTTGTTCAGTTGATCTTTTTGTGACAGTGGAATGTTGAGTTCTCCCAATACAATTGTATTGGAGCTATTTGATTTTTCATGTCAGTCATTGTTTCATATAGTTGAGTGCACTGGTATTTGTTGCATATATATTTATGATTGTTATCTCTTTCTCTTGGGTTGCTCCCTTTACTAGGATGTGGTGACCTTCTTTATCTCTCTTAATCATTCTTAGTTTGAAATTCACTTTGTCTTCAAAGAGAACAGTTACTCCTGCCTTTTTCTGGGTTCCTGTTACATGGAGTATTATTTTCCATCCTTTTACTTCATTCAGTGAATTTCTTTTAGAATTAAATGTGTTTCTTGTATGCAGTATATTATTGGATCTTGCTTCTTGATCCATTCTGCCAGTTCGTGTGTTTTGATTAGTGAATTGAGACCATTAACATTGATGGTTATAACTAATATATACTGACTTACCTTTGTCATATTGTTTTCCTGTTTTGTGGCTCTTTTTTTCTGCTTCCCTCTGTTTAATTGTTTGCCTTCCCTGGTGGAATTCCTTCTGTTGTTCATGTAGTTATAGTCCTTATTACCTCTTTGTAGTTGTCCTTGGAAACATTTTGGAATGCCAGTTTGGTGGTCATAAATTTCCTCAGATGTTCTTTGTAATGGAAATATATTATTTCTCTGTCGATTTTAAAAGAGTTTTGCGGCGTACATCAATCTGAGTTGAAAGCTGTTTCTCTTCAGAACTTGGAGTATTTCCTTCCAACCTTTCCTTGACTTGAGAGTTTGTGCTAAGAAGTCAGCTGTGATTTTGTTGGGCTTTCCTTAATAGGGGATTTGTTTGGGCTTTCCTTTAAGTGGGATTTGTTTCTTTTCCCTAACAGCTTTTAAGATTATAGTCTTGTGTTGAATTTCTGAAACCTTGACTGTGATATCTTTGGCTGTAGATTTGTTTTGATCATCGCTAGTTGGAGTTTTATATTCCTCATTTATCTGTATGTCAAATTCTTTTTCTTTACCGGGAATATTTTCTGTCGTAATCTTTCAACATTTTTTAATGTCTTTTTTTGTTTTGTTTTGTATCTCTTGCGTTTTTGTGGACTCCAGTTAGTATTATATTCTTCTTTGTTTCATATAGCAACTGCTGGATTGATTTTTCATGGTCCCTTATTTTTTGAGAAATCTTTCTTTCCCTGGTCACTAACTTCAAGCTTGTCTATAATATCTCAGTTCCCTTCCTCACATTGCCCTAATCTGCTTTGGATACTTTTAGTGGAGATTTTATTCTCCTAGATATCTGCTTGAATCGGTTTATGAGTTCCATTTTTTATGCTGAGCTTCTATAATTTTTTTAAGCTTGTCTATTTTTTTGGTCTGAATCTGCTCTAAATACTTCAGAGAACCGTGGTGGGAGGCTCTTAGATTGTGCCACCTCATTGTGCCCTGGATTTGCCTTTGGTGACCTGGAGTTCTAGGGTTTCATTTTGCTTAAGTATCTCCTCATTTTCTTCTCTCTCTCTCTCTCTCTCTCTCTCTCTCTCTCTCTCTCTCTCGTTTAATTCCTAGGGTGATGCTTGCATGTTGCTTATGGTGGGTTGCTTTATTGCTAGCATTTAGTACCCATAGGAAATGACTATTTCTCTGATATATCTTCCAAGGATAACTGGAATTTTGGGTTTGATTCTGTTGGAAGTCTTGAGTTTGTTAGATGAGAAACTGTTGCTTTTTTGGCTGAGTTCCTGGTTCTTTGGTACTGTTCCACAGTATTTTCTGTGATGCTTAGTCAATCTCAGTCATAGAATACCAGTACCAAGAGAATTATTTAGAGTTGTTTAGAATTATTATGTCAGTTTTGGCTATCGTGGTGCAAGAGCATCAAACACAGCCTAGAAAATGACAAACTTTTATTTGCCACTTTTAACTCTGTGAACTAGATTTGTGATTATATAACAAAATATAAAATAAACCAGAAAATTATATGCAGTATTTAAGTCTTTAATGTGTCAATTTTGCCCTTAGGGGTTAAAATTTAAAGTAGATTAAGCAGAAAATAGAGAAATGAAAGAAGAAGGAGAGACTGGAAATAAGGTTGCAGGACAAAGGAGGATCACACCACCTTTGAGAAACTGGTACAGAAGACTGAAGGAAAAGAGAGATGGAAAAGATAAAAGGAAGAACAGAACAGAACCATACCCACAAAGAGGCTAGGAACCATGTTCACACTCATATAAATATAAAAAGATTGAAAGAGAAAGAAAGAAAAAAAGAGAGAAAAGAAAAAGAAAAACAAATCGTCTGCTTCCAGGATTCTCTCAGGTTTCACTAGTAGACATCCTTTGGAGACAGAATCCTGAATTATGCCAATGTCTCCCAGCAAGCCACAGTACCTTTTTGGCAAGGTAATGAATAACCTCAGTAGGCCTTCCCTGAGACCAGACTCACTGGGCTAGCTGCTGCCTGAGCAGTTTTCATAGGTCTGAGCCCAGCTGGGAGCTGTTAGGTGGAACCAGCATCAGTTCTGAGTTCTAAGCTCAGTTGGCCCATCTTCAAGATGACTCCCTGCCAATTGCTCTTCCTGCAGGAGGACTGAGTCTTCACTGCCAGCCAATACAGTCCTTCATGTCCACTGCTCCCCTCCACTGTTGTGTCTCTCTGCAGAGACCTTCGGGGTCACCAGCCATCACCATCACCATGACCATGCATCTGCAGGTTTGTACCATTCCTCTTGCACAGCGAGTCCCATCTCGGAGAACTGGCTGCTAGCTACCTCCTTCATCATTGGAGTTTCTCTTTACTGTCTCTGTTGGCTTCAGTTCACACTTCAGATTTTTCTTGGGTCCAGTGGGCCCACTTCACTCCTTCTTGTCTTCCTCACAATGCTATATTTCAGCATCTAGGCAGTGACTCTCCAAGAGGTTGCTTACTGCTCCACTATCTTGGTCTTCATCAATTTCCAATATAAACTTTAAAGAGATGTAATTTGAGGCAGATTAATTATAAAATACATTTTAGCAATAAAATTAAAACAAATTATATATTCCAGCTACCTTATACTTTTCATTTTCTGAACCATTATCAGTAGAAATTTCTTCAAATTTAATGTACTGTGAGTTGCCATTGAGTTTTAGACTATAAGGTTTCATTCAGTCTGTACATATGTTTTATTTGTGATGTTGAAAAGTACTTGTATTCATTTGCTCATTTATCTCTTCACCAGAAGTTTAAAGAATATCTTCTGTGTCATACAACTTTCTAGTTGCATTATTAAGCAATCTTCGCTGGGCATTGCAAGTTAGACGATGAACAAAATAGATAAAGCACTTACCCTATGAAAGCTTTCATTTTAGCCAGGAGACATGATGAAAAAGTAGTATGGTAGGCATTACTATGTTGAGAAAAATAAACCGGACAAATGAAAGGTTAGAGGGAGTGCTCTTTTACATAGTGTTCAGGGAAGGCCTATCAGAAAAGGAATACTTTTATCAGATACATGAAGGAAATGAGTATGACTTGTACTAACATATCAACCTTTAGGTTGATAGATGAGCTGAGGGACTAGCAAGGTACCTTGGGTATGTGGCAAGGCTGAGGTGGGACTTGGCATGCCTGTACTGCTTAGGACCTTGTAAATGCTGACAAGGACTTTGGGTCTCAATGAGCTAGAAGCCATTTAGACAATATTAAGCAAAGCAGTGAGGAGGTATTTTTTGAATAATTTTTAAAACACAGAAACACAGGTATATTGGCTCCTAGGTCTTATTGAGTTTGTGCAACTAATAAACTGGACACTTTTAGCTGTTCTCCACAGTATATATAACTGCCAGTTAAAAACAACTTAACTTTCATTCTTTCCTTCCCTTTTTGCTTTCCATTTCTCTAGTCACACTGTGTCTGTCTCTCCATCATAACTTTTTTATTTAAAGAGAAAAAACAGAAAAAAGGTAGAAATATTACAGAATTTCAAGAAAAGAAGATAAACACTGAGAAATCACGAGTTGATAAATTACATTGTTCTTTTAGAAATAGTTTTTCAAGTTACAAAATTAAAGCACACAAAGTAGAGACTCAAGCTGTGAGAGTGCAAACAGATCTGTTCAGCAATCCAACAAGAACCTAGAAATATGGTCATCAATCCCACACACCTAAACATACATGCAGATATATCTATTGTAGCGCTTCCTATTTCCTCTTTTTTTATAATAGCAATTATACATTTTTAAAATTTTATTTAAAGAAAAGAAAAAAAAGCAAAACAGAAAAAAGGGTAGCAACAATACAGAATTCTAAAAGAAAGAAAGAAAAATGAGAAAAAAGCCCGACTAAGAAATGAGTAATATATAAATTACATACTGTCATCCTGGATGTAGTTGTTGAAATTACATAGTTAAAGGGTACATAGTAAACATTCAAACAGTCAGACTACAAACAGTTCTGCTCAAAGATCCAACAAAGATTCAGCAATATGGTCATCTATTTTACACACTCAAACATACATGCAGTTATATCCCTTAGAGCACTTTCTTTTCCCCTCTTTTTTACAATAGCAATTACACATTTTGGTTTTATTACACTTGTAGTTCTTATTTACTTTTTGAACTAGAGACACAATATGATATTTATAAATATGATTCTTATTTATTTCACTAATGAGGATAGTCTCAAGTTGTCTCCACTTACATATGAAGGCCTCAAGATCATCCTTTTTTATAGCTGAGTAATATTCCATTGTATAAAAATGACACATCTTTTTCATCCACTCTGTAGTAGCTGGGCATCTTGGTTGTTTCCAGGATTTAGCTATTACAAATTGTGCCACTATGAACATGGGTGCACATATATCACTGTGATATGAACTTTTCAGTTCTTTGGGGAAAATACCCACGAGGGGAATAGCTGGATTTAATGGGGCTTCCAATCCTAGTCTTCTGAGAATTCTCCATATGAATTTCCATAATGGTTGCACCAGTCTACATTTGCACCAACAGTGGAGGAGCAGTGTTCCTTTTTCCCCCCCGCAGCCTCGCCAACATTTGTTATCAGTTGATTTCTTGATGGCAACTATTCTTTACGGAGTGAAGTGGAATCACAATGTTGTTTTAATTTGCATTTCTCGAATGACCAGTGATGGTGAACATTTCTTCATGTATTTATTTGCCATTTGTATATCTTCCTCTGAGAACTGTGTGTTCATCTCAGATGCCCATTTTTGGAGAGGGTCTTTGAATTTGGGGGGCTTGGTGTTTTTCAATTCTTTATATGTTCTGGACACAAGTCCTTTGAGGGGTTGCTGGCTGAAATTCGTTCCCACTCTGTAGGTTTTCTTTTCATTCTGTTGGTGATTTCCTTTGAAGTGCAGAAACTTTTCAATAATATGAGATCCCAATCGTTGATTCTTTGAAGTATTTCCCATGCAGTTTGTGTTTTGTTCATGAATTCACTGCTTACCCCTATGTCTTCAAGACTTCTACCTACCTTGTCTTCCAGTAGATTTAGTGTTTCTGTTCTAATATTGAGGTCTTTGATCCATTTAGACTTTAGTTTTGTGCATGGTGATAGGTTTGGATCTAGTTTCAGTCCTCGGCATGTAGAGAGCCAATTTTTCCAACACCATTTATTAAAGAGGCTGTCCTGCTTCCAGTGGACCTATTTAGCGCCTTTGTCAAAGATCAGGTGGCTGAGTGTCTTTGTAGTTGTGTTTGCATCTTCTAATCTGTTCCATTGATCTTCAGGTCTATTTCTTTGCCAGTACTAAGCTGATTTTATCACTGTGGCTTTATAGTACTGTTTCAAGTCAGGAATTGAGATGCCTCCTGCCTTGCTTTTGTTGCCTAGAATTGCCTTTGCTATTCTAGGTTTCTTTTGTTTCCAAATGAATTTTAAGAGTGTTTACTCTAGATCTGTGAGGTATGTCAATGGTATTTTGATTGGGATTGTGTTAAATCTGTGTAACAGTTTTGGGAATATGGCCATTTTCACAATGTTGGTTCTTCCTAACCAAAGGCAAGGAATGTCCTTCCATTTTCTAATATCCTCTTCAATCTCCTTTTTCAGCATAGTATAATTTTCAGCATATAACTCTTTTACATTTTTAGTTAGATTGATTCTTAAGTATTTCATTTTTTATATATTATTGTAAAGGGTGATATTTCCATAATTTCTCTCTCAGTGAGTTGTTTTTGTACAGGAATGCTACTGATTTTCGAGCATTGACTTTGTATCCAGCTACACTGCTGAACTTGTTTATTACCTCTAGTAGTGTTTTAATGGAGTTTTTTTGGGTCTTCTATATAGAGTATCATGTCATCTGTAAATAGTGATAATTTAACTTCTTCCTTTCCTATCTTTATTCCTTTTATTTCTCTCTCTTGTCTGATTGCCCTGGCTAGTGTTTCCAGAACTATGTTGAAAAGGAGTAGTGAGAGTGGACATCTTGTCTTGTTCCTGATTTTAAAGTGAAAGCTTTCAGTTTTTGTCCATTTAGTATAATGTTGGCTGTTGGTTTGTCATAGATGGTCTTTATAAGGTTGAGGTAGACACCATGTATTCCGAGTTTCTGAATGGTTTTTGTCATAAATGTGTGTTTTACTTTGTGGAAAGCTTTTTCTGCATCTATTGAGATGACCATGTGGTTTTTGTTTTTGGCTCTGTTGAAGTGGTGTATTAAATTTCTTGATTTGCATATGTTAAACCATCCTTGCATTCCTGGAATGAACCCCACTTGGTCATGATGTATAATCTTCTTGATGATTTGCTGCATTTTATTTGCCAGTATTTTATTGAGAATCTTTGCATCAATGTTCATTAGTGAGATTGGTCTATAGTTCTCCTTTTTGGTTGGATCTTTCTCTGGTTTTGGTACCAGAGTAATACTTGCCTCCAGGAATGATTTAGGGAGGATTGCTTTCTTCTCAATTTCATTGAAGAGTTTAAGGAGTATTTGTATCCAATCTTCTCTAAATGTCTTGTAGAATTCAGCTGTGAATGCATCAGGACCTGGACTTTTCTTTGTTGGCAAGTTTTTAATTATGTTTTCAATTTCAATAGCTGATATTGGGTTGTTCGAAATTGCTATATCTTCTTGGTTGAGCTTTGGTAGTTCATACGTTTCTAGAAATCTGTCCATTTCCTCTGTGCTTTCCACTCTATGTGAGTAGAGATTTTCAAAGTAGGTATTCATGATCTTTTGAATTTCTTAGGGATCTGTAGTAATTTCTCCCTTTTCAGTTCTTATTGCATGAATTTGGGTTTTTTCTTTCTTTCTCTTGATAAGATTAGCTAGGGGCTTGTCAATTTTGTTTATTCTCTCAAAAAACCAGCTTTTCCATTAATTAATTCTTTGTAATTTTTTTCAGTTTCAATTGCATTGATTTCTGCTTTGATCTTTACAACTTCCTCTTTTCTATGAGCTTTGGGTTTAGCTTGCTCTTCTTTTTCTAGAAGCTTGAGATGGAGCATTAGGTTGTTTATTTGTACTCATTCTGTTTTCTTGCTATTACAATTTATTACTATATATTTCCCTCTTAGACCACTTTCATTGCATCCCACAGATTACAATATATTGTTTCTGCATTTTCATTGAATTGTAGGTATTGCTTTATTTCTTCTTTAATTTCATCTGTAGCCCACTGGTTGTTCAAAAGGCTGTTATTTAATTTCTATGTATTTATGCAGGTTTTACAATTTCTTTTGCCATTAATTTCCAATTTCAGTGCACTATAGTCAGATATTATGCATGGTATGATTTCAATACCTTTGCATTTACTTAAGAATGTTTTATGGGATAATATATGGTCTATTTTGGAGAATGTCCCATGTGCAGCTGAGAAGAATGTGTATTGTGATGTGGTTGGGTGGAACACTGTGTAAACATCTGCTAAGTCCAATTGCTCACAGGTTATGATTCAGTTCTGTTATTTCTTTGCTGACTTTTTTCCTAGTTGATCTATGTGTTTGTGACAATGGGCTGTTAAGATCTCCTGTTATAATTGTGTTCTTGTGTATTTGGTTTTTCATGTCCATCAGTATCTGTCTTATATAGTTGGATGCTCCTGTATTTGGTGCATATACATTTATACTTGTTAGTTCTTCCTCTTGAATTTTTCCATGAATGAGTATGTAGTGACCTTCTCTATCTCTTTTAATCATTTTAGGTTTGAAGTTCCCATTGTCTGCAAATAGAGTAGCTACCCCTGCTTTTTTCTGGGTTCTTGTTGCATCAAATACTGTTTTCCATCCTTTGACTTTTAATCTATGAGTTTCCTTTTGGGTCAGATGTGTTTCTTGTATACAGCATGTCGTGGGATCCTGTTTCTTGATCCATTCTGTCAATCTATTTCTTTTTATAGGTGAATTGAGGCCATTTATATTTATGGATATCACTGATATGTACTGGCTTGACTTTGCCATGTTATGTTCCAGTTGTTTCTTTCTGCTTTTCCCCCTTGTTTAATTGCTTATCCTACCTGGTGGTTTCTTTCTGTTGTTGTTTTGGGGATTGTGGTCATTTTTCTGTCTAGTATTCTTTCAATACTCTTTCTAGGGTTGGTTTGGTGGACATGAATTTCTTCAGTTCTTCTTTGTCATGGAAGTATCTTGTTTCTCCATGAAATTTGAATGAAAGTTTTGCTGGGTACATCAGTCTGGGTTGAAAGTTGTTTTCTTTCAGGGCTTGAAATACCCCACTCCAAGCTCTTCTTGACTTGAGGGTTTGTTCTGAAAAGTCTGCCATGATTCTAATAGGCTTTCCTTGATATGTGAGTTGTGTCTTTTCTCTGACAGCTTTTAGCATTCTGTTTTTATGCTCTATGTCTGAGATCTTAATTATTATTTGCTGGGTGTGGATTTATGTTGATTGTGACTATTTCGTGTTCTATATGCCTCACTTATCTGCATATCAGATTCTTTCCCCATGTTTGGGAAATTTTATGCTAATATTTCTGTAAATACTGTACGTATGTCATTTGCCTGAACTCCTGTATCTTCACTATTGCCCATTATTCTTATATTGTTGCTCTTGGGATTGTCATAAAGGTTCTGGATTGTCATTTCATGCTGCTTTGCTATTTTTAAATGTTCTATCCTTTCTTCATCACTAATTTTAATCCTGTCCTCAAGGTCTGAAACCCTTTCCTCACCTTCATTTAGGTGCTTTTGCACACTTTCAATAGAATTTTTTTGTTTCTTGGATGTCTCTTTGAGTTTGTTCCATCAATTCTGCTTGTTTTCTATATTGTTCATTCAAAGTTTCAATATTTCTATCTTTACATGGGAGAGTACTTCTAATTTGATTTCCTCTATAGCCTGATGCAATTGTTTATTTATTTTTCTCGCTGTCTTTTCAGAGATTTCTGGTGTGTTACTTTTGGGGTCCTCTATTTCATTGTCTTCTATACTTGCTTCTTGTGAACTATATGTGTGAGACTGCATTTTGCTTTTTCATTTTGTCATTTTAACTGTCCTTCATGTTTTCTATGTGTAGGAAGTGATAACACACACTCTTTTCAGACTCACCAAAGCCTTACAGTTAGTTGGAAGGGGTTTTACTACTGGCCCTATTTATCCCCTGTACACCTCTATTTTAGGGCCGTACTCACCACACTGATACAGTTAATCCGCTGTAGGTTTGCCGCCTCGGAGCAGAGTTCCAAATTTTTTCACGGTAACTGGAGCCTGTTGAGGTCTTCTGATGTTCCAGGAGGGAGGGTGGGCCCAGCAGAAGCATTCCAGGGCAGTTTTCAGTCTGGGGCAGGTTTCAGAGATGTTCCAGCTGATGGGGTGTACCCACAGGGGAGGTTCCAGGCAGCTTACACCTGAGGCAGGGTTCCTAGATGTTCTGGGTAGCAGGGTGGGCCCATGGGGGAGGTTCCAGGCGGTTTAAGCCTGATGCAGGCTTCTGCTAAGTTCACAGTGGCCCATAATTTTTTTTGAAGCAGCTGATTTATGATACTTGGAACATAGAATAATGCTCTGTTCCTACATCATCAATTCCAGTTTTCCCTGAGATTACCTGCCCACAACATTTTCAGGTGCAGTTTACCCAAGGGTAACTTGTGGATTACAGCCCTAACCTTTTATCTGTTACTTACTATCATATTCATTTCTATTACATTAGAACTAGAGGCAAATTCTATTTAGAAATAACTCTAAGAACAGGTTTTGTATTTTATTTTCACATTGAAAACCAAAAAATATGTTTATATAAAATTAAATTAACACTCATAGTGAGCTTGCCCCGTTTTCTTTCGCTAAACGGAAAATGCAGTAAACTTTACCATATAATTTTCGAAACAGAGAATTCTTTCACTAATCACTTGAACGTTTGTTTACATCAAATGTTGACCACTGGGCCTTTGTGGTTTGCCCAGAAGCACACAGCAAGTTGTTACAAAGCAATTAGAATCCAGTTCAGCTTGTTTGTCGGTCTTTCATTCTTTCAATTCCCTCCTTTTTTCTTAGAAGAAAAAAAATAGTCTTTAGGGTGTAGATCAATTATTTTCTAACATTATAGGTTTTTCTGTGTGACATCTCATATTTCAAGGCTTTATTTCATTATGGTGTTATCATTTACATTTGCATGTTTTCATAACCCATCTCTTCAATGATAATTTTAAAGACAGAGCTTGTTGGGGCTATGTTTGTTTAAAAAGATTTATTGTGGAAAAACTTAGATTTTCAAATATTAGAAATATAAATCCTTAAGACTGCTTAAATTATTGTTGATGAAAACTATCCAACATCTCTTCATTTTTGTGAAACTTGTGTAAGTCAGGATGAATTAAATTACTTAAATATAAATATATATATATGTATATATACACACATATATTCTATAAATACTATTATATATGTGCTATTATATCTTTATGCTAATGTTATATCATTAAAATATGCATAAATTTATGTATACTATGAGTAAATTTTTTTCTCTTATTGTAATCAGTGTTTGTATTATATTAGAGGTACCAAACTACATTTAAAGTGATTCATACTAAACTAATGATAACTTGCTCTGAAAAAAGGTTTCTTAGATGAGTTCTTACTAACATACTTAAACGTCACTGTATGTGATTAGAAAAAACTTGTCTTTCTACATCACTTAGGTGGTGCTGCTTATTTCACTGGTGATGATGAGTGAGTCATATTCAGTCAGGTGTGATTTTTAGATATTACAGAAATAGTTTATTTACTGTCATCCTGGCCTTCATGCTCCAAGTCTTATTCCTAATCAGGTGGAACTGTGTTTCCCTTCCTGCTTGTAAGCTTTGAATTCCTGACAGTGCATTTATGATGTCTATTTTATAGTACTTGTATATAATGATTTTGACTTGGATTTCCAGTTAAATATATTTTCTAAAGATACTCATATTGTAGATAACTGACTTTTAAATTTTAGTAGTAGGTCTACAAAAATACTGTGTCTTGTACCTAGCTGACTAAATAGTAATCTGAAGACAAGATGTCCTGTTGTTTCAGTATACCTGATATAGTATAGTACTGTATAATGCCTTCTGAATTGCCAGTAAATGATAAATAATTATTAAGGGTCTATGTATCATGTATTTTTGATGTATATTTGTTTATCTGCTGCTTATTTTCATTTTATAGATTGGTGGTATTCTTTGTATTTATTTCATTAATAAGTTAAGGAAACAAAAAAAGAATATATCATTTGACATGAATAGTATTCTATTTTGAGCTGCTTCCTCCAGTAAATGAAACAGGTTTCTCATATATAATCTAAAACAAATCCAATTAGATATATTGTTTCTAAGTAAGTTAATTAAGAAAGTTTCCTTCAAAGTTTCTTCATGACTTTGCTCTTACCATTCAAACAGATGTCTGTGTCATCGTGTGAGTACTTTAAAAGCTTTGAAAATGTTAATAGAAGCTTTCATTCTGAATTTATATTTGCAAGAGTAAAGGAAAGATAATAGCATTATTGACATTTTTAGATGATATCCAGTTTCATGTTGCTTACACTGAAAGGTGGATTGCAGTGTAAAATATGAACACATGATAAATATTCCATAAGTTGAGAATAAAATTGTGCATATGCTATCTTTATGAATGAAACATGAATACATTGAACTCCTGTATATGTAAAAATGTGATCAAAAAAATTCTCTGAAAACCATTCAGAGAAGTGGTACAATAATTTAAATGCCTTAAGAAACTAACATACTTCTAAAGAAATCTGATAATGACTTTATTATCTTTCTGAGTAATTATGCTTCTCAAAGCTTTAGTGCCATTGTTTAGTTGTATATTAAAAGTTTGTCAAACTAACCTAATTTTATATCGGATGATATAATATGATTTTCTTTGAGATTCAGTCACCTTTATAATCATTGCATAAAGTAATGGAACCAGATAATAGGTTAATGTAAATGCATCCACAGCTGAAAAATTCTATGCCAAGCTATTCTCAAAGAGCTATTAAATTTACATTTTAAAAATCTGATATTGGGTTAAAATTGGTGAATTTTTGTTTTGTATCTTGAACTTCTGTAATGAGCATTGTAAAGATAATCCTGTTATGTAGTCTATCTTTTCAGTAGCTGACTACAACGTAAGATTTTGTAGGTTTTATGGCTTATGTTACCTTCAAATACCTATGTTTTTATATTTCAGCAAATAATTCCTCATAATATGTTATATCAAGCACTACGACATACTAGAAGTCAAAGAACAATGGGTCATCCTGTCTTGGGTGCTCCCAGAATGATGGGGGAAATGACCTATTAATAGATAACTGCTAGACAACTCAGTAGCAATTAAATATAAAACTCAATATGTATCTGGGAGTAAGGACAGAGCAACAGCTGATTGTGTGAATCTTGTCTACAGGATATGAGGAAAGAGAAGTGAAAGAATCCAGATATTTAAGTGTCCTATAGCTGTAATAACAAAGGAGCATGAACTGAGTAGCAATCTAAGTGTGTTCTCTATTAGTTTATGAGGCTAGTTGTCTAAAGTCAAGATCTTGCCAAAGTCAATTCTTTCTGGTGTTTTGAGAGAGGAACCAACCATGCCTTCTCCAGGTTCCTGAAAGTTGCTCACAGTTCATAGCATTCCTTGCCTTGTTGATGTACCATTCCATGTCTCCCTCCACCTTGAAATCACCATTTCTGTGGTTCTCTGTCTCGTTCTGTTTCTTAAAGGATACTTGATCCTTAACATGTGGAATCTGTTTCCATGTAAAGCCACACTCTTGAGTTTCTGAGTAGATATGATGGTGGGGGCATTATTCATAACATAATAAAGAGAAAGCAGTACATAAAGCCATAGAAGCATGAAAAGTTACTGGAAGGTTAGGGAAAGAAATGAAGGTTAAATTCAGAACTGTTTTTGTAATATGGAGAAAGTAGTTAAATATAAATCTGCAAACCCTCATGTACTGCACTGTGGTATTTGGATTATCTCCCACAGGTATCTAGTTGCCAAAAGCCTTTAAACCTTTGTGTTGCTGGAGCAGATTTGTATTTTAGGAAAATCACACACACACACACACACACACGGCTGATGGTTGAAAAACCGAGAGAACAGATGATGCATGCCTTAAAAAACATGATAGTATTTCTAGAATGATGACTTCATAATTGGTGAAATGAACACAACTAAGAAGAGAGGTTTAAAAGTGATTTGGGGAAGCAAGTTGATAACGTAGCTCATTAATAAGAATTTTAGTGGAAACGAACTAGAACTTGAATTTTTAGAAAAATATTTTGTTTTTAGAGTAATTGATTGAATAGTCAATCAGTGTTTAGTAATGTTTTCTTTCCAGTGTTACCTTAGACATACTAGAGATTATAATCATCGCCTCTGCTACAAGAACGTTATGAGATGTTTGAAGTCATAATACCTAGAGATTCTGATTTATTAACACATCAGAGCTTTAGAAAAAGATCTATATCTAAAAGATCTATATGAAGTAAATTGCTATAAAAAGCTTAATTGAGAAAGAGGCATTTAATTTAGATTTAAGTCATTTGAATTGATTCAGAAGGGGCTAAAACAACAATTGATAGGTGATCATATTTAACACCGGAAGACAGGAAAAGATGTAGGAAAGGTAGTGTAACTAACAAAGAGACTGCAGTCAAATGTCAGGTTGCATTAAGTTTGAGAAGATAAACTGCAGTCAACATAATCTGACTTGGTAATTTAGGCAAATTTATACCCACTGCATAGCTATTTTGTCATCATAGTAGGGGGCTCTTATAGTAATACTGGCTTAACAAAAATATAAGGCTTTGTAATTGTTTTTAGAAAATAAAACGATTGGAAAAAAGCCAGTTGAAAACTTATCCCAATCCTTATAAGATTTGTTGAGATCAAATACTATTGGAAATTAGATTTTGTCTATTTATGCTGTTTCATATAGTCCTTAGCTGTCCTTTGGTTTATTGAACTGGACCTGATCTGTCTTCCTGCAAGTATTTATGTTTTTTTTTTCCTTTCCCAGCCCCTTATTTTATCAGAATTTAGCTCCAGATATAATTCTCATGTGAATTATCTAAAATGAAAATATGAGGAGGGTATAAACTGTGGGAGAATGAAATGATCATGATGGTGACAACAAACTGTTTCTAATATGTTATGAATTGATAGGTTATTTCTTTCAGTTTTACAGTAACCTTACATGAAATACCATAGTTGCTATCATCTCTAATTCTAGATGAGGAAACATTACTCAGAGAAATTAAGTGGCTTAAAGCACAAAGGCAGTGGAACCTGGGTCTAACTGTGGAGCCCAGATTCACAGTCACTGTATAATATGGCATGATGGTACACATTTGTCACTCTGTCATAATTCATTGCATTTTTGGCTTTTCAGATTCAACTTTTTAAAGTGACCTGAAATCATAGTTTCCTTTTTGTTCAGAAGTTTCAATGGCTTACTAATGCTTACAAAATTAGATATGTTTTTGTCTCTTTCTAAGACCTCTGCAAATTTAGTTACAACCTAAGTATCTAGCCTCATCTCTGCTTTCCATCTAGTAGCCATGTATCAGTGATGGTGATCATATACACAGTGCCACAGTGAGCTGTTTGTGTCAGTGAAGGCTCGCCATCATCACTATGTATGTATATTCTCAACTGCACCTTACTTTAGTTCTTTCCTACCCTCCCTTGCTGGAGTGCTGCCTCCTTTTCCGTCTGTAAGAATTTTGCTTCAGGTTTCCTCTGGAAGCTGGGATTGCCTCGTGGTGGTGTTTTCTAAGAAGTCTTGTCAGTTTCTTCACTTTCTCACTTAATTTTGTAAAGCCTAGTTTGCTACCATTTATGTCATTCAATTATTTTTATTTCATATAATATATTTAAAATGGATTATGAGCAGTGTGGAAGCAAAACTGCGTTCTTCATTTTATCTAATATAGGACTCCCGCGATACTCTACTAAACCTAAATAACATAAAAAGTAACCGTAGAAGTTCTGACTTAAAAAGAGCTTTTATTCTGTAACGAATAATCAATCTGTTAGAAAAATGGAGTAGAAACATTGAAATAAATAAATGGATTCATTTAGGGGTCCTGAAATACCTGCAGGGAAAAAAAAAAGACAAATTGCTGAAATTTGAAAGCCATTACTTTTGAACCTCTCAATTATTTTTCTAGTTATATTCTGGGGCTTAACTGCATGGATCCCCAAGGTACTTGATAAACTGCAGATTCCAAAAAATGAGATCCAAATATTTCTGTGAAACAAGATCCCAAGATATTTTGCTTTTTGTTCAATTAGGTGAGTGATATACCTATAGAAACAATACATAGCTTATTTAATTCTTGAACAAATAGCACCAGGTTATGAAATAGAAAGTTACCTGCATTCTGTAAGCCATGTAGTAGTGCCCACCTGTAGCTAATAACTGACTCTCACATGCACGCCATTGCAGAAGGGTGTTGAGGCTTCCATATGCAAAACCTAAGACCTTCTACTCCTAATCAGCCTTCTTCCTGGTAATGAAGGAGTAACAACCAGTACTCTCAAAGTTGTTACTTCCCCTTTGTTCTTTTGTTCTCTCTCTCTCTCTCTCTCTCTCTCTCTCTCTCTCTCTCTCTCTCTCTCTCCATTCCCTAGCATTCTCTTTGGCAATAAAATGTTGTGAAAAAATTCTTTCAAAGAATTTCCATAAATTTTTTCTCAGCATTAAACTCCTCAGCCTAAGGTTATGCATCAAGGGACCTCTCTCTTCTTTGGTAGGATTCTGAAAATTATTCCATTAGGCTTTTTGGTCAAACATAATTTGAAACTTTATTGTTGTTGTCTATTATTCCTCTTTTATCTGATCTTTGTCTTTTTTATTTGTTCATTTAGTTCTTTCTTATCTTCCTGTTTTATCTTTTAAGGGATATGGTTGCTAAAAGATATTGGGATTTCTTTGCCTGGAATATTGATTGCCTTTCTATATAAACCTTTCTTCCTTTTTCATGTTAAGTCCTGTTAAACTCTAGTATCTACTTTGTTGCTTCTTGTAAAATATTGTTGAATCAGAAACAACATTTTAATATATTCCACAGTGACTAAATTCTCTCAGTAGTGCATTTTAGCTTAGTCTTCACAGAGAGCAATAAAAGTCAGTTGAGGTGACCTTGTTTCCAATGTGAGCTACTAAAATTGTCTATACCCACCAGTGTGGTCACAAACTATTTTTACATTGTTAAATCAGATGGACATTTTTCAGTAATTAAAAAAATCTTTGCATTTGCAAGCAATCCGTATTTTGTTAGGATATTATAAATTCCTTCATGGCAACAATAGATATTTTTGCATTTCTTTAAGAGAACATATTGGGCTAGGGATATATACCAGTGTACAGTATTTGTTTTAGCATGTACAAGGCCATGTTCAATCTCTTTCTAGTAACACCAAAAAATAAATTTATGAATAAATAAAAACTATAAGTAACAGTTTTACATGTATCCATTTAATTATGTTTCTTTTTTAAAAAAAGAAAAAAAAAACAAAAAAGGGTAGAAACAATACAGAATTTCAAAAAAAAATAAATACTAAGAAATCACTAGCTAATAAATTACGTATTGTCTTCTTAGATATAGTTGTTCAAGTTACAAAATTAAAGCATACAAAGTGGTCATTAACAGTGAGGCTGCAAACAGTTCTGTTCAATGATTCAACAAAAACTTAGCAACCTGGTTATCAATCCTACACACTTAAATATACATGCAGTTATATCCTTTAGAGTACTTTCTTTTCCTCCTTTTGCTTTTTAAGTCCATTCATTATCTGTTTAGTTATATCATGTTTCAGCTTAGTACCTTACTGATCTGTTTTGTTGTTGTTATTTACTTATTTATTTATTTTGTTTTATTCATTTCATTTCATTTATTTATTCATTTTGAAGGTAGTAAAATACAGCAGAAGAAAATTGAACAAAGCCACATGAGACAGTGTAGTGACATTGGTACAGAACTTCACAGCAGGTTACCAGGATAACAGCAATAGGTACAATAGTATATCTCGTTTTCTTCACAATAGTTGTTCTTTCAATCAGGTACAGCGAAACTGAAGGAAATACCAAACTTGTAAAAACAGAATATTGAATAGAGCAATAACATTAATCAGAGCAAAACAGTGATAAAAATATTTGCCTTCAAAGAGACAGTAGAAGCAAATCCCCCTTATTTGCTATATTGCATATAGTCAAACTCTCAAGAGCTGCTCAGATCTCTCGCTCCAACTTGCTAGTGGGTGTGCATGTGCACGCACGCGCGTGTGTATGTGTGTGTGTGTGTGTGTGTGTGTGTGTGTGTGTTTGAGTCTTAGCCCACGCTCTGATAGGCTCACAGCCCCTTACCAGAGCGGCAGGCTCTCTGCTTGTTTTCCCAGTCCCCCAAGTTCCAACATGGTGTGGATCTCAGGAGACGCTGATGGTTTTTGCCCTGGAGTGGCCACGGCTTGCAGACCACAACTGCTTACCAGAGCGGCAAGCTGGCTGCTTGTTTTCCCAGAGCCCCTCAGTCATGTTTCTCTGCATCTCTATACATATATCCATATGTGCATATGTATAGTATATCATTTGCATATTTAAGTATTTAAAATTAATGTTTTTAAAAGTAAAATCCCAACATAATGTTGATACTATTGTTCAAAAAGAAGCTAGGAAGAAGGTCAACATTAGCCTCACCATACAATGGATTTTTGGAAAACTAACAATAATTTTTGTCAGGTGGAACAGATATTAGGTTGCTTGGTTGCCATAACAAAGTACTACTCATTGTGTGGTTTCAGCAACAGAACTGTATTTGCTTAAAATGCAGTAGCTTGGCAGCCCGAGATCAGGATATCACAAGGTTTTCTTCTCTAGCCTGTTTCCTTGGGGAGTGTAGATGTCTACCTTGTCCTCCTTGGGTTTTTCCTTGGTCCTTCCTCTTTGTAAGCCTACGTTGTAACCTCTTCTGGGATGGACACTAGACATACTGAATTAGCACACCCCCATAACTTCATTCTCACTTACTTACTTCTTTAATGATCCTATCTCTAAATACAGACATATTCTGAGGGCACTAGGGGTTAGGACTTCTTACAGTGTTGGTGGGTGGCACAGTTTAGTCCAAAACATAGCACTAATATTCAAGTGAAACATAAAAACATTTCACACACATTTGGGCATTTAGCTCAGTGGTATAGTACTTGCCTAAGATGTCCAAGGCCCAGAATTTGATTCCCATTGGAAAAACAAATATTTTATAGATACTTACTCATACTCTGATCTTTAAAGAGTATCAAAGTAAACACAAGTTACATGTTTATTTCTTACTGTCTAAATTTTCTTGCTGTGAAAGTGTGCTTTGCAGGAAATTGTCTCCTCATGGGACTTCCTTAATGCTTCACATTAAAAGTAACCATTAGTAACTTCACCTAACTTGATAACTCAGCCTGAGTTATCTTATTGGTAGTATAAGACGTTTTTAAACGTAGGCAGGATATTAATTCTTTATACTTCTTCAAGTACTATTTACATTCTAAGTGATGATATTACCAAAAATGGGAACATGAACATAAAATTATTTTTGTGGCCCTTTACTTCAAAAATATTCATGAAAGAGTTCTATCATTAACCTATATAAAATAAATGTCAATAACAAATGTAACAAAAATGTAGTTTTTTGTTTTGAATTTTTAGTTTTGAACCTCTAGTTTATAAAAGATGTAATTGCCATTATTCAACACAGAGGGATGAAAAAAGTGGCTTCTTATAGATTCTTTACAGCCTTAAAATGTTTTGGTAACCTTAAATTTTTATATTGTAGAACTGCTACTTCATTTTATGCAGTAGTTATATTTGGTAAATAACAACTGGAAGTGCTTACTAGAGACATTTTAGAGTTGGTAGCAGCATGGTTCCAAAGTATTTATAATAATGAAGAATTGTAAAATATTTTATAGTATCTGATATTAATCTAAAACAAACATTTTGTTGCTGAATAAATAATTTAGTTATACTTCTCTCAGCATGAATGATGTACAATTTCTTGTTCTCATTGTACTTTGAGTTTTTATTTTATTCAGTTTTATTTAGAATCAGGATGCTTAATTTGAAGACAAGTATTCAAAAGAAAGTATATTTTACATTAAACAAGAGAGTATCAAAAGTAAGAACTAGCATTTTATTATTAATGGGTCCCTCAGAAGGAATTCTTCTCCCATTCTTCTCCCTCTTTACTACTTTTAGCTTCATTCTGTTGAATGGACTATGGCTCAGTTCCCTGTGATGCATGCATTATACTTGTGTATGTGAATACAGATGTATTATGACATTTTTATTGTTAAGCAACTGACTTAATCAAGTAAGGCTCATTTCATTTTCAGTGAAATGAAAGAATATGTGCATCACAAAATTTTTGTTTTGATAAATAAAACAATGTACATAGAATGCCAAAAGTAAAACAGAAAAGGTCAAAAAATCATTTCAAATTTTCCTAGCAACATTCTTCCTTTTATGAAAAACATGCTTCCTGAGTGTAAATGAAAAGCCCACAGAAATATTTTTCATGCCTATAATAGAATGATTCTCATTTATTTCTGCTTATTTTTTCCAAGTATTTCTCTGAAAATATGCCTCTCTTTTGTATTGCAGTATAGTTTATATGAGAAAAAAATACAAAGATCTTAAGTACACCATTTAGTTCTGACTGTGCTTAAGTATTCCAGTGTAAATTATGTGAATATCTCTTTTTCTTCTGTTAATATTTCTGATTAAGGAAAAATTTGACAGATTCCAAATGGATTAAGTATTTTTTTAAAAGCCAGAGTTTAAGAGAGTTTATACTTAGTATTTAAAGAAGTTATATTTACAATGTCATGTACTGCTTATAAATGTGAAGATGTGTGATTTTATTTTTGCAACCTTAATGAAAGACTTAAAAAGGAGTGTTTAAAATGGAAGTATATTCAATAAAAGCAAATTTGGGATTTTAAATATCCCTAGCCTCATGGTACACCATGAGTTTGTGTGCCTGCAAGTGTGTGTTGAACTGAAAAACAATGTGAATATGAATGAATATAGTGACAAATGCACTGTTTACTGTATTAAGTGAAAAGTGCTGCATAAAAAGAAAAAGCAAACCGAAGTAGGGGAATCAGAAGTGTTGAGTAGCATGTGACTTATATGAAGGGAGCAGCAGAATAAACATCACAAAGAATGTGCTTAGCATTTGAGCAGACTTCTACTTTTGAAGAAATCACTAACAAAGCAGACAGAGTAATGCTCCAGGGCAAAGGCTTAAAAGGAACATCCAAGTTACACCAAGGGTTGATGTGTTTGCTCAGCAGTTTAGATTTACCTTGAGTCACATATGGAACCATAACAGTGTGTGTTGAGTAAAAGAGTAACCTAATCTACTTTGACAGTGGCTTATGGTAGAGCAAGGATAGAAGCAGGAAAACAAGAAGAAAGGTTACTATAGTAATCTAGATACAAGATGTTGGTGGCTTAAAGCAGTTTGAGATAGATAGATAGATAGATATATATATATATATATATATATATATATATATATATATATATGGAATCAAACTTACGACCTCATGCTTACCAGGCAGGCACTGCACCATTGAGCTATATCCCCGGCCCATCCTACATCTATTCTGAAGGAAGATATATATTTCAGATAGAGTAGGATTTATAATTTGGTGTGTATTTTATACAAATGGTAGTAACTTTATAACTGATAAAATAACAATAAAAATTTAATTATTTTAAAGTCCAACTTCATAGAAAATATCTATTGTAAGATTTAAGGTAACAGACATATTATAGGACATTTAAATTCAACTTGGGGATATATGTAAAAGAAAATCTACATATTTGGTTGTAGACAGGTTTATTAAAAAAGAGACCTAAAATGGCAAATTATACTATAATTATAAGAGGTTAGTAATATTTTTGTTCACTGTTTTATCTCATGTGCCTGGGAATGGACCTATTAGATGTTAGGCAATGAGTAAATATTTGTGGAGGTTAAATAAATGTAACAACAATAATAACTGACATTTACAAAAGGATTAGTTTATCTTACACTTTCCTAAAAATTTTAAATTATTATTATAACAGCCTTATGAAGTAGATACACTTTTATTTTCATTTTATGTGTGAGGAAACTAAACCACAGATAGGTTAAGTAACATGCCCAATTTCACATAGCTAAGAAGCAAGCCCAGTAGCCAGGTTGAGAATCACAGTGCCTTACTGTTAGTGTGCAGTACTTCTATTAAAGATGATTATTGTGTTCAATGCAAAATTTTTTGTTAAAAGCAGATGTTGCACATTATACTGGTATATCATAGGAAAAAATATATGTTATATATTATACTGTTATATATTGTACTATTATATACTTCTCTATACCTGAATTCACATTTATAGTACACTGACTGACTATAAAGATGAATGTTAATTTGTAACCTTCAGATGGTAAGATTAAAAAACAGAAAATTAATCAAAAATTTAGGTTTTCATTTGGCAGAAGAAGCTCAATCAGTAACATTCATCACTAGTACAAACTGAACTGAAAGCCTACCAAACCATGCTACAGTACTGTCAACCATGTTATAAGGGTCCAATATCTCAATCCTTATCAGGCCCATTTTCATTTCATAGCCAGATCTCATTTATCATACTGTTGTATGATATTTCTCATGAAATGTCAAGATAAATCTGTGATATGGAAAATTTACAGGGCCTAGAGAGAAAATGGATGACTCTGAACTTCTGAAGCACTTGGCATTAAATGAACTTTAGGGGATGTACAGTTATTAAGATGCTATAAGACAAGTTGCAAGAGTGTAAACTAAAGTAATCTGAAGTACTAGAGTAGAAGGCTGACCATAGCAGACAGTTCACAATGATACACATAATGAGACTGAGGCTTTGCTGGGAGGCCATAACCATGAATTAATTCAAGTCCAAACAAAGACTGAAGAGCCATCTATCAGATACTGTAAATGGTTCATTTGCCAATAACCAAATCATTATCCACCTGAACATGCTTTTATATGTAATATGTGTGCATATACTTAGATGGGGGAGATAGAGTTAATTGTCAAAACACTACTCTGTGAGTACTGGAGGAGTATTGTGGAAATTCATATTCATAAATAAATTAAAAAAATTACTTCTTAGATGTGATCATAAACCTTGTTAACCCTTGAATGGGCTCATGAAGCGACCTTTTGGTGTATGGCTACACCAGGTAAGGGTTTGACACTGGACAGCAGACAGATGTGATCATAAACCTTGTTAATCCTTGAATGGGATCATGAAGAGACCTTTTGGTGTATGGCTGCACCAGGTAAGGGTTTGACACTGGACAGCAGACCATGCAGTAAATTTTAGCTGGAAGAAACAGAGCTAAAATTGATCTCTAAACTGTCAAGGCAAAGAGAGCAGTGACTTTCTGCTTACAATTGACAGAAACAAAATTCTTTGAGTAGCAAATAACTAAGATCTATTACTGTTTTCATCAAGAAAAGTTTTATTTCATTTCTCTGTTACTATTTTTTAGTTTAAGGCAATGACTTAATGAATTTCTTAAAAATTTCAAGCACAAGATATGTACAGGCTCTCGGGGAATCAAACAGTGGGGTTCTTTGTCACCTGGGTATAGATAATGCTTATTTATATCTGCTCTGTCAAGTAAATCTAGAGGGATTTGACCTTGCTATTTTATTATCTATATCGCATCACCATTTGATGTAACAGCCTACTAAGAATTAATCCTGCCTCAGAGAAGTTCATATAGCTTGATGAATGCAAAGAAGACCCCAAGGATTACACTAGAACCATGTAAGTCTTAAGAAATAAAGGAATCTTTTATTAGAAAACCAGTGAGAAATTTCACTTTTATTTTGTGCAGTGATGATGGTGACCCAAGACTTCCTTTGCCACTAGTTCAACAGAAGCCCCCACTTGCTTCCATTGTTCCTTTCCTCCTCCATACTGTTTATTGTTTATTTATATGGTCTTTTAATTGGCTCAGCTATAAGCAGAATTACAGTATGATACAGTGGGTAGTTCTAGGATACCTTTAAAAATGTTTCTATTAATCGTAACATTAAGTAGGTTAGTCTTCCCTGTTTTGATAGATGAAATATATGCTTTCTAAATATTAGTATTCTAAAAAAGAAATTGGCAAGGAAATAATGAAGATAATTTTTTTTAACTATTCTATGTATTTTACCACAGTAAAGAAATACAGAACTCAGCCTCTGTCTGTGTGTCTGTCTGTCTATCTATCTATCTATCTATCTATCTATCTATCTATCTATCAATCATCTACACACACAGGTATCTGGAAGTGCTATTTATTTATTTACTGTTACAAGGTAGTGTGGACTGAAATATGCTCTTCCTAAAATTAATATGTTGAACCTTAAACCCCTGTACAGCCGTGTTTGGAGATAGGGTCTTTAAGAAGTAGATTTAAATAAGTTCAAAAGGAAAGGGATTTTACCTAACAGGACAGGTGGCCTTCCTAGCAGAGGCTCCCCATTCCCAACATGTTCACAAAGGGAAGAAGATGTGAGCAGCCAGTACAAGCTGTCTTCAGCCCCACTGGAGAGCCCTCACCAGATGGATGCTACTGACACTGTGACCTTGAACCTTCAATCCCTAGATGGAGCAGACTAAAATACATGATAAGCAGAATCCCATGATTCTGTCCTACACAGAGAAACTGCTCTTTCATTTTATATAGACTTCAATCAGGGAAGCTGTGGTGCTTCTACTAGAAAATTTTAAATAGCCAAAATGAATTTGAAAGACTACCACATTTATCTGAAAATAAGAAGGTGACACTTTTGACTCCTAGAACTGTTGTCAGAAAAAACAAGATTTTTATCTCGTGTTCTTTTTTTATGTTATCACCTTTTTCACTATTTTCTGTATTCCCAAAGAATATAAAATAATGTTTCAATCATATGTTGAAAGATTTCCTTAGATTTCAAGAACCCATTTTCTTTGTACTGGGAGGTAGTGAATAAGAAACTAAAGCAAGTTAAAATGATTGATACAAGTACTTTTCATGATGTATTTAGGAGAGGGAAAGAAAATGACAGTGTTTACACAGCATTGTATACTTATTTGCATAAAACTACATAAAAGTTTACAGAAAGAATTAATGTAAATAGTGAAATGTAACAACAAAAATGTTTCCTCTAGATGTTGACAAGATCTTGCTCTATTTTGCAGTCATGGGGACAAAGGAGGAGAGAAAGAGAGAAAATGAATTCTATATTGAATCAAGATAAACTGTCATTTGAGCAATACCTGACTATAAAATATGTTTCTTTTATTTGTCATTTCCTTGATGTTATAAGTGGGTCTTTTCAAAATAAAATACACTTTTACTGATGGAAATCTAAAAATTACCTCTCTTAGGATTGGTTTGGAACACATTTTTTTTTGCTTGTTTTTGATGTATTAATGAAGTTACAGTATTCCAAAGTAAAGAGAAGCCAACATATATTTTGTCAACAAATAAGAGAGGAGTAATTAAGTTGAGCCCTTTGTATTATTATCTTCAAAGGAGATATTTTCTGGCCAACAATATGTTATGATAAACTTTTATACTCTGCTTATATTGATATTCATTTCAAGTTCATTTAAATGAAGCAAAATTTGTTGGAATTCACTAAGCAGCCTGGTTGTTTACACTCTTTACTCTCAAGGATGATTAATTTTAATATCAGGTTTTTATCATGAATTAATGTTGGTTTTTGTCAAAGGCTTTTCTGCATCTGTTGAGATGCTTATATGATTTTTATCTTCTGTTTATGTGATACATTGGACTTACTGACCTAAATATTTTTAACCATTTGTGCATCATCCCTGTGATGAAATCTGTTTGGCCATGAAGTATGCTATTTTTAATGATTTGCTGCATTCTGTTTGCATTTATCTTGTTGAAGATTTTTGCATCTGTGTTCATTAAGGAAATTGGTCTGTAGTTTTCTCTTTAAATTCTTGCCCAATTTTGGTATCAAGATAATGCTGGCTTCAAGGAATGAGTTTGGCAATATTCCTTTCCTTTTAATTTCATAAAAGACTTTGAAAAGTATAGTCATCAGTTTTTTTCCCTGAAATTCACAGTGATGAATTCATCAGGTCCTGGGCTTTTCTTAGTTGACAGGATTTTTATTATTACTTGAATTTCATTGCCTATTATTAGGTCATTCAGGGTTTTTATATCTTCTCAGTTTAAAGTAACTCGTGTGTCTATGAGTCTGTTCACTTCTAGATTCTCTAGTTTATTAGAATATAGAATTTTGAAGTAGTTACTTACCACCCTTTGGATTTCAGCAACATCCATTATGATTTTTGCCTTTTTCATTTCTAACAGCATTTAGTTTGTTCTTTTCTTTCCTCCCACTGGTAACTTTGGTTAAGGATTTGTCCATTTTGTTTATGTTCTCTTAGAACAAACTCTAGGATTCATCCTTTGTAAATTTTTTTTGTCTCAATTCCATTAATTCATTTTCTCTCTCTCCTCTCCTCTCCTCTCCTCTCCTCTCCTCTCCTCTCTCCTCTCTCTCTCTCTCTCTCTCTCTCTCTCTCTCTCTCTCTCTCTCATTATCATTTCCTTCCTTATCTGGTTTTAGATTTGTAGCGCTCCTATTTTTCTAAGACCCCAAGGTGCAGCACTGTTACTCACTCGAAGTCACTCTTTTTTCTATGTGGCTATCCAGTTACAAATTTACTTATTAGGACTTCTTTCATTGTGTCTTATAGGTTCTGGTATATGGCACTGCTATTGTCATTTGATGCTTGGAACTTTTAAATTTCTTCCTTGATTTCTTTTGTAACTCATTGATTATTCAAGAGTACATTAGCTTTCATGTTTACATAATTTCTATGATTTCTTTTGCTGTCAATTTCCAATTCCATTACACTGTGATCTGATACCATCTGTGATATAGTTTCATTTCTTTTGCATTTACTAAATATGTGTGATGTTTTGGAATTAGTTCCCTGTGCTACTGAGAAAAATATGTGGTCTATTGTGCAATTTGACACTCTGAAGATACTAGGTGTAGTTCAAAGTTAACAGTTCAGCTCTGCTGTTTCTTTGTTGATTTGTTTCTCTGATTGACCTATTTGTGATGGTGGAGTATGAAGGTCTCACACTATGATCATGTTGATGTTTGTCTGATCTTCATGTCCAGTAGTGTTTGTTTTATGAGTTGGGTTCACTGGCATTTGGTGTATATGTGTATTCACAGTTATCTCTTTTTTCCTTTACCAGCTTGTAGTGACCTCCTTTATGTCTTCTGATTATTTTTGGCTTGAAATTCACTTTGTCTGAAAATAGAATTGCTATTGTTGCTTGCTTTTGGGCTCCTGTTGCATGAAATAGCATTTTATGTTTTTTTGACTCTCAGCCTATGTGTTTGTGGATGTGTGACTCTTGTATGCAGCATACAGTGGAGTTTTGTTTTTTGATCCAATTGTCAATTTGTCTTTTAATTGAGGATTTAAGACCATTTACATTAAGAGCTATTAATGAAAGTTACTGACTGATGTTACTGTGTTATCTTTCTGTTGCTGATGTCTTTATTTTCTCCTTTTGTTTGACTGTTCATCCTGTTTGATATATTCATTCCTTTAGGCTCTTTGGTGTTCTTGACCTAGTCTAGTATATCTTTGAGTACTTTTTGTAGTGCTTATATTTTGGTTGTGAAATTATCATGCTCTTTATCGTGGAAAGTACTTATTTCTCCATCAATTTTGAAAGATACTTTTGTATGATATATTGAAAGTTGTTTTCTTTTAGGGATTAGAAAGTTTTATTCCAAGCTCCCCTGGATTTTACGGTTTGTTTTGAAACATCTGTTGTAATTCTGATAGGTTTGCCTTTGTATGGCATTTGTTGCTTTTCTCTATAAACTTTTACAATTTTATCCTAGTGTTGACTTATGGGATTTTGACTGTAATGTATTGTGGAGGATTTCTTTTCGTATCATGGCTGTTTGGAGCTTATATGTCTTGTTTGTCTGGAAGTTGAATTATTTCCCTAAACTTGGAAAATTAACTACTATGATTTTGGTAAAAATTTTGGTACCTTTTGTACTGTCTTTTGATCTATATTTGGCTCATGTTATTCTTAGTTTCTTTTCAGTTACCTAGCAGCTATTGGATCTAGTTTCTATGGTCTTTTGTTCTTTTTAAGGTATCTATCTGAGGATATGGTCTCCTACATTAATCTTACCTTCTAGTTCTAACCACTGTCTCCTTGCCTTGCTCATTTTTGATGCCCATACTTTTAATAGAGTTTTTCATATCTTGGCTTTCTGTTTAATATATTTTCAGTCTGTAAGGCTTTAGTCAAACAGTCATTCATGGTTTGTATCATGTTGAGTAGATCACCCAGTTTTTTGGGGATCTTCTATAAGCTCACTAATCATATTATCAATTAAATTCCTTATCTTTAGTTACATCCTTGAGTTCACTGAACACTGTATTGATCTGCCTTCTTTCTTTTATCCCTTCATACATTTCAACCATTTACTTTTTTACTTTCTCCTCATCATTGCCTATGGGATCAGCTTCTAGGAAGTTAAGAACTTTTGAAAGTATCTTCAAAAATCTTGTTACCTTTTTTTCTCAAGCATCTGTTATTTTGAGTTTTGTTTTTGCTTTTTGTGTTAAGGGTTAAGTATCAGCTTGAATGATAAAACCTCTATGACCAATGTGGGTGTCTCTCTAGTGTATGTTTCCCAATGCTATGATCTTGGCTTTGACTATGTTTTGTTATTTATATTCCTCTTCAGCCTACTCAGTGTAATAGGGTCTGACCTAGTTGCTGTGTTGCAAGGAGAAAGCCACTAATGATTGCTTCAGCATCCACAGAGCAAGCCACATATCATTCATGTATACTGTCTTAACAGTTTCACTCTTTTTTTAATAACCCATAAAGACTGAATATTACTACTAATAGGTAGGCTAGGTTGCAGAGAATGAGGGAAGGAAAAATGAACAGAGTAGATGAGAAAGAAGAAAAGGGAAAAGAAATAGGAGAAAATGAAAGAAAAGACTTTGAATTTTTTTGATATTATATTTATAGCTGAATTGTAGGGCTGTTGCAGAAGAGGTTTGAGATACTGTGTGGAGCAACACAGAGAAAAGTATAATTGAAAATTGAGGCAAGCTGTGAGTTCAGAAACTGCTAATATGCCAGTAGTAAGCCTATGCTGGAATCCTCAGACATATGTTTACTGAGGGTTACCTTCACTTGTGCATGAAAGTACTGTTTATATTAAAGCACTGGTTAATTCTCACTCTCCTTTTCACATAAAGACACCTTCCCTATATAATACTGTAAGGAAGGAGAAAAGGGAAAAAAGAGAAAGGAATAAGAAATGAAGGGAGAAATAAAGAAGATAGTTTTTCAAAAGCCCACACATGGATGAAAACACAAAATCAAGCTGTCCTACCAATTTCAATTATATTGCGGTCTCAATTCAGTCAATGAGCTCTTTCCCTGAAATTCACAGATAGGGAAGCTTTGACCTGGTGGTTCTGGACAACTCCAGCATGTTATGTCCTGCCCTCCCACTAAGCGTGTCTCTCTGGCTCTTCACCCATGTCTCCCTCTCCATACTCCACAAATGTCACTTTCTTGCACATGAACTCTGTTGTGTGTAGGACTCCTGGGCTTCACAACCTTTGGCTGGGATCAGCCAGTTCACTTGCTGGCACTGAGTAGTGGACAATGAGCAGTGTACCTCATCGACAGAGAACTTACCCCTGGGAGAAAAGTAGAGGAGCGCCTAGGCTGGTACCCACTTTTCTTCCCTGGGTCTCCCTGGTTGCAATCTAGAGCTCCCTGAGGCCCAGCTCTGCTAGCGGTCTGTTCTCTGGTCAGTGCCATTTCCTGTCCTTATCAGTCTGTCATCCAGGTGATTTTCTAGCTTCACTTTCTCTGGTGCCCTAGTTGTAAATATCTCCCTCTCTAGGCTCCCTTGCCCAAGGGTAGGAGAATAGTTTAGGAACCTATTACAGGGCTTTCGCCACCAGTGCAGACTGGCTTCCCTCAGGATGCTAGTAGATCCTCTCCCAAGATGGCATGTTCATATGCATCTCTGTGCAATGGGTGCTTTAATCCAGTGGGGGTCCCCTTTCCCTTTATAACTCCCCTGATTTCGGATTCGGTCTGTTGGGTTTCTCCTGCAGATTGACACTCTGAGCCTTGTTTCTGAGTGCTTACACTTCCTCCTTCATTCAGTGACCTCTACCCCTAGTCTGCCATGACAGGTCTCTCCCAGCATCATTTTTGATCCTTCTAGGTAAGAGATATCAATAACAGTGTGTTAAATAAAATACACTATGTTTTAAAAAAATACTATTTTTTTCAAGTTATACACTTAGATTATCTAATATTCCACAAATAAAATTTAAGCAAGTCATGATAAGTAGCTTTTTATGAAGCTATTTTTAAGATTGTCTTTTCATTTCATTATGGTTTGTAGCACTATGAAGTATATTCAGTAGACTAAGATGAAGAACATTTATATTGCCGGGGATTTAGCTCAGTGGTGCAAGCGCTTGCCTGGCAAGTGTGAGGTCATGAGTTTGACCCCCGGTAGCAAAAAAAAAAAAGTTTACATTAATATTTTGTCAAAATATTTGTCTACATTTAAAAATGTATATGTATCCAGTTGCAAAGACTATACATTTTCTTCTTTGATTCTGTCTGATCTACAAATACATTATCCTTACAAGTTAGATCTATACTTGTGAATTACCATTGGTTACTGAATTTCCCTCACTAGAATTACTAAAAATCATAAAAGGAAATATTATAAATAAACATCAGGCTTTAGTTATAAGGAGTTCATTACCCAGTGTTCCTTCTTTCAAAGGATTTTCCATATATATGCATCAATTAAGTATAAATATCTAAGACCAGCATAGTTATTAAGTATTATTACAATCAGGTTAGAAAGATGTCTATTGAGGATAATGATGAAGACATCTGGAATGCTTGTCAATTCTTGCATTTACCCTGAAAGCTTTTGGTGTGAGCCAGTAATCTCTTCATTGCATTTTGCTGGACAACATGTGTTCTTACAGTTGGACAGTGTAAACTCTTAGAGAGCAGTTTTAATTTTTCTGTTAGTAATGGATTTCCATGGCCTAAATTGGTGCCTAACACTTATTAATTGCCCCCAAAAATTATCAAATGAATTCTAGTTTATTAAATCCTAAGGCCTATTGAAGTATCTCATCTTTTTTGTAATTTTGAAGGCTAAAAAAAATGGATGAAATTCAAATGTTAGAGATTTTGAATGTCATCTTTAAAAAAATCAATTCAGTACACTAGTTTCACCTGCAAAAATAAAATATATTTATGAATGTTATTTAAGTATTAACTTATCTAATGTCTATGTCCTACAATTTATTTAAATGATATATACTTGATTACTTCAGATTATTTACTATAGAAAGAGCCAAGGACTGTGCTAAGAGCATGACATTATTTTGTGTGATTGTTAGAAAAAACATTTTGAGAAATATTACCCTACTCCTCTCCTAAAGATGAGATAATTGAGATCAAGTAGTGTTTTCCAGGTAACAGAGTGGTAAGTAGCAGATTCAAGATTGTTCAGAGCCATTATGCTCTATTGACACACACACACACACACACATATATATATATATATATATATATATATATATATATGAAGTCAGAGACAACTATTATAGATCATTTATGGTGAAATGATAAGTCTGTAATTAAGTCTCTAGTGATCAAATATGTTTCTAACCTTAAATGTAATTTGGAGAAAAATGTGTATGTTTGTTGATATTGTGACAGGAAGAGAAAGTTCATTGCATGATCAGATGTTTTCCTCGTGTATTTGAGGAAGCATTGGAGGGTTCAGAGCAAGAGACTGGTAGGATGTGATTAATTTTGAATAGTGTTAATTTGTCTGAAAAATAGAGGATAGATTAGAATGAGGGAGAGTGAAGGAGAATTTACAATAATCTGGTAAGAAATGATGACTGGAATAGTTCTTCTTAATGTTGATGATGATTGTTGGATTTAAAATGAAATTTGAAAGTAGAATCAACAGTATTTTCTGCATGATTGGATTGTATTGAAAGGTAGGAGAGTACAGGGAAAAAAATAGACAAAATTGATTCTAAGGTTTGGACTAAATAACTGGAAAAACTAAGTAACTTTTTCCTGACATCAGAAGCACATTCTGAGAAGGAAGGTCTGAAAGAAGTTTGGTTTTGGCCATTTTAAATTTTAAGACTTCTAGATGAATAGTCTTAATGATGACTAGGAATGGATGTCTATCAGCTGAGATAAATGTGAGAATCTTTGATATAGACTTAACGAATCATGAGATTAGATGACAACACCTGGAAGGGTGAGTACAGGACAGGCTTAACTGTGGAGACCTGAGGTACTGTGCAGGTTAGAGCTAGAAGATAGGAGTTAGGAGAACAGGCACAGGGCCTGAGCAAGAGGACGAGCCAGGTAGGAAAATCAAGAGTGGCACCCTACAAAAACAAAGCAAAAGAGTGGCATCCTAAAAGTCAAGTACAAGTGATAGTATCAAAAAAAGTGGAGGGATCAGATGCAGCAGATTTTTCAAATAGATCATGTGGCACATAAGATTGAGAAATGACCACAAGATATACTATTAGGGACTCAAGTCAATTTAATGACCATGACAAAAGGCTGAGCAGAAATTTTGAAACCACTGACTTGAAAATATCTGAATTCTTCTCTCAGTTTATGATTCTCATATAGACAAAATGTTGTCCAGTTGCTATATAAACTTGGATGTATTACACTGCTATATTCAGATATTTTAGTTACAGGTATTGATTTCCATTCTTTTAACTGTTACCATTTAATTATCCAGTGGCCAAGTGAAACTTTAAATAGCTTTTAATTAATGTCCTTCCTATACTTGATAGGTTGTTATAGGATGAAGAGGACAGGCATGACCTGTGTAGACAGACCCAGTTTTCAGTAATTTACCAGTTAACAGCATTAGTCGTACCATCTTGAACAGTTAAATTCGTCCAGGTCTGTTTCTTTGAGGTCTGTTTCCCTAGAGATGATAATAGGTAGTAACTTTTTATATGGTTATTAAGATACAATAAGAAAACATATATACAGCCTATGCATGATACATTCAGCAAATAGAGTAATGTGGCAAGTAAGGCTCAGGTTCTGAATCAAGTAGCTCCAAGTTTGAATGCTGCATATGTAACTGATTTGAAAACTTGGGCAAATTTTATCACTGCTGTGAAGCCTAAATTACCTTATGTATAAAATGACTATAATACAAAGATCCACTTTAGAGTTACTAGAATTAAATGAGATGTTGTACATGAAGTTCTTAAATATCTTAGACAAAATGAATACTCCATAAATGGCAGTTATTATTATTTATGCTTGTGGTTGTTTATTATTGTTGTTATAATTACTCAAAAATAATAATCTTAGTCCTAGTTTTTTTAGCTCTTGAATCCTAGTTTCAAATCATACTTAATGACAAGTATAATTATTAGTGTTTGTATTTGTTTAGTGCATGCTTAGCTTTTAAAATTATTATTTCACTATTCTTGTCCATTACTAATGTTAAGTCATATGATTAGCAACCAGCTTGTTTACCATTTTTAAATTTATGCTAGTCTCCAAATAGGTCCATTTAAATGGAAAGTCAGAAAAAAACCCCAAATATATGGTATAATTCTTTTAAAAATATTTTATTAGTATAATTAATTTGACAATATATTGGATTTAATCTGGTATTTTCATATATGCATACGTTTCAATCAAACCCACCCCTTACACTCCTCTTATCTCACATTCCTTTTCTCCTGCTTGGTACTAGTCTCTTTTCTACTTTTATGTCATCTTTTTTTGATTCTACATATTAGTGAAAATAGGTGATACTTGTCTTGCTGAATCTGCTTATTTCACTAAACATGGTGAAATTCAGTTCTATATGACAAGGTTCTTTAGAAAGTATTACGTGAGTGAATCAGAAATCCATTTATCTGACACTGTGCTTAAATAATACATCCCTATGAATGAGGAGCCGTGCTCTGAATTATCAAGCAACTGAAGAATACTTTTAATGATGACTAGGAATGGATGTCTATCAGCTGAGATAAATGTGAGGGGGAAACAAAGATGTTTTAGATTCAGAGATAAGGAATAAGAATTTATGTGAAAATCCCAAGATAGGATTGGTGACATAAAGTAGAATTTTTTCTTGAAAAAGACCTTAGTCTTCTAACTTATTTCCTAATTTTATAGCTGTGACACTACTAAATTTCTGAGAGATTTCATGACCTACTCAAAGTTAAGATCAGTAGGGAATAACTTTTTGACTTCTGATGAAGTAATATTTTTGTTAAAATGCAAACTATTTCAGTTTTACTTATCAGAAATAAAAACAAGATAAATATTGAATGAAGGAAAATATTGAGAGGATCACTGGGTCCTCACAGTGATAATTATGCATTCTAAATGATGTAAAAATTGAGGACTTGAGTTTATAAAGTGTTGTATTTTTTTTCTCCAGTATTGTTTTGTAAATGAAAACATAAGCAAGTTGTATTTAAAACAACTACATAGCAACTAATTTTCATATAGGAATTAATGACAGAAATACTGCTGGAATCAGTTTGGAAGCAAAGTATTTGAGAAGGAGACTTACGTCAGTTTCCCTATAGTCAGTATCAAATATAGTTAGTTGTTCTTCTTAGGTGTTGAACTAAATTGTGTATTTCTAAAGAGGATAAAAATAATTTTGATATTTTCATTTTGAAAAAATTAAATGTTCTAATGAAGTTGTGTGTTTATAAAGGTAACTGTATTTGAAACATTTTGGTGGTGGTGGAAAAGAGTTATTTGACATGTGTCCAATTTTTATTTATTTTAAAAGACAAAGAATCAGAAAGATGATTTGGTCTGATTTTTACCTTGAACCATTAGGTGCATTTTTGCAATAATCTGGAAAAATCATTACATTTTGTGCCACTGTTTTTGATAAAGTTTTAAGTAACATTTATGCATGTAAGCTTACTTTTGATATTAAGTTGCTCTCTACATTGTTAAGTCATATCATAAATCTATTTCTAGTTAACAAAAAATTATTTTAAAAAATTCTAAATGGGAATTTAAGTACCATAATAGATATTTCCACTGCTTATCTTCATGACATAAAGGTACAAAATAATTATATTCTTTTCCCAGATACTGAATGTTGTTTCTTTGTCTTGTTTTATAGAGCTACATTCATGGAAGCAGCCAGGCTCAGTTTGTGGCAGAATCGCACATTATTCTGGTACTGAGTATCCTTTAAAATAACTGATT
Organism: Hydrochoerus hydrochaeris; assembly: GCA_004027455.1. Taxonomy (NCBI): domain Eukaryota; kingdom Metazoa; phylum Chordata; class Mammalia; order Rodentia; family Hydrochaeridae; genus Hydrochoerus; species Hydrochoerus hydrochaeris. Next base: position 159,592 of record PVLA01003124.1, read on the forward strand.
AAATAAAAAGGAGAAACCAAAGCTACGCACTATCAAATTGATTTTCTCCCCTAGTGATAAATATCAAGATGTTTGAAAGATTAAACTTTAACCTTTGTTACTAATTTCCTAATTTTCATGCTAATTATTTCCTGTTACAGTATAATTTCATTGTTATGCTGAATAGTTAAGACACACTAATATCAAGTATCTATTAACCTTATCAACAAATGCAGCTCTTACCCACTGTATTTTTACTTAAAAATGACCTTTCAGAAATGCTAAATATTTTTCAGTGTGACATGTTATACATACTACACGCAAAGGAAGCAGCAAGAGATGAACAAATTGGTGCCTAAGGAAATTGAACTGACTTTTCAGCTGGGATTTGAAATGTGAAAAAAGAGATTTACAGACGGGATAAGAGAGTGTTTAATAGGAGGTACAACAGGCTCAAGTGTGTATATTAGAAATTAGCTGCCTTATTCTTTATGAAGAATTGTAAGGCTGAGTGCTGGATGTCTTGATAAATTTGGCTGTGCAAAGGAAATAGTGACATATATACCTTGTTCTTATTTAAGCAATGAGAGTTTGAGCTTTGCCTAAGTAACAATATTGAGGTTCATATGGAGAGGGGAGAACAGACGAAGTTAGAGGCACGGACAGTTTTGTGACCATAGAGAAGAAACTGAAACTAAGGTGAAGGGTGAGTGACTTCATTGCTGTTGAGGAGGAGGAATTACCAAAGCTTGGTAATAACTGTCACAAGGCAAGTTGAGGGATCAGAGTCAGATAACTTAGGAGTTTGGGTAATGTGTTGATAGATAGCTTAATATTAACAAAATCAAGAAATACCATAACAAAAGAAGGCTTGGAAAAAATATTTAGCCTAACAAATTTCCTAAGATTGATATGCTTTATGCATACTTAATGAAAAGTTCGGTTTTTCTAATGTATGTACTTTAGATCACAAAGCAGTCAGTTAAAAAGTCAAAAATTAACATTTTCAAACCTTTTTATTCTACTCAAAAGTATTTTCCCATGGGCTGGGGATTAGTTCAGTGGCACAAGTGTCTGCCGGGCAAGTACTAGGTCATGAGTTTGGTCCTTGGTGCCAAAAAAAAAAAAAAATTTTTTTTTTTCTTAATAAGTCAAAAACATCTGTGCTGAATAGGTCAGTAAAAGTCTCTCAAAATTATATAGTAAGTAAATTTGTTAGCATTTCTGGAAGGTGATTTTCAGTAAAAATAAAAGCAGGTAAGACTTGTGTTTTCTGTTAAGGTTAATAGCTACTTAGTATTCTTTTCACTGATGGAAAGCTAATTGCCTACTGTAAAACCCTAGAAATCTGAAGATTCCACATCTAACTATGGAATAACAGGTTCTTTTCTACTGTTAGATTGATGAGTGTAGCTATCTAGCTGTGTGTGCCTTAATGAAATGCCCTGATACTAAAAGAAAATTAGATGTGGGGTTCCCGCCTTCTACCCTCCATATACACTAGTCCAATTTTGTGAATTAGTTTGCACATGTTTATCAGTATAACAACACAGACTTCAACTAGTACACACACTCCAGTTCTTTCTAATCTGGTTGATCTGTTTTCTTACTGCTAAAAAGTCAAAATAGTGATATGATCCCACATAAAATAAGCTGCTGTTTGTGCATATGTGCAGTACCTATAGCCCCGGAACATCCTATAGAACTAGTAACAAATACATTTATATCAATCATCATTTGCACATGATAATAAATTTACTGTTGCTTCTTGAAGGGAAATTGGGGTTTTATCAAAAATAAATGAATATAATGTTAAAAAACATTATAGAAGACTGAATGGGCTCTAAAACATAAAATTTTACTTACATTCACCATTAATTTTCTTTTGTAGCATGTTTTTTTCTTGAATATAAATATCAAAATAAAAGAAACATTTGTTCTCTAATACAGATCAGAAACAAAGAGTACTATTCTTTCCCATATAAAATATGGGAAAAGCAATGTGATATTTATAAAATTTCATATTTTAAAATATCTTAAACTTGTTGCTAGTTATACCTTTGCTTCTGTATGAACTACTTCCCACTGATATTTATTTGATGCCATCTTCTTCCAATTCCAGAATTTAAGGGATATGAAGAATTAAGGAACAATGGCAAGTGACAGCTGATACATTTGACAGTAAAGCTGATCCTAGAACTCGTGTGCTGTATCCACTGACACACAATCTCCTCTTGGTAAATTCGCTGGGAGCATTCCTGTCTCCCACAAGAGGATATTCATCATAATTTGGTGTAGTTTGAATTTTAAGTAGAGTTTTAAATGACATTAACCACTACAGACCTCATCACCTTGATTGTTTATTGGCAGAAACAATTAGATTAGTTAAGATAGTAAGGTAATACTTTTAGCAAGTGTTCCTTGAAGTATGGAATTACTGTGCTTTTTTTAATGGAAATGAATCATTACTTGCAACTACATGTCTATTTGCTGTGTTTGTAGGTGTGTTTATTTCAAAAAGCAAATTTCAAGGTAGATCATCAAAACATAAAGTTTTGAATTATAAGATGATTCTAAAACCCACTGCATATCCTTCCTTAATCTTAATCTGTCATCACTACAGATTTTTGAGAAATTGTTTTATAGATAACAACATAAAAGATTTCATATGTATGATTATTCAATAAATTTGGTTTCATAATATTCCAGTTAAGATCTATATGCCTTATACCTGGTATTACTACATTTTGGAGGTTGTAAGTCTTTGTAAGAACATAACTAGTACTAAATAATTTGCAGACTTGTTTAGAGCTTATAACCTATAACAAGATTTTTAAATAACAATAAACAGCTATTATCAGTCTGTCTCTTCATTTAGATGAATATCAGGAATTCTGCTAGATTTGACAACTTTTATACCTCCATATGTATATTACATAATACATACTCATACACACACATATATTCATATATCCATTTATACCTTACCTTTTGTCAACCCTAAACACATTATTCATATTTATATCAGTTGTTGAAAAATATATGAGTATTTTTATTTATCTAGTAAATCCCTATAGTTTAAAATGCCTATTTTGTGCTTGTATTCACAAAACCTTACTAAATTCTTTCATTTCTTTATTTTCAAGTGAGACTAGAGCTAAATTCCTGTTAGATATAATATAGTTCTTTGTGTTTTTATTATTTGTTTGTTTGCTTGCTAGCAACCTTCTATCTCTGTAGCAGAGATTGGCACACTGGGATTTGTACAGTCCAAATCCAGCCTGACTACTATTCTCAGAAATAAAGTTTTATTTTGTGTGTGTGTGTGTGTGTGTGCACACACAGGCACATTGGCTATGACTACTTTTGCACTACAATAGTAGAGTTGAATAGTAGTAATAGATACTATATGGCTTGCATAGCTGAAAAAACTTACTTTCTAATCCCTGATAGGTAGTTTCGAGTTACTGCTCTATAGGATGTGACCACTAAAGAAAACAAAACTCCTATACTTCATCAGGCCCATAATAGTTGCTAGTAGCTTTGTATTATTTTTTTTTTTTTGCCTCATACTCATTTCTCTGCATTTGTTTTAAAAGAGATGAGGTTATATTTTATATATTTTTTTCTATTTGTTGTGACAAAAATATCTTACTTTGTTATTAATAAAGAACTTTTTGTCAACTTCATTTCATGTGATTAGTCTACCACACATATAGGCACCATACATTATAGTTGACATTTGTGCTTATAATGTTTCACTATTATAAATTATCCCCAGAACCCTGGGTGGGGGCAGTGTTCTTTTATAATATCAGTTGCTACATCAAAACTCAAAAAATCAACAATTATTCAAATTTTAGTGGTTTTCAAGTTGTGCATTATAAAAGCAGGGGATTTAGCTCAATGGCATAAGTGCCTGCCTGGCAAGTGTGAAGTTGTGAGATCAATCCTGATACTACCTCCCCGCCCCCAGAAAATCCACCAAAAATGGTGCATTATGTATCTCTAAAGATTTAGTGTTAGTAAGTGATACCTTGGTTTACGAACTTAATTCATTCCGTAACTACGGAAAAGATGACGCTGGTTGTATTCTTCACCCAATGCAGAGTTCACAAACAACAACAAAATCTGAGCAGATGCTTCTGTTTGGGAACCAAACTGTTCACAAACAAAAAGTGTTCATGAATTGAGGCCCACTGTATATGTGAGCATGAAATGGGGAGGGCAGCTTTACATGAAGCTTTTTGTCTCGTATATATTAGGCTTCAACCTAGGGGTTTTTTGTTTGTTATTTGCCAGAAAAGGTTTCGATACTATAAATGCTGTAGCACATAATTTCCAAAGAGTTCAGTGTAACTATAAATTCCTAACTAGAGGGGTCTAGCTATTTATTACATATAGAAGTTGAAAAAATGCCTTGCAAAGACTCAAATTTAAGTTTTAAAATTATTACTTAAAAATAAGAGGTTTCATAATATGATTACAAAAATTGTCACCGAGGAAAAACTTACTCTGTAAGGTTTTCACTGCTTCCACTTAATTACATGCACATGGCTGCTAGTATCTTCTGGGCTTTTGCTATTATGTATAGGAGACATCCTGCACAGTCATATAGATGCTGTTTGCACACATGTAGCAGTAGAAATTTGATGAGAAAATCACAATTAAATTAAGCTAAGTTAGGTATTTTTGTGCTGGAAATATTTTATTCCTTTTCTTCATTATTTATTTATTTATTTATTTATTTATTTATTTATTTTGGTACCGGGGATCAAACTCACGACCTTGTGCTTGCCAGGCAGGTGCTTACACTGCTGAGCTAAATCCCCAGCCCCTTTCTCTTTATTTTTAAAATCCATTAGCCATTTGGGCAGATTATATAGTACATATTTCCAGACTTGATGGATTCTAAAATTTTCCCAGTAACAAAGTAAAAAAAATAAATAAATAAAATAATAATAATAATAATAAAATGGCAAAGAATGATTTTATCAAGTTGAAAATCATCATTTTTAAATCTCTGGCATATTTCAGTGTGATTTGAATAAATCCATCCATAATTCTGCTAGAAAACATTAAGAACAAAAGGAATTTTTTCTCAATTTTTATTGTTTGGTTTAATACATGTTTGCAGTATATAATGATTACTTTTGTGTTCTTGTTTTTACATTGTCAAACAGTTGGCTACCTAGAGACCCTATTAAGTTTAATTGTTAATTTATTATACTGTAATTCTTTATGAAAAGGTTATAAATAAATACCCAAATTTTCTGAAATGACACCTGATGTCAGTAAAAATTTAACTAAATAAAATAATCCATGAAATTACATTTTTACATTTCAAGGAAAAGTATGTATATATGCATGAACCCACAGAGAAACATCCTATGAAAAGAAAAAACAGTGTACTGAAGGCATATAATTTTCTAGGATTTGCCAATGGAATGTGTCATTATGCCAAAAGGTACTGTCTATTTTTATGTGTAATGTGAAGTGTGGCCACTGATTTTGAAAGTCCATATGATTCATATGAATTGTGACAGTTCTGGAACTGAAGACCATTTAAAATTAAAATTGAAATTTCAGGTTACACATTTAAAAATTAAGACATCCACAAAAAAATGGTGAGTTTATGTCATTTAGAGAGAATCGATTGCATTTACCTCTGCTTGCCTTTCTATTTTAACCATTCTGGAACATTGTATTCAGATCCAGAGAACTGCAGATTTTATTTGCATCTATTTCTGCTGTTTCCTTGACAACTACTGTAGACGCTGCCATCACCATGGGGATGGTTCTTCTAAATGAGGCTGCAACTTCCAAAGGAGATGTTGGAAAAAGACGGAGTAAGTCTCTGTGTTGGTATTTCTTTTCTTTTTCTTTTTTTTTAGTCTTAAGATTCATTTAAGTCAAATGGGAAGTACAGAAAAACCCTTTGTAAACATAAACATCTAAGAAGTCTTCTTGTTTAAGAAAGTCAAGGTGTTTCTGTTTGTTTGTTTTCACTTTGTCTCCTTCTTGGATGTATGTGTGAATATACTTAGAAATACATTTCTTCCAAACGTGGATTTCGTTTGGGTTCTGTGTAATTACATAAAAGGAGAGGTGTCACCACCCTTGTTAGAGATGCTGTGATCCCTTCTGCTGAAGTCATGGTCTTCATTGTAGTATACACCCTGCAAAGAAATAGAGTTTAGTAGACAGAGATTTTTACACATATTATGTTCCTTATACCTTAAGAATCATGTATGAACTAGAAGTCTGACCCACTTGAATCATCTGTGTACTCAGACTTCCAAGTGCTTCCAGACTGTCTTTTTGCCTCATGTTAAAGCACTTTGTGATACCGTCTTTTATAAGGACTTTGCTTTTTCTATCAATACACTAAAATTTACAATTTCATTAAGTTCCAGCTTTATGTTTTTAAGCAAGCTAATGTTATCCTTTAACAGGGACTATTGTTCTCAAGGTTGAGAGGCAAAATTTAGTTTCCTAAAGTAATAGCTTATACACAGCAAAAAAGAGTACATGGAAAATACCTTCTACTTAAAAAAAAAAAAAAAGGTTTGGAAAGGATAGAGAGCCTTGAAATCAATGTTTTCTAATATATCCATATATCTATATCTATCTATCTATATATATATATATATCTTTATTCATTATGCATGAATATATATAAATTATTATAACTATATAATTAATGCCAAGTTCCTATATGATTTTATAATTATACTTCTACAAACATCTTATTAAAATTTTCTCAATATACTTCACACTTCTAAACTCTTTTTAAAATCTAAATTTATGTATAAAACACTAATAATTTGAGATGTTTAAAATAAAAACTCAGGGATTGTCTTTTTGGGATATTTTGGGTTTGTTTGGTTGGTTGGTTATTTTTAAACAAGATCTCATGATATAGTGCAGGCTGGCCTGAAATTTGCTGCCATCCTCCTGCCTCAGCCTCCTGAGTGCTGGGATTGCAGTCATGTGTTACCTACCATGCATAGCTCTCATTGTGAGATTTTTACCTAGTGTGATGTGTAGGTAAATGAATCACAGTGACTTCTGAATACTTAAAACAACAATATTGAGTGTTGAGGTGTTTGGAAGTAATATGCAGCTGAGAGTGCCCTCTTTTTCCATGTTGCCATCTGTACACTGTAAAGGAACTTGAAGAAATGAGTGCTTTACCTTGTTTATTAAGCAGTGTTGAACATCATTGCATGATATATTCTTTGGAATAAATTGTGATTTTCTTGAAATTGATAAATCATGCATAATAGGACAAACTCTTAATATGTCCATATATTTATCTTAGATCCTGCCATATTAATGTAAGTAGTAGTAAATATTTAGTAGTCACTTTTTTAATCTTGTGATGTCTGTGATTCTTAGTTTATATCACTACTTCTGGCTTAATATCATTCTCCAACTCCAGTCACCTCCAAATTGTGCATGGCGGGTGAGAGGAACCAACATACATATGCATATAATTGAGCAGAGAAATGCACTTTCAAATTACTCCTTTTTGATTCTGATATGATTTCTGGTTTTGACATAGTATGCAGCTGTGATTTTTAGTATTGCCTGGTCAGAGTGCTTCCCTCTTGCCATGGCATTTTCCCCCTATAGATGATTACCCTTCATCGGTCAGTGGGCTGCTATGGGTCATTTGTAATCACAAACCCCTCTCTGTGTTTGGTCCCTTTCTGATTCTCATATACAAGTAGTCAGTAGAAGTCTGTTCCACTGCATAAAATCAAGTAAATAAGTTCCGTTTTCCTTGATCACACACTTTGAGCTTTGTTTTCTGTTGAGCCCAATCCAGTGAGAGTATTGACAGTAGCAAGGGAATGAAGAGTGTTTTATGCCTCTTCTGAATAAAGAAAGCTGACATAAAGGAAAAGAAAAAAAAGTTTGCTAAAACACTAGTCACGGAGTTAAAAAGTAAAGCATTGTATAATTATTTCTGGGTTTTGTGAGATCGTGACAAGCAGTTTGTTAATATGCTGTTGTAGGGCCTGTGTGTTTTTTTTGTTTTGTTTTGTCATGCTTGGATATTTTATGAGTTTTTAAAGATTTTTTCTGTCTCATGATATTCATCAACTCTTTTTTTACTTTTTCTAATATTCATATGAAGTTCAAGTGTGTAAGTGTTGTCTAAAATGGCATGTCACAAGGACCACATTTAGATGCTATTATTAAATGCTTATCAAGTTTCATAATTTGTGCTAAAAAATTAGAGAATGATTCTTCCCCCAGAGTTGAATGGAAATTGACGTGGCAAATTAGTAGACTCTTTTTACAGTGCTATACCTTATTATCTATCCCCTTTCTTTCAGAATTCTAAATAAACCCAATTGCATTTATATGCTAAAAATTTTTAAGCTGTATTTCATTATTATAGAGGTGTGTAGATCTGTTTAATTTTACTTGTCTTTTTCTGCCTTTAATCTCTTTTGTCCTTTTTAAATAAAAATTTCAGATATTTTAAGGTTTTTTAGAATATCTGGAAATTAAAGGATATAAATATTGTGCAAGTATTTCATTTTTAAGTGATGTTTAGGTATTGCCTATTGACCAATAATGTTAACATCTAACTTTACAGAGCAGATTTCAATAAAATATATTCAGTATATTTGAGTTTTTCATTCCAAACATAGCTACATTTAATTCGTTTGGAGTTTTAAACATTTAAATTCTATTAGCATGATGGATCTTGTTATGTAATTAAATATCTAAAATACATATAGAAAAACAATCTGTTAGTTTTTTATTATTCTTGTCTGAAGTGATATCTTCTCACCCTTAATAAACAGGAAATTTAAAAAATAATTTCCCTATTGTCATCTTCCTTGAGGCAGAGCAATATTGAAAACCTGGGCCACAGCACATTCCTTTATAAAACAGCTGCAGTGCTACCATGCCTACCTGCTGCAGAGGTGAGAGGTGGTTTTCCCACCTTTGGCTCTCACTAAAACCATCTTTACTTACTGTCCAAGCTTTTATGCCTAGCTTTCTATACACAAGAATGAAACACACTTTTACTGAGCTTTCCATACACAAGGATGTAACACATTTTTACTGAGCTTTCTATACACAAGGATGTAACACACTTTTACTGAGGCAATAATCTAATAACTTAAAATTATATTTCTTTTAGAATATTGCATGGCATTTGGAAAACATAAAAATATATTTAGCATTCTAATATGCAAATGTTCCTACTCTTATACCTAGTGCTTCCTAATGCAGGGGCTGATAATCTTGTTTGTGGTTTATCACCTATTTTGTTTTGCTTTGAGCCCTCTGGAGCATTTTAGTACTTGTAGGAACTGTGTAAGAAAAGAAAACCACTAGAAGACTTAGAACAGTCACTGTGTTGTTTTCATGCCCCAAATAGTACATATTCATTGAGAAGAATGGTGGAAAGTAATGAATTGTATTATGGATTATCTGGTTTGTTGTACCTGTATGTGCCATGAACTATTAAATGTAAGTATTCTGTAATTGAATGCATTTCTAAAAAATAAACATTTGAATTACCATTTTCACTTTTTTAGAGACTAATGGTATTTTCTTTCTCTTTCTAGTAATTTGCCTAGTGGGATTAGGCCTGGTGGTCTTCTTCTTCAGTTTTCTACTTTCGATATTTCGTTCCAAGTACCATGGCTATCCTTATAGGTAATATCTTTATACTAATATGAATGTTTTTTTTAACTGACAAAACTGAATTCCAGTGGTTAACATACAATTAAAGATTAATGTAAAGTAACTAATTCACCATTGTAAATTCTGTTAATGAATTCCTTGAGCACCTACCATGTGTTAGGCATAACAGGCTTTGCAAAGCAGATATAAGGCACATTGTTTTCCAAAGTAGGATACCATTTCATTTTATAGATACAACAAAATAAGTTTTAAACTTTATGTACTTTATCTACTTTCCTTTTATCTGTCATAATTTTACTTCATGTACAAGATTATTTTTTCATGTAATCTACTCAGTGTCATCTTTTGAATTCTGCAAACTTAATTTTTTAAAGAGCTTTCCTGCTGAGGTAGTAGAAGCAATGATGTATTGATACAAAATAAGATTTCATCATACCTTACCTTCCTCTTGAGAGAATATTAGACTTATAGACCATGGAAACAGTGCAGAATTTATCTGAAGGGACAGAAAAGCAATCACATGGTGAGGCAATCTGACAGTGGAATTGTAGAACAAGACTCACTGTTTCCTCACATGGCTGGAGATACATTTCAAAGTCTTTCCTTCCCACAGACATTAAAAATAAATCCCTAAGGGAATGGAAGAAGTGTGGGTATCAGATCTGAGTTGTAGGATCATTTGCCTTAAGTCTAGCCGAAAGCATAAATGAATTTTAAAAGCATCCATTGTAAGGACAAGAATAGTAAGAAAAGGAAGTGAACTTTTCAGTGTTTTCATTTTATTCTTGATGTTAGCCAGCCAATTTTAGTTCTGAAATTGTAAAATAAAAAAAAATTAGATACAACATTAATTAATACCCAAGAGAAGATTTAAGTTTTGGTGGGTTTTTTTCCCCCTTTTTCCCTACCCTAGGATTGAGGATACTGGTTCTGTGTGATTTGTCTTAGTTTGATATACCTATGCTCTGTAATAGAATTTGTAAATGAAGCAAAACAGAGATACTTTTATAGTTTTAGCTCTAAAAACACTTTTTAAAAAAACAACATTAATTCATCTCAGTCTGTAACATTTAAAATATATCACAGGAAAAGTTGTGTCCCCATTTTTGTTAAAAAGATAAACTACACTAGGAACTGTCATTAGGTTCTCAAACCCTCTATAATTGATAGGAGGTTAGGAAAGGCAAACTCTAGTGTTCCTGGCATTTCGGAGCACATAATCATAATTGAACAGCATTTTCTATGTAGATTTTGCTTTACATAGCACTATAACAACCAAGAAAAGAGAAAAAAGTCAAATTTTATTAGTTCTTTATGATAATGTTGTATTTGACAGCACTATTTTTGTTATGATATACACAGTTTTCAAGTTGGTCCTTTTTTTCCAAAAAAGTAGCTGTCATTGGTAGCAATAGCCTACCAATGCTCTGGACATTTTTAAAAACCAGGTTAAACATATAAATAGCCTGCAGAGCTTTACAAAGTTCATATTGTAGACTTTATGCTAGATATACATAGTAAGCATATCTGGAACAGAGGTCATACCTACTTACTTAATTTCAACCTCCTTTTTGGAAGTTCATTTTTTGGGTTGGTTTTGTTTTGGGTTTTTTGGCTTTTTTGAGACAGCCTCACTATGTAGTTCATGGTGGCCTCCAACTCAAGACTATCCTACCGCTTCTAGGAGTACACCACCACACCTGATTTATTTCAACTTTTTTATTATGCAACTGGTTACATTTGTCAATCTTTCGCTTGCCTCATAAAACTAGAAATGCAAGTGCAATCTCCTTGAAAAATACAGAGCTGGAAGACATGCTTTTACAAAAGTAGCTTGTGAATATGCAACTTGACATTGTTCGGATAAAAACCAGTAAGAAGCTGCCAAGAAACCGTCAGAAGAGAGCCTAGCAAAGAATCTTTGGAAACCTGGTGAGCTAAACAGCATGAAGTGCAGTGTGGAAGTGGAAGGCTGGCCCTGGCCCTGACATTTTTTGTGCTGCTGTGTTTACCAGATTCAACAGCCTGGATATAATTTGGCTGTTCTGTTAAGCACGTTTAGATTCAGGTAGCCAAGAGCCAATGAAGCCATTTTAAATAATGGAAAGCATATTATAAAGATAGGTCACGATGCAAGGACAGCTAAAAAGCTAGTGCTACACACCTAGATCTCAACAGATTTTGCAAAGGTTCAATAAACAAATCACTTAACAGCATAAATTCATCGCTGTTATCCCATATCCCAGAGGTAGCTCAATTACTGCTCTCTTCTAATTCCTCTGCCACTGTCACTACTGACTAATTTCTTTATACTCCTCTCTCCTCCTTTTCAGCTAATTGGAGTCTTCTCTCTGCCTTTAGCACCCACCTTGATACCAGTTTCACTCATTCCTTATAGTTTATGAACTTTCTTTTCTAAGAAAAAGAGCCTAATTGGTTAATTGGTGGTTGTCCTGTACAGTACAGCCGCAAGGAGAACTTCCATGCCAGTCTCCCACATCTGCTGTGGTCCTAGTAATCTATTACTGATAGGAAAGAAAAAATGCTTTATGTCTTTCAAGATCCTGAGTGATTATGGTGGAAAAGACATCCTTATTCCACTTACTTTCTATATTTAAAAAGAATCTCTGAAAAGTGTTGTCTTCCTTAGAATTTTTTTTTCCATTTGCACTATAGTTTCTCTATCAGAGAGAAACTGTTTTGCTAGGACATTGATCTCATTTGATTCCACTTTAAAAATAAACTGTGTTTAGCCTCTTTTCCTTGAACAAATTTTGTTTGAAGAAAAGGAAAACTTAAAGTGTAAATATGAATTCTTGACAGTGCATATCCTTGTAATTAAATAACTATATGATTTTTTTTAGGTTTGTATCTACCAGATATAAACTCCAGACAGAATCACAATTTTCATTCACTACTACTCTCTCACCAGATTCTGGGATAAGATCACATATTAGGCAGTACATTTGTGCTGAACAAATTAGAACAAGGAGAAGTATTCTGGTTTTCAAAATAATCTTCATAAATGAAAAAAATGCATATAAAGATATTGTGTAGTAGGAGAATGATAGCATTCCCAAGTTCAAAATAGAGTATCAAAACATGACCTAGCATCTAATTAAAGATACCATCTTTAATTTCCTCAAATTTGCATGCAAATGAGAATTAAAAGTATGTACTTGTTTTTGCCTATACATTTTCTTAACATTATGAGTAAAGTGTTACTGTATTAAGGCCAGAGCAACAGAACTGATATAACCAAATTTAGTAGAAGGGAAGAGAAGAAAATTTAAAACTTGATTTAATGGTTGTTTAAAAATGGTGATGCAGACTTGACAGGTTGTCTCAAATGGTATGAAAAAGAAAATTGCCTATGCTTAGTGTAAAAGCTGTAGCTTTGTTTAGTATTCTTACAGTAAGAAACACAGTGTTGGATATAAATGTAGATACACCCTGTGTTGTCTGAAAATTTTGCTTACAATTCTTTTTAGTATATATAGTTTTTCAGCTTTTAGTTTTCATATATATTAGCTAGCCATCTGTTACCTACTTGCTGTGGGGCTTCTGTTTACTGATTGGTGATTCTAGGTTTCTGTAACAGCATCCTTTAGTGGAAATTTTCTAAACTGTGCAGTTTGGTCATAGGAATCATTAATATTCTTTTCATTGTATGTAGATGACTGTTAATCCTACTGGCATAGAATACAGAACTCATTTTTCCCAAAACAATCATGAGTTATTTCCAACTAGGATGATTTCATCAAATAATCTGCATCAGTTGTACACATCAGAACTCTTATCAGTGGAAGCCATATTAATGAAAACTTAAAATATCTTCTGTAACTAAGTTCTCCTTGCAAGGATGTGAAGTTTCAAAATAGCCAGATTCCATCCTTTGTTACTCTTATTTCAATCCATTAATACATATGGGACAATTGAAATTGGGAAAATGAAAGTTTACCTGTACTGCGTTTGCTCTAAATTCTCTAACCTGCACATTAAACATTTTCAAATCTTTTTTTTTTTTTTTGTACATAATGTACTGTCTGGAATGTTCTTTCTCTGAAAGCAAATATCTTCTCAGAACCAACTTTAGTTGCCCCTCTGGCAAAACTTCCCCAACTACACAAAGGAGTTAGTCTTGCCCACACAGCTGGTCAAGACCCTGACTGCAGTTTGTTGTTCTAAGACCCTGACTGCAGTTTGTTGTTCTATGTCCTATCATATATGCTACTTCGTGTCTTACCAGTTTCTGTATTGCCTATCCTAGACTGAGTCCTTTGGGTTTAGGACTTCAGCAATTTACCTCACACATAAAAATGATAATAACAGTTTGGTAAAAGATTAAGAATAGTGAGAGATGAGGAGAGTTGCCTCAGTTCTGTCTCTGGCAAACAGGAAAAACATTCATTGACCAAGTCAGTTTTCTGCTGTGAATTAAAAGCTAGCAGTCTTGAAATTGGATACCAGATAACTGAAATTCTGCAATAAATTTAAGAAAAATCCATTGACTTAACCTGAAATACAACACTAAAAATTATTTTAGAGCAGCTATAGAAAAATCCATATAGTTAGAAGATACATGTATCCTGAGTGTGGAGGTCCCTGTTTATCAGTACTTTGGACTTAGCAGTTCTCAAAATCATATACTAACTGCCCCTGAAGTTAAATGGAGCAAGAGATTTCTCAGTTGCTTTAGTAATCATTGGGATAAAATTTCAGATATCTAGGATCTCATCTTGCACTCTCTGACTTAATTAGCTTCATACTTTGGCAAGTCACTTCTCTGAGGTTTAATTTTTCTACCTATAAAAATGTAATAAAGTAGAATAAATCAGATTTCTTCCTTGGTTTCCTATCTAAGTTTGAAGGAAACTTAAAAGTGTTATGTCACGTTCTGTTGAATTAGATTCAAGTGTGGATCTTAAGAGTCAAATTAGATTGGGGTTAGCCCAAATAATTCTGATGAGCCGGTTTTAAAGAACTATGTGCTAAATGATTTCATAATTGCCTTTCGGCTTCATTTTTTTTATTTGAGTTGCTAAAAATTGCTTTATAGACATGATTTTTTTGTGAAATACCTTTAAGTTTTTTGGAGAAAGAAAATATGCCTATGAAGCAATATGCCTATGAAGCAGGGAATAATTTTGCAAAGTATCAAAAGCTATGGCAATCTGCTGTATGGAAATAATTTCCAGGTGAGAAGGATCTCTGTGGGTTTGAATAATAATGAGGACTCCAGAAGAATCCTAGAACCAGACCACTCTGTATGATGGACAGCCTTCAGAGTAGAGAAGAGGCACTCAGAATATTTCATAAGCAGGATATCCCAAGATGTCTACAGGCAAATGCAAAGAGAAATAGCTATATAGTATCTGGGAGATATGAGTCTTTGCACTGGCTTGATTAACTTAATATATATTGCTCATTATTTAATATGTTTCTAGCTGAAAAAGTACTAGTAAGACAAAAAGAAATATATAAAAATTAATACACACAAGGAAATATTTTTCATACCACTTTGGGTGAATTTTAGGCTAATTCTCTAATTCAAACTTTAGTGTATCTCTAGTTAAAGGAAGAAGCAGAACTTCAGATGAGCAGTTGTTTGGCTTCTCCCATATCATATTTTGTGTACATCATCTAATTCTTATATTCCCAAAATCAAGAGTCAAAAATGACGTACAAACTCAAATGTATAATAGTTTAAGCATTTTAAAAAAATTGACATTTAAATGTTTAACACCAAAGTAATAACTTGCTGTCTGTTTTCTTCAGCTCCATTGTGAGTCTGAATAATTCATGGTGAAAGAAGAATCTTTCCTCAAGGAAGTTATAAAAACTTTTTTTTCTTAAATGTTAAAATGAATTTTACTATATAAAATGAAACAAAGAATTAAGATCTCTGACAAATTTGTTAAATGATATAAAAATAAGTTGTCTATTATTTACTGAATGAAAGCTACTATAGTTTGCATGGTGGATTTTGTGGTTCCTTTTTAAATTTTCCTCCTATTTCTTTATAATATTTTGTATCTTCAAATTGTAGTGAGATTTCTGTTGTCTTATTTGAATTGCATGACTCAATTATCCAACTATTGCTCTGTCAAATTCAAATAATTTCTCTAAGTATTACTTCCCATATAATTTTCTAGTATTTTTCTTCAGCTTTGTTGAGAATTTATATATGTATGAATATACGTATTTCTCTGCATTCTCTCTTTTTTATGGCTATACCAGCAAATTGTTCCTTAGGTTTCCATAAATCGTTATAGCATGCAAACATATCCCTCTTGTGTTTATTAGACTGAAATTCTTTTATTTTTTCAAGTTTATGTGAGATATATAGTCCCTTCATTACAGTATAGGGTAACATTATGAACAAAGAAAACCACCAGTTTTGCAGTTAAAAACTGTCTTTCCTTTATTGTCTAGCATGCGTATATATGCTAATGTTGCCTAAGTAAGGATATGTAGTGCTTTGGGTCTTAGTTTTACTCCATTGCTTCATTTTTCTTTCAAATAAGCTTTTAGTTTTTTTTCTTCCCTCAGAAATTTTATCAATTCCTCTCTAAATGTAAGTATTATTAAAAATACTACAGAGGGTATATACCGGAGATTTGGATGAAATCTGAACTAAATTCTAAAACCTTGCAGTACAGGTGAAAATATATATATCATAACAGTGGGTAAACTGAATAAGAGCAAAGGTGGTGGCAAAAGGTACAGCAAAAAGGGCAAAAAGAGAATTCTGGGAATAGCTGAAAGTTAAGAGTTTGATAAAGAAAAGATATTTTTTCATTTATTCTGTGAGAGATTAGTTAACTATAAATATAGTACCACATATAGTTAAGGAACACTTGTATTCCCAGAAGCTTTATTTGTGAAGCCAGCATTATATTACCTTATTTAAAAGTAAAAAGAAAACCCATATATTCGATAAAGGTAGTTTGTGTGAAATAAGTGAGTGAAATAATAAACCATCATTCTAGGAAGAGGAAACTGCAACACATTCTAGAAGCCATGTCCTGCTGCTAAATACTTGTTTGTTGGTTAGGTTTCTTTCAGTTCATTTTCTTTTTAATATGTATTTATAGTATGTAATGTTTATATTACTTGTGTGGAATTGGTACATGTACATAACACATCATAATTCCTTCATCCTTCCCCTTTCCCTCCCTCCTTCTCTCATTTTCCTTTCATTTCTCGACCTGACTTACTCCTATATAGGGGAAAATCTGTCTCCCTAGTTCCTATTGTATGTCTTATATTTTGCTCTTTGTTTATACTTTGGGTTTCTTATAAAAGAAAATGCAGTACTAAGCCAGTGTGTCTGATTTACTTATCATATGGTCTCAGGTACCTCTCTTTTCTGACAAACGACTCAAGTATATTTTTCTTTATAGTAGAGTAATACCTCATTGTGTATAAACATTGCATCCTCTTTGTCCATTCATCTGTTAAGTCAGTACAAAAGGATATTAATAGATGTCCGTTTTCAAAAAGTGGGCCCCCAAATAGTTAGCCATAAACCCTAGGGGCCAAGAGCTAAACCAGTCCAACTACTTACAACAGAAGTACATTGAACTTATGTTCATGAAATTACACGTATGAAGTATTACTAAACAAGAGGTGAGCTACAAAGGAAAACTTTTCCTTTAGATAATTTAGATAATTCTGTGTTTGGGATACAACTGAAGATATCCCTCAGTGAAAATGTACATTTGAACCTAACATCTACTACTTTAAAACACCTGTAGCCATGGGCTTGAGATTTCAATGTCAAATTAATTTCCTGGGTATTGTGTCATTGTATTCTGCTATTTACAGACTTCAGTATCTTTGTTTTTGATGTTTTGTGAATTATAACTTTTTTGCAAATCTGAAACACAACTGTATCCATAATTGTCTTTATACATATCATCATGTCCATCATCATCTTGAAACTAATTTTTTTCATTCTTTCTTCACAATTTCGAATTCTGCATTATCTGCAACTGCTAATTTCTTCCATACAGAATGATCCTTCCTGGTTATCTTTATTTCAGCTTTAATCTTTAGTCTTGTAAAACCTTCAATATTTATATGCCCATGATATATTCTCAGTATTTCACACTACCTTCAGAATTACTGTTTTCATAGTCCTGATATTTATATACTAAAATCCTATAAATAATCATAAAATCATTTATATACTAAAACCATAAAAATCTTAAAAATTTTTAAATATTTATCATATTTCCTTAAATCTTTCCCAAGTATATTAGCAGTGTCTTCTACAATATCAATCTATTTCATACCATTACTAAATTCTCCCAGATTGTCTTCTAAGTTTCAGTAAGCCCATTATATGATCTTGTGCAAATTTGTTAATCTTTTTAACTCTAGATTTTCTCATTTGAAAGTGGAGGTGATTTTATGTGCCTCATTCTAGTAACATGACAGACTGCATGTAAATCGCATAGCACATTGTCTAGTACCTAGTTCTCATTACTCAGTAAATGTTTGATACTGATTATTATCATTAATTCTGACATGAATATTTTAAATTGATGTATACTTAATCTACTTTTCTCTAAATAGGTTTTTTCTTTATGAACATCATTAAATAGTTTTGTTTTATATTTGCATAATTCTGTTGAGTAAAGAATAGATTTTCCCTGAACTCTTTTGATGAAGTTAATTAGGCTCCAGAGTCCCTTGTAACTACCAGTGAAATAAGAGAATTCTTTTGAATTTGATTTAATTACCCTCTGAGCCATAGTTCAGAAGAAATTTTGTTTCAGTGATAATATAGAATTCATTTTATATATTGAATAAAAATTAACTTCAGTTCTTCTCCAGTTTCCAGTAAGAACAAAGTGCTAGTGGCAACACAATAGTCTTCACTTAGGGGCACTTTTCCATGTGCACTCTGTGACTCAAAAATTGCTTCAAAAGACTTTTATGAAAACATCTTCGGCAATCAAGTCAGGGAATAATACGAAAGACTCTGTATTAATTCTATCTCTTTGATTCCCTACTGTCTCAAAGATTTCTTTAACTGTCTTACAGAGATGGTATTGTATATTGTAATGAGAAAATAATAGTAATTAAAAACCTAAGTCCTGAATTCCAGTTTGAGGTTTAATTTTTTAATATTAAATAGCTGAGAGCTCTGTCTTTACAGTTGAATAAGTTTCCTCACTATATTACTTAAGAGTTAGTTGCTTAGCTCTAAAGTCATATTTTTATGGGAGTGGAGAGAGGCTCAGTTGAGTTGTCTGTTACATCTGTATCTTTTATCAACCTGTTTTTTTTTTAATTAAGCCTGTTTCTTTCTCCGTAAACTTTAAAACTGAAATACAGTGGGTTCTGAACACAAATTAATGACTTCACCTAACTTCATCTGCACCTACCATATTAGCATTTAATGATTCAGTAGCATTTTTTTGTATTGTATTTTTCGTTAAATCTTCATATACAGCTGTTTCATTTGTTTATTCTCCTTGTAGAAGACTCTGATGTACTTGGGTAAAGGTCCTTAACAAATATATCTACAGGGCTGGAGATTTAGCTCAGTGGGGGGCGGGGGGCATAAGCACTTGATCCTGGCACACACACACAAAAAAAAAAATCTGCAAAGTGCAATGCACATAGTAGGTGCTCATCATGAACTTGTTAACTGAATTTGTATACCCAAAACATTTCTTACTGGTAAGTACAGGGGAACTGTTGAAATAAAGTGAGTACTAGTTTGCTGCATTATATAAGTCCAGAAGATACAATCCATGTCCAGTACCAACCGCTGGAGTGGTCAGGTTGTTCTGCAAGCTAAAGGCATGTTTAGAAAGACAGTTATTCCAGAAACCTGATTCTGAGCTGGATGCCATCAAATAAAAAATAGATCCATATATTAGACAAGCATAGAAATGGATATGTGAAATATTTTCCATTGTCTTATACTTGTAGTTCACAATATGTTTGGTTATTCTTAGAAATGATAATAACAATAAAAATGGAATAACATTCATTAATGATTAGTAAAGAGCAGCTAGAAATGAAACGTGTACTTTAAAAAGTATAATGGTGAAGAAGCACATACGGCAGAAAATCCCAGGATGTATAGTGTATGGCAATACCATATTCACTTGTACATCTTATCAGATTTCATCTTTAGGGAAAACAATACAATCTTGGGCTTTAAAAATAGAAAAATAATGTATAAATGTTCTGGTGATAGTTTCTCAATACATGTCATTGACAAGAATTTGGTATTTTCTTTCTTATACTGACTCCCAGCTTTGGAAATGGCATAAAAATCTAAAGATTTGAGATGATTCAAAGAAAGGCAACATTGTTTATCCCCTTATTTAGATAGAGAATGTAGTGCTAAATCTTGTAATAATATTGTACAAGTGGAAATTGAATTTTAAGGATTATTTTTTCCATATTGTATTTCATTGTGGTGTATTGGAAAGTGATCTGGACTTTGAGTGAGAAGATGTGATTTGGACCATGGCACTTAAAAACTCTGTAACTTCAGGCAAGTCTTTTAATCTTCTCTGAGCCTCAGTTTTCCTCATCTTTCAAATGAAGACCATAATATTTATCATAAGTAAGAAAAGTTATGGTAAACTACTGTTTCAACAATGTAAGATAATTGTGAAATCCCGTTGCAGTCTTAAGCTGTTATTCAGAACAAGTCCTCAGCATAGCTCTCCACCAATAAATAGCCTTTGACCCCTTGAATAAACCATTTGGTAAACAATATATTTTTATATAATAATACTGGTACACTAACATATACCCTCCACCTCAAACAAATACAATTCTTTTTTTTAACTCCTTCCACTTTAGAGAGAGAGTGCAAAGCTAAAATAATTGATGGGAATGTACTTACTTCTGCCTAGGAAAAATATAATGTAATCCCTTTTCTTACTAACAGTATAACTTCTAATATTAATAAAATACAAATCTTCCAAGCAGTTAATTGATTGAGAACTTTTTAAATCAACAGTTGATAATTTCAGAAATATATCATAGGGACTTCAAGTCTCCAGTAATTTGATACACAACGTGTAGGACCTAGACTCATGCTTTTGCTCCACATACCTCACTCTCAAGCCCAGGGACCAACGATGCCGAGTCTGTTGGCATATGTTCGGCGGGCTCTAGAGGGCCGTTTCCATGTGGAAATAGAGCTTTCAGACTCTGTCAGAACGCACAGCATTCAGCTGAAGCAGGGAAGGCATGGGGCTCCTGTGGTCCAAATGTGTTCTTTGTTCTTCATAACCTCACAAACCAGCTATTTTGTTCTTTTCCCCTAGACCTCTCATCTGTGTTTCTGACCATTTCTGAGTATTACAGTCATGTCATCAGCCCCCTTACTGGTGTGCAATGTCTGCACCAGCTGTGTGGAGAACCGGCCATAGCAGCAGTAGGGCTCGACAGCTGTTATCCCGGGCAACTGCATACACAGAGACATTTCTGTTCTCAAAGATCTTTTTCCTCATTTGTAGTAAAGGCTTGAATTTCTTTAGACCTTTATAAATGACCATTTGTTTCAGACTTGAAGACTTTTCTTGGTTCAGTAATCTTCCATGAAAGAAATAGACCCAGGATTTTTGGCTGAATATATCTGGCTAGCAACCATAATGTACTTGTCTGTAGTATTCCTGCTTAACACTTACAAATACAAAGGCAAAATAATAATAATAAAATCTGAAGAGTGAATCAAAGACTTGCTAACCATAAGGACAGTGAAACAAGAATAAAAATTCAACCCATACCCTGACTGCATAGTGAAGCCAGGCTTTTCTCTCTCTCTCTCTCTTTCTTCTCTCTCTCTTTCTCTTCTCTCTCTTTCTCTCTTTCTTCTCTCTGCCTCTCTCTCTTCTTTCTCTCTCTCTCCTCTTTTTTTTTCCATTGCCAAAATAGAATTTGAGCAACTGCCCATTGGCCACATTAGTAATTTCTGTGACACAGAGTGACATAGAACCACACGATTGCCTTGATTTCTTTCCTCTTGAGGTGAAGTAAGAATAGTGCATAAGAAAATTCTGTCCATCTGAAGATCTCAGTGGCATATTCAGTCAACTCACAATGGGAAAAAATGCATTCCTTCAAGAGCACTGTGTATTTGTTTTAAAATATCAGCAATAGGTGAAATAATTCAAATTAAGTAAATATCAAAATGAACAGCATACAACTATATTTTACTAGTTCATACATCTAAAAGATAAACATGCTTTGTTACATTCTCTAGTAGTTACCCAGTGACCAAATTCAGAGCTCACTTAACCTGATCATTCAATTGTTTTAGATGAAACTTTACATCCTGAATTTTATAGCATAAAACTTATATATTTTTAAAAATATTATTTGCCTCAAATTATCAAATTCTGATCTCTTTGTTGAGATTCAGAACTAGACATACATACATACAACATTTACAACCTAACTTCAATATGTCCAAACATCATCTCTGCCTCCAAAACCATTTCTCTTATTTCCATCTTCCCTAAGACAGTGTCATCCTCACAGTCATCATAATCAGTAGAAACCTTGGCATCATTTTTCACTCAACCCACATCCTTCTCTTCATATCTTGATTCTGGTTATGTTATTTAATTTGGTCTCCATTACTTTTCTATTTGTATTGCTACCATCATAATGTATATTCATTGCACCTTATCAGACCATCAGCTAGCCTTCTAATGTATCTCTCAATTCCTAATCATTATCCATCACAATCCATCCCTTATTTTAGCATGCCAGTATTAACATTGTAAGATTTGTACCTTTTACATGCTTCTTCATCAAACCCATTAAAAGCTAATGAGAAGGAAGGAAAAGTTAATATATGTTCCTTGTAGGAGAAATGGATAAGCAAAATATAATGTATTTATGATCCTAATACCCAGATTATTAAAGGTCAGGAGTTTAACTTGTACAGTATATATTACAAATTTAGGGAGGATTATAGAATTCATACTTCATAAGTGGACATTATCGTACATCATGAACACATTTTATACCATTAACTGTTATTCTAGAACACGTATGGTTTTACTAGTTATACAGTAATTTCAATGTATGAATTGCAGTAAATTTTTAAATTGGGCACATGTATGATGATGGCGTAGCCTTTGGTGAACCATCTATCTGGCTTGGTGCAGAAGTCAGCAACTGCCATGTGTGTTGTTGTGCCATGCACAAAAAATGGGTTTTCTAGTTATGAATCATTTTAAAAGAATATTTTTTACATGTGAGAATTGTATAAATTAAATTATATTATCTATGGTAAACTTTTACTGAAACAGATTTATATTCATATGTTGTGTATGGCTGCATTTGCACCAAAGCAGTTTTATTTACATAAAAATAAATTCACGTAAAAATAAATTCACACCAATATCTGTGGCCAAAAGTTTAGAATTTGGCCCTTTGCAGAGGTACTGGCCCCCAGTTTAGCTGGACTTCATGAATTCTCATGCCACAATGTCTTTCTGCATTTAGTTCCGTATTATAGGCTGCTACCCATTCATTTCATTTGTTGTCAAAGTCAGAGTTTTGCTTTGTTTAGTTGGATTTGAATTCTTGTGATACTTTGACACACCATCCTGTAATATTACATCACTATGTTACACTTAGCTTTCCCAGATCTTTCTGTTCTTCAGATAAAAAAAAACAAACAGTCCCTGACTTTGAATCATTCCATTTCCTGCAACAGCCTTCTGTGCACAGTACTGTTGAACACAATCATTGTTCAATAGTTATATTTCTTTTTCTTTGTTTATGAAAGTTCTTTGTTGAATGCGTATAGAAGCTAATTTGGGGGCAGGGTGATTCTGATAATTTTTTTTTTTTTTACAAAAACTTGCTAATGAACTGTTAAAGGATCACTTTTCAATAAACAAAGGCTAACATTTTTATCTAAATTATGAATATGAGAAAGAGAGCCTTAAAGAGAAAAATAGTGTGAGAAAGTCTTGTGATTCCTCTTTATAGACAGGAGTGTATCTTTGAGTTAGGAGAAAGTAGAACAACAACTAATATCTGTGCTGCCCTGCTTCCGTTCTCCATGCATGCAATTCACTGCCCATGCCCATTAGCTTTTGTCATATATTGTTGCTTTAGATAAAGCTGAGTGTATATAAATCCACTCCAAAATGAGCTGACTACAGTAGTCACTGTTGTTCATGTACAGACTGATATTAGCTGCATAGATTACGTTACGGAAGCAGTAGAGTTGAGCCCAGACAGAAGGTGATAGTGGTACCCAAGACGCCTCTTGCTCCATCTGGAAACAAACTACAACACTGAGCCACATAAATAAAAGGATTCTTATGAGTTTTTAGTGTTCTTTATAGTTTTTTAAGTACAATAAAATAACATTCATTTCTGTGATAAACATTATTAGGAAAAACATCAAGCACAGTAGGAGGCATAAATCTAGAAGAACTGTTACATTTTAGGTTGCACATCAAAATTATTAGACAGGTAAATGAGAAAAGAGAAAAAATATGCTAGACCCAGGTGGAAAGAAATGAATGACTAATTCCATGATTGAGGATATCAGTATAAAACATACATGTTGAAACAGATACTGGATGTTTAATAGTTATATAATGAAAATAAAATAAAATATGAAATTTGAATGATTGCCTAGAGAATAGCAGTTCATATTTTTCTAAGGAACATTTTAACAAAAGATTTTTGACATTTTTTGTACTCCAAGTCTTTCTGATATCTAGAATGTATAATTGTAAACAAGTTTCATAACTCAGTTTTATGAAAAGACACCTAAATATGAAAAAATAGTATAGTCAATTAGTTTTATCCTTTATTGCAGACAATTAATAGAGTCTATTCAGTTCAATATTGAAAGTATTTGTTATTTCATGATGAGATACAGACAAATGATCTTTATAACACATCCTTAACATTTCAGTTTAGAAAAACCCGATTGAAGAGAGCATACTAAGAATTTTTAATCTATTTTTATATTAGCAATGTAGTCACAAAAATCCTTTTACTTTGTAAAAATAGCAACACCTAAATATTGCAGAACTTTTTTAAACTTCTCTAGCTCTCAAATGTTAGGAACTTATAAAATTTTCACAAGGGATCATATAACTACTTTGCTTTTATAGAGCTGTATTTTAAGCAATAATTAAAAGTGTGTTGCTCTGTATCTTGAAATTTTCAGAGCAGTTCTTTTAAAATAAACTCACATTCTCTGTTTCAAGGTATTATTTTTCTAACTCTAATTACAGCATAAAATATTTTATGATTGATGTTTCTTTTTTCTTAACCTTCATTCTTTAGTTAGCTTTAACTTCAGGGCAAGCTTATAATTGAGGACTGAAAATATTAACAAGTTCCCTTGCAAGTGAACATCTGTCTGTTTTCCATCAATGTTGCTAAGGTTTGTGAGGATGGGCTCGCAGTGACAGTACCATTTTGACAAGGGTTCCTGCTGACATGCTGCTTGGTGGAGATAATTACCCTTCTAATACTGCAGTCATAGCTTATCTGGAAAAGATAAAGTAGTATCTGCCTGCATGCTGATAGCAGGATATAATTGCTGACTTTTAACAATTCCATAAAAATAGGTATATAGAGTAATTATTCTGTTTGTATTACCTTTTAGTTTATGACTTGTATAATATACTAACATATTTATACATATATATAAATTATATTTTCTGTCTTTTATTTCATATATTTCTAATGTATATGTGTTTATTTGATATAAAATTTATTCTTTAAATATATATTTACATTTGGAATATAGTATCATTACATTCATGATGTGGTAGCACTGGCAAGAACTTTGGAAATTATCCAAAACAGATATTCTTTTCAATAATGAGGAAACCGAGGTTCAGAAAGACAAAACAGTATTTGCCTAAAATGTTATAATTTAAACATCCAAATATTAAACCTACTAGTTTGAACACTTTTCCAACGATACGGTTTTTTGTCCAGTAACCATTAATTTCAGGGGTTTTTAATGTTAAAAATTGGTGCTTTTGCCTTGTGAAGTTGTCTTATATTATCAGACTTAGAAAGGACATGTCACTTGCTGGCAGGAAGGTGCAAATATCAAAGACCTAATCAATGTTATTTAAATTGACTTCCGTCTCACAAAGTTAAATAGATTCCTGTTCATAAATTGTTGCTTAGGGAAGTTTAAAAATTATAAAATAGTTATCTTTTGTCTTTTAGTTCTATATGTAAAGCATCTGTTTGTATATTAATGTTTCATCAGAATCCATTAGTAGTTATACTTACGCATATGGCTGCACTTTGGCTATTCAATTTAAGGAAATTGTAAACTACAGTTAAAAAAAGACCAAATGATTAAGTAACTTTTATATAAGCAGTATTGTTTTATAAATTCAGTAAGAAAAACTATTTTATTTTGACATTCAAATTTGAATATTTGTTTCAGTTCAATCCCCTTATTTCCCCAACATTACCATTTTAAGTGTTGATTTAACTCTGGTCAACAATTTTAGAGGCATGTGCAGCAACACTGCCATTCAAGTTATCACATCTCCACCTCAGACCCTTTTCTCACCATAAAATCCAACCCCATGATAGGGACAAGTCTCAAAATACTGCCCTGATAGAAAAGTAACACTTTGGTGAATTAATATAATGATAACATTTTTGTTACATTTACATGTACTTGAATATTGTGTTTTTCATATGTTCAGTACATAATAATTTTCTTTCTTTTTCAGCTTTTTAATTAAATGAAGCCAAGTGGGATTTGCATAAAGTGAATGTTTACCATGAAGATACTGTTCCTGACATACCATTTTGAATTCTTGGGCTCTTTTTTTTTTGTTTGTTTGTTTTGTTCCTTGTGATAAGCTAGCTCGTTCTTGTATACATTTTTTAAA
Organism: Hydrochoerus hydrochaeris; assembly: GCA_004027455.1. Classification (NCBI taxonomy): domain Eukaryota; kingdom Metazoa; phylum Chordata; class Mammalia; order Rodentia; family Hydrochaeridae; genus Hydrochoerus; species Hydrochoerus hydrochaeris. The sequence goes on from PVLA01003124.1 coordinate 186,147, forward strand.
CTGTGGGTTATCCTAGTCAGTTTAATTTGTAGAAATGGATAGTAACATTCAGTAATCTGCAAAGCAAACATCAAAATGTTTTTCAAATATATTCAGTGTATGCCATAGGATTGGAATAAATGACAATGTAACTATTAATTCATGTTTTAGAGCTGTTCACTCATTAGTAAAGGAGACCACAATGTTAGTAAAGGAAACCCATGAATGTATGTTAAAGAATAATTAGTATTGTACAGGGATCAGGCATATGCATGAAAATATGTCATGTATGGGAAATTATACTTATTGCAGTTTCAGTTATAAAGGACGTGCACTGTTACAAATAGTGTTTTGTTCTTATTAATCCTAACTAGATCAAGATGTATAGGACAGATTGCTGAATGAATAATGCCTGTGATGTGGGTGCCCAACCTAGAAAAAGGAAAATCTTCCTGGGGTCCAAATTAAAACAAATATGCACTTAATTAGTGTGCCTTAAAGGCATTAGACAATGGAAGCAACATATCACAACTATGAAATAGTATTCTCCATTATTAGAAGTGTCATCTTGAGGTCCAGGTTCGTAACAGCAAACCTGATTCACCGTGGCCATTTTCCTTGGGTTGCATGGAAGCAGCCTGCCATCAAAGCCTCCTTTTCTGAATCCATATAAAAGTTAGTTTTATGAATGAATGAATGACAGCAAAGCTTTCTTGAAATCAACTATAGGAATATAGTTATGCTTATGTTCTGCTTATAAAGCATTCTTACATACATTGTGGTATTTGCTCCTCATAACAGTTTTGTAAATAAAAAAGAAATACAAAATGTTTCCAGGTAGTGAAAGCTGAAAGCCAAAAATAAAGTAGAAATCAGGCTTTCAAACTCTTCAACATATATTTTTATATTAAGAATACAACCCAAAGACTGATTTAGAAAAAATAATTCAGTTTAACTTTTTCTTTCTTTTTTTTTAAGACTTATTATCTAATTTTCATTACAATTGGAACAATAGATCACTGAACTTTTTGTCTATTGAATCTCCCAGCTATATGGTCTCAAATAGAAACTAAATAGACATATAGGCCAGCGAATTTATGTATTTTGTACCTATAAATTTCAGTGAAGAATTGAAAATACAAAAGCCTAATGGGGCATGTTTATCAAGCTATATCTAAAAGCACTGTGTGTGCTAGCAGGATGAAAGTTTTTAAAAAATAATAATATTCAGTGAAAATTACCTAATAATTTAGAACTGTATTAACCTTAACATATATTCGCAATTATTAGAATCATTTAATTTCCCTAGTTCTTGTTTGCAGATTAATAAATTCAGATTGAAGTGGGATTTATGAAAAAGCAGTAAGTATGCAAAATTATTTGTTTGATGCCGAGTCCTAGCTAGCACTTCACTTGTACTTCTTAATCCATTAATAATTTTTAATCCATTTAATATTTTTATAGTTCCTGAAGTTTATTCAGAACTCTAGGGAATACAAATTGAGTTCAAGAGTAAATTTTACTAAGAAGTAAACATTTGTTATGTTTTGTTTCCTTAAATCTCAAAAATATTTTTCAGTATAATCAGTAGTTGAGTGACTGATGCTGACAAAACATACTCTATAAAGATTAATAGTATTTAATCATGATCAAAGTCAGGTCAGTCTAGATTTGATAACCAGGATAGTAAGTACTTCCTTATCCTGTATTAATAAAAAAAAATTTCACATTTTATAATTTCCTCTGAACATGAAAAGTAATTCCACTGATAATAATTTATTTTTTAAATTTCTTAGTTTATAAAATTATAACTTCTCTACAAATAATTGCAGTAAAAAATGACTGTATTTGGAAGGAAACTGTCTTAACGTAAATCATTACTGGGAAGTGCTATGGGCAAACCTCCAAGAGTAATTCAGATAAAGTATGCTTCATAGAGGCCACCAGCCATCCTGCTACCACGAGGCTTAGGTTCCTGCCCCAGGTGCCACTGGTAGGGAACCAGCCCACTCCTCTGAGCTTTCCCCACCCAGACACTGCTTGTAGGGACCTAGTCCTGCTACTTTATTTCCCTGACCCAGGCCAAACGAGGATGAAAGACACAGAATTAGTTTAGCAATGCAGGTAGCCAGGGGCCTTTTCTCTGATGGGCAGAGGAGCCCCAAGCCTGTGGCTCATCCTGCTTTTATTTACCCACACATGATACAAGCAATTAAAGTAACAAAAGGTTCATCTGTCTTCCAATATCTATTATACATGTTCAGGTAAACAATTTAATCTCAGCCGTACTAACTTTTCCCTAGAACCTGCAACATGCCATCACCCCGAGTGTTGCCTTTCCCCTTTGTGCTCATAGAGGAGGCCAGTCGGGCCTTAGTCATCCTAGTTGGTCTCCCACCTGCTTACAGAACAAAGCATGTGCAAAGTCACATACATAATATATGATGCTGTCTTTGCTGAACAATTAGAATGGATCTGTATCTGGTATGATACACTCTGCAATGTCACTTCAACCAAGTTCACTGTATTAAAAAATTCATACAATTGATTATATGCTTAACAATCTCCAGTTAGAATTTTACGTGTCTTCTTAGATTGAAAAACCTTATATGAGTTCACATTTAAAGTAGTTTCTTTTTATAAGAACATCTGACAAATATCTTGTTTTACATTTTCTTCAGTATTAGTCTTGCACTGGGTATTTACATGAGTGAACCCGTCACTGATGTGTGCTCATTGTAATAAAGTAATGTTCCTGTTAATGTGCAGTTCAGGAAGCTTGGTGACTTGGGGAAATTAGATCTTGCTATAACCATAGGGCTTGACGAGTATTCCATTTCTTGCTCTCATGAGAACATCCCTATGAGTATATGAAGGGAGTGGTTATTCTGAATACACTCTGGCATATCATTATTTTGAGATCAGTGATAATGAACAGTATATTTTAAGAAGGAATGATAGTAGAGACAAACACATTAGCTAGAGCGTCCAGGGACAAAATATGTGATGGAAACTTAAAGAGATTAAAAACCTTTTAATGTCTGTGTAACTCATTTAGCTTAAAATACTCAAACAGAGTGCTTTCCATACTCCAACAAGAAGCTATTTAGGGGCAGACCAGTAATTTATCTAATAATATTTTTCCGATAGTGGAAGAACTATATTTTAGCTAGTCATTCTTAAAGGATGCAAGTATACATGCTTTAGCTCCAGAATTCCATTATTTTATTTATTAGCTCTGTTATTTATGAACTTTTCCATGTGCCTTTGATATAAACATGTGTTATAAGTACAAACTTTTATTTATATCATATAACAAGAGAATCTAAATATTTATACACCTTCAACAAAGTGCCACACATTCCAACTAGGAAAATCATGTCATGTTCACTCAAATGTTGATGTATTTATTTCCATTAAAAATTTTGTACATATGTCAGGAAAAATAACAGAAGAAAAAAACTCCAGGGGCACACTCCTTCATAGAAACACTAGAAAAAGCCTCACAAAAACTGTCAGTTTCAGTGTTATTGGAAGTCTGGAAAATATAAGTTTACAGCACCCAAACAAATACTTAAATCAAGATAAAGGTGCCTGAAACTCAGTAGGATAACTTAATGCCATCTTGTCTCACCCTCTCTCCAGGCTCCTCCCCATTAGCAATGATTTTCGAGGGTGGCAGCCTACATTTCCATGTGGGTTTCTTATTCCTGAAAAAGTCATGGCTGCATAGAAAAGGTTGTCAAAAGCCTTGGAATATAAATAAATAAGCCCTTGATAACTGGGCTAAAAGATTGGCTTTGGGTAAACAACATTCACACAAGCAGCTAAAAGCTAGGAGTATAAGTGTAAGAGTGCCATACATTGGTGAGCAAGTGCTTTAAAAAGCTCCCCGCATGTCCATACCCAGAGCAGAATGTGTGCTTACAGAGGTGCTGAGAAGATGCCACTCTATTACATCTTTTTGATCTGGACATCTAGTCCAATCACATCAGGAAGTGAAGCCTAAGTCACTGTTGTAAACAGCTGGATACCTGACCAAGTAGTGCCCCAGTCTGCAAAGGTGAAGAGGGTGTTTCATGTTTTTCCTTATTTTTGTTTCCAGGGATTTTAAGAAAAGCTGTCAGACCACTTAGCTGAGCACTAAGCTAGTGAAAGAGAAGCTTCACAAACTACACAAAAAATGCAGTTTTTACAAAAATACTTTTTAAAAGTCACTGAACAAACAAAGTACAATCCAGGACAACTAGCAACAAAAGTTGGGGGAGCAGATTTCCAGAGTTACCACATTATACTATTTAAAATATCAAGTTTATAAAAATAAAACAGTGATATGACACATAAAAAGTCAAGAAAGTATGACTCATTCACAAAAAGGAATCAACAGAACCTGTCCCTGAAGAATTACAAACATTGAACTTCCTTGACAAGGTCTTAAGAATCAAACAGAAATTCTGACTAAAAAATACATTTGCCTAATTCCAATTTTTAAGCCATGTATTAAAAAATTTAAATGAGAGTAGTAAAAGCATTAATAACAAATCATAATAAAATTGTATTATCAGTAATAGGACAATTCCTTGAGGTTCAGCTGCAGAAAGGATAAAGAAACAATCAATGAACTTAAATCTAGGTCTGTTGAAATGACCAACTCTTAGAAGAAAAAAAGAATAGTGACTGAAGGACCCATTAGACTTGACCAAAATAAATAATAGCATTCTGGAAGAAGAACGGAAAGAATATTGGAAATAATATCTGAAATTTTCCCACACTTTAAGGAAGACATGAATCTAATACTAAGAAGTTCAACAAATTTTTGGTAATATGAACTTGATTCAGTTTGAGCAACATCGAAATCAAACTGTGGAAAGATGGAAAAACCTTGAAAGTGGAAAGATGAAAGTCATTCCACATGTACAAGGGGTCCTTAGTAAGATTAACTGCCAGTTGCTTATTAGAGATGATGGAGGCAAGAGACATTTTAAAGTGCTGAAGGAAATGAGTCATTAACAGAGAATTCTGTATCCAGCGAAGTATAAAGGATAAGTGTCTTTTCATAAAAATCTAAAAGAAGTACATTTTTCATAGAACTTCCATATGAACATGTTAAAAGGAGCACTTTAAGCTGAAGTGAAAAGACATTCAATAGTAACTCAAAGATGGACAAAGAAAATTGGGGAAAAAATCAGATTGAATCTGACAGTATTATTATGTTTTTGTTTAGGATGTTTGTCTCCTAAATGATTTTTAAAGCAAATGCAGAATACAATTAAAAATCTATGTTAAAAAGTTCACAATATATAAATGTAATTTGTGGTAACATAATGTGGTATAGGAGCAGAAGTTTTCTCTGCTGTAGAAACTGAAAATCTTATTAATGCAAACTAGATTATTTTAATTTTAATATGTGGATTATTATAAATTGTAATCCCTGGAGTAGGAAAGTATGCAGAAAAGGAAATGAGAAGCGAATCAAATTTCACATAGAAAAAAACTAAAAGCAGTAATGGAAGACTTGAGCAACAGAAAAGATACACCACATACAGAAAACAAATTGCACAATGACAAAAAATTTTTTTCCTGTCACTAATTACTTTGGCTGGAAATACACTGAAAGCTTCAGTAAAAAAACAGAGGCAGGAAAAATAGATTTTAATAATATGACTCACCTATATGCTAAGACTCCCTTTAGATTCAAAGACGATGAAAGTGAATGACTAGGAGATAATGCAAATGATAACTAAAAGATGATAAGCTACAGGCCAGTAAGAACTAACAACATATGTGTTACACTCCACCATCCACAGGATACACATTCTTTCAAAATCACATGCCATGTTTAGTATTGGTCAAATTTGAGACAAATCTCACATTTTCAAAAATTGAACTCATACAGAGTATGAGTAGGGTTAGCCTAAGAATAACACAAAAGTCTGGAAAACATGTACAAAATTCACATGCCTAAACAAACAAAATTCAGAGAATAAATCATAAGGGAAATTAGAAAATATCTTGAGATGAACAAAAACAAAAATACTACATATAAAATTCGTTAGGTGCAACAAAAGCAGTACTTAGGTATCTGTAGTGATGTCTTTTTTGTTTTGTAATCTCGGCATCCTGAGTTCATACTTAAGGCAATAGAAAAAAAGTGTAAACCATACCCAAAGCTAGCAAGAGGATGGAAATAGTACAACAGAGGCATAATGCAGAGTACAAAGACAATAGTGGAAGCAAAAATTGTTATTTGAAAACAACCAATGGCAAGCCGTAAGGTACAATGACTAAGAAAAAGACATACTACTAAAATAAAAATGAAAGAGAAAACATTAACCCCTAACAAAAAGGATTAAAAGAGGCTACTATAAATAACAAGATACCAACAAGTCTGATAACCTAGATAATATGGACAAATTACTAGACACCCAAGCTTAAGAAGTAAAATCTGAATAGACCTGTAACAACTTTTTAAAACTCAGTTTTTAGTTTTAAAAACATCCCCAAAATAACAAACCAAGGTTATATATCTGTATTGATGAATTATACCAAAGTTTTAAAGAATGAACATAATCCTAAAACTAAAACATGGAAGAAGAAATATCATTTCCTAATTAGTTCTATGAGGTCAGTATCACCTTGATTTTAAAGCCAGACGAAGATGTATAGATTACAGACCAAAATCCTGTATAATAATACATGGAAAATTTCTCAACACAGTACTAGCAAACCTAATCCAACAGCATTTTAAAATTTTTTGTACAGTGCAACCAAGTGAGATTTAGTCCAAAAATGCAAGGTGGTTCAACACATGAGAAAAAGTCACTGAAACACACTTTGTTGTAGAAAACAATGAAAACAAAAATACATAATGCTATTAGTTGTTGGAGAAAAGCATTTCACTGAATTAAATATCCATGATTTTAAAACAAAACAAAGCCACCTTGATAAATTGCAAACTAGAGAACTTTCTCAACCCAATCAAAGGCATTTGCAAAACAACCTTCAGCTAACATTTACAGTGGTGACAGATGCAAAATTTTTCACCTAAAGTCAGGAACATGATTATATAATTGCTAATGTACAGGAAAAACAACCAATATTTGCATATTAATGTGTGTAGTTTGCTAAAGGAAAGTAATAAGGTAACTCCAGTTATAATAGATTTTAAATGAATAAAATTCTTTGCAGAAATTATAAACAAGCTGAAAATGAAAGCAAAATTTAAAAAAATAGAAATGGAAAGATAGTATTGTTGACATGGCAATAATACCCAAAGTAAAATACAAATTTAGAGGTCTATTAAAATGCATTGGCTTTTTAAAAAATAAAATAAAATGGGAGAGTAGTCCTGCAGTTCATACAGGTCTCTAAACAGTCAATGCAATATTGAAAAAAAGGAAACATTTTGAAGACATACACATTTGTGACATTGAAATTTGCTATAACCCTGCGTGAATAGAAATGTATTGACAGCTACTTGGTACCAAACAAAAGGGTAAACTTACAAATTAAATTAATAGAATTTAGAATCCAAAAATTACCCATAATCTCTTACCTACTGATTTTAAAAAAGAGTAGCCTCTGCAAAAGTGATTCTTGGACAATTAAATTTTCACATGGAAAAAAACAGAATGAATTTCTCCTACCCTTATCTCATGCCATATATAATGAAGTAACTTAAAATAGATCAAGTTCAGTAGTTAAACCTAACAACTAAACATACAAAACACAAGATCATAGCTTTAAATCTTCATGACCTTGAATTTGGCAGTGAGGTCTTAGCTGTGACACCAAAATCAAAAGTCACAAGAGAAAAATGGATAAACTAGACTTCATCAAAACTAAAGCCTTTTATGCAAACACTACTGAGAGTATGAAAAGACCACCCATAGAAATACAGAAAATATTTCAAAGTCATATCTGATAAGGACATAGAATATATACAGCACTCTTACAGACTAACAAAAAGATAAAATCTCCATGAAAATATGCTTTTTATCACTCATTTTGTGTCTCTTCCTAATATTTGCTGAAGCTCTAACCCCAGTACACTACTTCTAAATGTGACCCTAATTGGAAAAAAAGAGTTGGTGCCTATGTAATCAGTTAAGATGAAATCGCACTGCAATAAGTAGAGATGGGTTTCTAAACACTTTCCCTGGCTTCAAACACACTCATCCCATCATTCTTCCCACTTTCTGTAGCAGTTCAGGCAGTCATGTTTTCTGTTTTCATGAGGTATGATCAAAAGTGATGAAGTTCTGCTGAGTGTCATCCAATAGAAAGGCAGACTTGTAAAAACATTATGGTGTGTCTGCATCCATATTGTTCATAAAATATGGCAACATGAAACTTAAGACTCTTTCCTAAAGTCAAAATGACCGTGAAAGTAAACATTTTGGATTGACTTTGGACATCAAGGTAACTAAAGATACTCGTAAAAATACAGCCATGAGAGGGCTGATGTAAGGACACTATCAGAAGATAATTAGCACGATGCCTCTACAAGTCAAGGGGTTGTCAGGAAACTCCAAAATGATGGAAAGGGGAAAGGCAGGATTCCCACGAAGACTTTAGTATGCACAGCCTTGCCAGTACCTTGACTTTTTTAAAAACCTGAAAAACATTAAAACTATAAATTTCTGTTGCATTAAGCCACAGCAGCATTAGGAAATTAATACAATGGGCAAGGGACTGAAATAAAAATTAGTACAAAATACACAAATTGTAACAATCCTATGAAAAAATGTTCAATGCTGTTAGTTTTTTAGGGAAATCTATCAGAGTCACAATAAGATACCACTTCACAAGTTTCAAAATAGCCATAAATTAAGGAAAAGTGAAATGAGAGTGTAGAGGAATTGGTGCCTTTATACATTGTTTGTTGGAATATGAATGTGCTTCTTTGGTAATAATTTAGTGGTTCAAAGAAAAAAGTAGACTTCCCCTGCAATCCAGTAATTCCACTCCTGTGTGTGTACCTGGGAAAATTGAAAATAGACATTTAAGTTAAAAACCTATGTACAAATAGTGGAACTATTTATCATTTCCTGCAAGTAATACAACTCAAATGTTCATCATTTGGTGAATAGATAAACATAATGGGTATATCCAGACAGTAGATTATTCACCCATAAAAAGGAACAAAGTTCTGATACACTTTATACCATGAGTGGACATGAAAATATGCTAAGTGAAAAAAAGCCAAACAAAAAATGGCATGTTTTTTAATTTCTTCCATATACCCCAAGTAGGAAAATCCATTGACCAAAAACTGATTAGTGAATAAGTTAGCTCAGAAAACTAACTTACAAAAAAGAAAGGTTTTAGTTAAAGTTTTCAGAATTTTCAGTCCATAGTCAGCATACTCCATTGCTTTATGCCCTTGGTAAGACAGAACATGCCAGAGGATGTGGTGGAGGAAAACTCTGCACCTTCTAGCAGCTTGGAAATGGAGAGGGAATAGTGCTGGGGACAAAGTACACTCTTCAGAGATTCCCCCACCCCACCCCACACCATGATCTGCTTCATCCAGTGAGACCTTAATTCAGCTAGTGGACTTAATCAGTGGATCAACGAGGTCATTGTCTGCCATGATCAAATCACTTTCACAAAGCCTCATCACTGAACATGTGAGCCTTTGTGGCAATATTTTAGAGATTCAAACTGTAACAGAGAATGGAAAGTGACTGCTTACTGGTTTGAAGGTTTTCTTTGGAGTGATGAAAATATTCTGGAACTCAGCAGTGGGAGTTATTGTACAATGATGTGAATATACTAATACCACTACATAATATTCATTAGAAGTCAGTTTTATGTTAAATATATTTTACCACCACTACGTTGTAAATACAGTAGTCTTCTTCTCTGGATTTGATTCCAAATTAGGTTCATCAAGACTGAAATTGTAGATTTACAGGCATAAAGTTCATAATGATAAAAAAAAGTTAATTCTTTTAAGGAACAAGACATTGCTCCTGAATGTGAATTTTTTCCATCCATATTATCCTTTTGTATAGATTTATTAGTGTAGCTGGCAAGAAATGGACAGAAAGCAAGATAAACGAATATAGAAAAAGGCAATCAAATTATAAAATGAGGTTAATTTCTAATTCTGACATTTTTCTATGTAGTTTTTCAGTATACAAAACTGTTTGATTAATTCACTGTTTTTCAAATGCAGAGTAGTTTCAAAATGATAAAACACATTTTGCTTGTCATTGTGGAAAAGGGATTAGCTGTGAAAAATGTCTAACTGGTGATTGCTCTTAGATCAGTGGCTTTTTAACTGATTACAAACAAGATTCAGCCTATTTTAGAACGTTTTAAAAAAAATTCCTATTTCAGTTTTGCCTGTGATCATGTAACTACGTTTTTGTTCTATACTTTTGAGGGAAGAAATACTTCTAGCATCAACATATTTTTTTGGTTTCTTTTATGAAAGGATGAATATGCTAAAACAGAGTAATCACATGGCTTACCACTCCTCTGGCACCAAACTGCCTGGTACTTAGGGAATACTATTTTTGAAGCATATTTGCAGTACTTAGCAATATCAAATATGCCATCTTCATATTTCAGTTCTAGGTCTTCTCAAAATACATGCTTTAATTTTTTTATTTGTCCAGATAATCTTAAATTTCAAAACAGCAAGCTTTTTAAGTTTTCATTGATTACCAATATTTAGTTTTATAAGAAATATTAAAAATTAACATACTATGCTAAAAGATTACATCAATTTTTATATTTTCAAATGACTTAGAGTAGTAGTTTTGCTTGACTCCTATGGCCTGTCATTGGCAGTGAGCTGTTTTATCACTTAAAAGTCAGAACTTTTATCATCATTATTCTACATTCTATTTGCAGAATGCATTTTGTAAAGCCTTCCCTGTATATTATAATTATTTTAAGTGGTATCTTCCAAAGAGTGTCTATAAATCTTTTTTGAAAAAGATGACATAACATGAAAAAGATGAGGAAAACTGAGATGCAAATTTTAGTTCAATGTTAACATTCATCTGTTACTGAAAAAAATCATTTAACTTTGTGTGTTTCTGTTTCTGCCTTTAAAATAGTGTCAGTAGCTAATGTAAGCAAGTTATGGAATCCAAAAGATACATTTTACATGTTTATTTCAGTCTCATAAAGTTCTTTTCCAGCTAGTTTTTCTTTGAAGAACAGAAGACTCAAAGGAGGAGAACTTTTTCTGGCCACGGTTTAGAATGTGGAATAGGGTTAATTTGAGGACTAATCAACTGTTGCTTAAAGTCTCCAACCATGAGTCATATCAAGAATAATACTTCAAAGAAAGTGTACCAACACTCCTCAAAATCTAAGGTATCCTTATTACTTTCACCTCTTTTGCTTTGTGGTGGGAGGTGGGAACTGTTACCACACTGTTCCCAAAGATGAAAGGAAAAGGCAGATTTGCCTTGACGACTTTACTTTATTCCACATTTCACTAATCTCAGTCAGTATTATTCAGAGCAGGAGATCTCATTTGAACATATCTTAGTGCCAGTGTACAGAGATAGTAGGTAAAATATATACATTTCTAGGTATGCTGCTTTAATAGCAACTTAAAAATGTAATTTAAGTTTCCACTGTGCTAGATGTTAGTAGGTAAAAGAAAGATATAGTCCCTGACTTCAAGTAGATATAAAGAATTAAACAACAGTACTTGCTTTAAGCTTCTCAATAAGCCTAAAACTTATGAGATTTTTGCTTCATTGATTCTGAAAATTGTGCTTCAAATTTAGGTAACTCAACCCAAGATGAGAAAGTTCTACCATTACTGGGAAACATTTTACAGTTAATTATATCTTTTTCGGGTCCTGAGAATAACAGACACTCAGGCTCTATTATTAGAAATACTAATTAGCGTCTTCTATGGCAAGGGACTGAATTCAAGCCTTACCAAAGAAGGAAAACTATCAATGATTTTATAAATATAAGCATCTTTTCTCTTTTAACTCACTTTCAACATTTATCATCATTATGCCGAGCACAATTAAAAAAGAGTCAAAAGTAGCATTATTCTAATGCAGTATTTTGTCTCATTACTTTTGTTCCAAATACACGTGTCTATAATTCTGGATGTTTTATGCCATCAGAAATTTTTTGCCTAGACTTTGCACCAAATTGGAAAATAAATATTTCCAAGTGTAATTTTTCTTTATAAAAAGGAATCTATAACTAGCTATGAAAAGAATTGCCTCTGAAATTAAGTTTTGGACTAATGTGATTATCTAGCAATGAAATTTACAAGTCATTCTGCTTTAAATTGTTATATAACAGAGAAACAAACAAAACATTTAAAAGTTTTCTATTCTTCTGAGTTTACATTAATTCTGTTGGAATCTTGAATCTGAAAGATTATGTCACTGTGTTATATATATATAAACTCTGGTAATATCTCAGTAACAAGACTAGGGTTGGAATATTCTGTTTCAGTTATATTTGCATACATCCGGAGTGAGATTTAGGAGTAGTCCACTCTAAATCATTATATTTTTCTGCAACATCTAGCAAAAGAGTAACTGCTTGGAACTTTAGATTGTCTGGAAAGAAATTTTCTAATCAACATGCTCAGAAGAAAACTGCATTTCCAACAAGGGAAACCAGCACCTTGGATAGCACCTGTGCATTTGGAATACCAAAAGGGCAGAGTAGTACTGGATGCTAGTCCTAAAGACCTCTGATTTTTAAAATTCATGCTGACAATAAATTTCAAATACTGATTTCTAATATTTGGTTAATAATTTAATATTATTCTATTGTAAGGCAAAAATTGTAAGCCACTCAAAACCTGGAATCTTAGCATCCCTTAGAAAGACTGAAACAGAAAACAAGAGTATAAAGAATTAGAAGTAGTGGTGCAGACTGTTGGACAGGGACTCCATTTCTTTAATGATATATAAGTGGATCTTCTGGAATTGAAGGTTGGTAATAAAAGTCCATGTCATCAGAAATTGTGCTATGCTACCATTGAGGCCCTTCACAAGCTGAAGCAGTTTGTCCAAAGATCTGCACAAATGCCCTAAATTTCAACTCATTGTTCAACAACTTATTAATTGAATTATGTGCTTTACTGTCCTATAGGTTCATAAAGGGAAAGAGTAAAATTTGGAAATTTAATCTGTTTTTTCCTTCAGTAAAATATAGGCAAAAAGTCATACCAGAAGCACAGAAATATGAGATAAAAGGAAGTATGACTAAGATAGGAGATAGGACTAACAGAAGATGGCAGAGATGAGACATTGCAGAAAGAAAATCAAAACAAAATAATTATAAATTGAATTAACCAGAGCAATGAATAGAAGATGAAATCACTGGTAGAGAAAAGTTGAGAATGTCCAGGAATTCCCAAGGGATAATGAAGACATAAAAACAGGAAGGACTATAAAAAGAAAAAATATTTAATCAAAAAACAATTGACATTCTTAAGGAAAACAATTAAAAACTAAAAGCAATAATAGAAATATAAAAGCTTTTCTATACTAAAAACAATCTCATGTATGTAAGATAAAATGGCTTAAAATATTATAGATTATACAAATATAAGAAGTTAGTTCCAAGATATATCCTCACTGCAGCTATTAAATTTCAAAGCTATATTTTTTTAAAAGTGTGTAACCTAGACGGAAATAAACTGATTTAGTTAAAAAAACAAAGTGGAAAAAAGTTAGTCTCTATAGCTAAATTTCAAGTAACTAAAGACATTAAAATGGGGACACGAGAGATCTGAGGCAAGTATAGTGACTCTGGAGTTTTGTGTGTATTTAATGTGTGGCAGCTTTGATTTCTTGTGCTCTCAAAATATGTCGCCATGCACTTTTCACAAAAACAATTGCTCAAAACTATACTTTAATGAACCTTGTGATTAATCTAATATAAAGAATCAAAAAGCAAAAAGGCCCTAAAAGAGCTCAGTGAGTATTGATACCATTGAAATATGGAAGGTTTAAACACTGTTGTGAATAAGGTAATTAAATTTTTAAAAATCATGAAATCGATATATTTATAAAGTTTCAGTAAGAACTTCTAAGAATTTCAGTGAACAAAAACATAATACTGTGTATCTCTACAGCTTATACTAAAAACTGAACGATGAATGAAATTTTTTAATATGCCTTGCATTAGATAAAATTATCTATATCTCCAAAGGAGACATAGTAATGACATGTATGTGAAAAGATAATTTTATTAATCACTGGGAAAATGCGAATTAAATCCACAGTGACATAAGACTATATACCTATTAGCATGACTAAATTTAGTGTTATTGACTGTACCAACATTGATGAAAATAAGTAGGAATTCATGTACTCATTCACTGCTGGTGGGCATATAAAATGATAAAACCATTTTAAAAAACAGTTTGACAGTTATTTAAGAAGGTTCGTGAAAAGCTACTGCATATTGCAGGCATTCCAGTCCTAGATATTACCCAAGAGGAAGGAAATCATTTATGTACATAAACACACCAGTTACTACCAGCTTTGTAACAGCCAGAAATTGGAAACAATTCACATTTCCATCAACAAGGATATGGATAGACATTGGGATACGATTAAGCAAATAAAGAACTAGTGTTACACACAACATGGATAAAGCTCAGTTATGCTAATTCATAAAAAAGGTTTCATTCCACTTACATAGAATTCTAGAAAATGCAAATTTACAATAGCAACAGATCAGTAGGTGTGTGGAGCAGGGTGGAAAGCTGCAGGCAGGCATTACCAGGGGTCTAGGAAAGCTCCAGAGGTGTAAAGCCGTATGTTAAAACATCAGCTCTTATACTCAAATGCATGTGTCCTTGTAGGTGAATGATACATCTAGAAAGCTGTGACAAGTGAAATTCAGGTTTCAAAGGACAAAGAAAATGAACTAAACAAAAATCATAGGAAAAAGTTTATCAACACAATGAAAAACAGTCAAGTATGCATAGCAACAAAAGTAATATATTATGATAACATTGTATTTGCCAATTAAGGAACAACTGTTACAAATAAATTACCAAACATAATAAGATTCAGTGGGAGATTTTAACACTTCTATCAATTTTTGAAACAGGAGACAAAAATTATTGTGTGACACTTCTATAATAAAAATATTTCAAATAAGAATAGTTGAAACTATCCACAAAACAGAAAATGTCATATTTTACAATGAAACAAAAATGCAGTACTATCCTAATGAAAAATATGTATATAGTAACTTAGTAACATCAAGTATTTCATATTTTAAAAATGTTACAAATAAAAATTACAGATAAGATTTATACATAAAATTTTGGAAAGTATATGGGAGTTTTAGAATACAATGTTAAATTCAGTAAAAAATACATCCTTTATGTTCATTTCTAAAGAAAGATGAAGCAAATCACTAATGCAATTGAAGAAATGGATAGGATACAAAAGGAAAGCAGGAAGGACAATATTAAACATAAGTTTGAAACCTAAATGCGCATAAATTGTGAAAATATCAGGCTGCAGGTGGTAAAAATACAAGTTGTACCAAAACTGTAAATGCAGACAATCTAATAGCTATGATTGCAAAATTTAAATATGCAAATGGAAAACAGTTTATCCATGTAAATCAAGTTTATTAGTGCACATACAAGATCAATATGAAAAGTAAACAAATAATTTTTCTCTTAGTTGTAACAAAGGTATTCAAAAATTGCTTTAAGAGCTATTCTTCTGGCACCTCATACTGTGCATAATTACTTTTAAGTATTAGTATTCCAGAAGATAAGTAATATGCTTAAAATTCCCTAAAATCAACTGAAGAATTTGGAATAAAGAACTAATTTATACGGCATCTGGGTATTACATTTCTCTTTGCCATTTATTCTGAACATACAAAGCTCTTTGCTAATTATTAATAACAGTGAGTATGAAATTAAACAAGAATTTCACTTACAACGGCAACAAAGAACACTAACAGTTCTAAGCAGAATCATGTAGTTCCTTTTTAAATAGAAATTGTAATACAATAAATGGAAAGACCTTGTTGTTGGATCAGAAGATTGAACAGTGTGGAGAAATCAGTTATTTATAAATTAATTCCAATGAAAACTACAATTGAATTTTAATGTACTCAATTTTAGAGCATTAACTTTAAATAAAAATTTCTCACATAACAAGATCAGTTCAATCATAAAAATAGAAAGGAAACATTGTGAAAATGTTGAATAATTATCCCAAAGTACTGTTTTTTTTTTCACAATAATTGGTTTTGTTGTTGTTTGTTTTGCCTTTTAGTTTAAAATGCATAAGGTCACAGTACTAGTTAGTGATATAATAAAGTATTGCCTTAGTCATTTCACAAATAACCATTTTTTAGAAAACTGCATTTGGGACCACCGCTTCTCAAAGTCAAAGCTTGGATAATCTTGCCTAACATAATTGGGATTGAAAAAGTGAAGTGGTAAAGGCAGTAAGTGCAGAGCTGCAGAGAGATGCGCCCCGTGGTGAAAAGCTGAGGGCAGTGAGTGCTGAAAAGAGTTTGCAGACTCTGAGACTTAGTCACCACTGAAAGGAATGCAGCGCCCCGCGAGGGGCTGGCTTTCATATGTGCGTCAGCAGCGCCTTAAGGCCAATAGTGTAAATAAGGAATGCAGTCATGGTAGAGATAACACGTTTGGGAAGAAACAAAACAATGACTATGAAGGATCAGAAAGGAAAAGACTGGACATTTAGGATGCTGTTTGTCGTATTAGAATAAAACATGAGAGAGCTTTAAACATAGTGGTCTTATAATTTGTTGTTCTACAGAATAGTAATTTCTGTTTTAAGGTAATCTAACAGATACAGTGGATGCTGGGTTTTCTTTAGACAAATTTTCCACCTTTATTTTATATTCTCCCTATCCTTTCAGGAAATGGAAAACAGTTGTAGGGGACAGCAGTGATGAAATTCTTCATTCCTTCACTAAGACAGTTATTTGTTTTACTCAATACTACTACCCCTTAAAAATGCACCTGTCCATTGAACTACACTGGCTTTCCCCCCACACACACTTTGGACAATTTATAGAACCGAGAGGTAGTTTCATGGTTTATTTAATACCTGGGGTTCTTGCTCCTACCCACTGTATTTGCCAGATCTAGCAACATGTGACCTCTGACTCATGCCCAAAGTCAAAATGACCATGAAAAGTAAACATTTTGAATCAATTACAAATATCAAGGCAACTTTGACATTCCAAGTAAATGGAAGAGACCTTCCAGAACCACTTCAAGTGGGAAGAAAACTGAGATGAGTGAAAAGGACTATTCTGAGAGGGATTAATGGCAACGTGTATTTTACTGCAATAAATTGTTTAAATTTAAACATTCACTATGTAAACACAGATAATCAAAATCCTGATACAGTTTAACATGATACTCTTCTAAATAAAAGGATGTGATGCAGCAGATTTTGGAATATTTAAACATATAATGAATAATACACTTCTAGCAGCCTGAACCTTGTACTTTCCAAACCTGACTTTCTCCAGTGACAAATCCAACTCTATTAATTTTTCAAGAAAGGAGCTTGCATATGGACAGAGTACCACAACAACTATGCCTCTTGCCAAAGTACTGCCTCATTAACCAACCGGCTCTGGGAGTTGATGTGACTCTGCATCTTTGTGACCCTGTAGATCACAGAAAACAAAGATGGATGCACCCACTTCGAGGACTTTCCACAAGATATCAGGTTGCAGATGGAACATGAGTGAAGGTGTTTGCCACAGCACCACTCCCTGGCTTAGTCCAGAGACAAACTTAGGGAAGTATATGTCCATGCTCAGCTTCTCTCTGAAGACTGGAGCAACTGAAAGACGTATATAACACCCCAGTGTTTCCAGCTACATATAAGTAATGATCTAACTTCTACCATACTATTTTGTGATACTGGCCAGATGATGTACATCCTAATCCAGCACAGCCACCTAGGGCAGAGGCAGCAGTTTGAACATGGGTTCAAGAAAGCACTTCGTATTCTGGATGGATGGGTTGGTGAGATCCTTCTCCTACACAAAGCAAGTCTGAGAAAACAGGGAGGGATGATTGTCTTATTAAATGCAGAAACCATCCCAGACAGTCATGGAAAATAAAGAAACAAATGTGTTGCCTAGAGAAATGGAACTGTGTGATTCACCCAATAGAGAATTAAAAATAATAGTCATAAAGACACTCACTAAGGTCAGCAAGGCAAAGCAAAAATAAGATTTCACAGATATAAAATATATATTTTTAAAGTGGCAAACAACAGGGAAAGTAATATTATATTTGAACTGAAAATTTCAAAATTATATGCATAATTAACCAAAACCAGTTTTCTAAAATGAGAGATTAATAGGAGACATATTCAAAGAATTAATGGCAGAAAATTTCCTAAACCTAGAGAAGAAGTAGAAATCCTTTTCCAGGTGACTTAAGAGACAGTAAATAAAATGAGTTCAAAGAAACCTGCACTGCAACAAATCATACCTTGTCAGAAATTAAAATCAGTAATTTTGAAAACAGCAAGAGTAAGGTGACTTGTTACATACAATACAATTTCCATAAGACTACTAATGGATTTTTTGACAGAAACTTGCAGGGCAGAAGGGAACACGATGATATATTTGGAAACCTGAAAGAAAAAAAAAAGAAAAAAACAACAAAACCTTCATGAAGCATTCTTTAGTATTGATCATTTACTAGGCCTCAAAAGTAATCTTAATGAATTTAAAATTATAATTGAATCAAATATCTTTACCAACTATACTGAAACAAACCTAGAAATCAATGACAGCAGGAATCATGAAAAATTTACAAATATTTGGAAATTAAACAGTATGTGCCTGCATAATTACTGGCAAAGGAAGAAATTAATAGGCAAACTTACAAATACCTTGAGACGAACAAAAATGGAAAAAATATACTGAAAGATTTGGAATGTACTCTTGCTGATATATATATATATATATATATATATATATATATATATATATAATCTGATAAAAAGGTAGGATCTTATCTGAATATATATATATGTATATGGAACCACAGAAGATCCTTTGTGCCTTGAGTAAAAGAAACAAAGCTAAAGGTTCATGCTTTCTGATTTTAAAATATATTGCAAAACTATAGCCAAAACAGCATGATACATAAAGACAAACAAATCAACAAATAGAAAAGGATAGAAGCTGAGATATGGTCAATTGATTTTCAGTGAATGTGCCAAGATGCCACAGTGGGGAAAGGACAGTCTCTCATAAATGGCAGTAGGAAAACAGATGATCTACATATGAAGGAATGAATCTGGGATCTTGATCTAGCCCATTATCAAGAATCTATTCATTTATAAGACTTAAGGATAAGCTAAATTCTCAAACAAATAGAAGAAAACAGGAGAAAGCTCTGTAGCATTGGTCTGGGCAGTGGTTTCTTGGATAGAATTTCAAAAACACAAAGCAAAAGTAGACAAATAACACTGCATCAAAGTAAAAATCTTCCACAAAACAAAGAAAACAACAGAGTTCAGGTAGGGAGAAAATGTTTCCAAATCTTACATCAGAAAAGAGGTAATTGTTCAAAATATGTAAATGACTCAGATTGTCCCAGATTAAGAAAATAAATAACCCTATGAAAAACAGGCAAAGAATTTGAAGCAACTTTTCATCAAGGAAGACATGCAGAAGGCCAAGAGATACATGAAAGAGAAATATTACTAATTCAGGGACATGCAAATCACAATGACATATCACTTCATACCTATTAGATTGATTATGCTTAAATAGATATCTGTAAGTAAGCATGTGGAAAAAAGGAAATCCTCATATACACTTTGCTAGGAGTGTAAGTCAGTACAGTGATTTTTAGAAAACAATAGGAAAGGTTTTCAAAAGCCTAAAAATAGAATTACCATATAATCTAGCAATTACATTTCTGGTTATATATGCAAAGAAACTGACATGTCGAAGAAATTTCTGCACTGTTATATTCATAGTAGCACTATTCACAACAGCCAAGGTAAAGGGAACAGCTCACGTGCTCATTAGTGGATGAATGGATAAAAATGCCAAAGATACACACAATGGAATACTATTCCAACCTTAGAAATGAAATCCTACATGTGCCACAACATGGGTGAATTGAGAAAGTATTATGCTGAAAGGCACAGAAAGGCAAATACCACATGATCTCACATGTGCTAAACTCATCGTGGCAGAGAGTAGAGTGAGGGTGACCAGAAACCAAATGGCAGTGTTATGATTTAGATCTAAAATGTCCCCCAAAAGTCTCAGGCACTCGCACGTGGGGCTTTTGAAAGGAAACTGGATCACAGGGATACTC
Source organism: Hydrochoerus hydrochaeris (assembly GCA_004027455.1). Taxonomy (NCBI): domain Eukaryota; kingdom Metazoa; phylum Chordata; class Mammalia; order Rodentia; family Hydrochaeridae; genus Hydrochoerus; species Hydrochoerus hydrochaeris. Next base: position 206,461 of record PVLA01003124.1, read on the forward strand.
ATCAGTAAATTAATCCATTAATGAAGATGTGGGTGTCGAGTACTGTGTACAGCAACAGAAAAGCAGATGAATACAGGCTGAGAGATGGTCAATGGGAAAAAGAGATTATGGTTAAAGGGTAAAAGTTTCAGGAGAAATAAGTTTTTGTTATCTGTTATAAGCTCAGTGACTATAGTTAATTATAATGCACTTAGATTTCAAAAAAATCGCTAAAAATTTTTAAAATATTCTCACCACAAAGAAATAAAGGAAATGACAAATACATTTATTAGCCTGGTTTGGTCATTGAAACACATTTTACCAATACATACAATTTCTATTTATTGATTTAAAAATAAAGTTTTTGAAAAAGTAAAGTAATAAAGTGGTGTTAATCCAGTAAAAATAAATCTCTAACACTGTTTGGTAAAATGCTATTACTTACTATATAAAATAATTTACCTTCAATGGAAATACTTAACTCTTTACACATTCTGAAAATATGTATAAACTTATTATGTCTGTAGTTATGCATTGTAAGCCACTAAGTTCAATAAATTTTGTATCTGATTATTAAATACACAATTTTTTTAATTTAAAAAGTTTAAACCAATATTGTATGCAGTTTAAGACAGCAGACTAAGTGCCTACATTTTTCACATCTCTCAAAAGACCTCGCCACTTCATTACACACAAGTTAGGCCTTGGTAAAAGTGGAAAACAAATCATAACACATTTTGTGATGCCATTCCAATGAAATAGCAAGGTATAAAACTAAGAAAATTTATATGAATGGAAAACATTTATCTTAACAGTGGTCTGTACAAAGACAGATGTACTGTTAGAGAAAAAGACTTTAATGTAGCTTTAGAATGAAAGGTAAAATAATGTGGATGCTAAAACATAGGGAGAAATATTTCAGAGGCTTAAAAGAGCAACAGTTTCTTCTTTTTTGGAGGCAGAAAAAAGATGGTAGGATGCATTTTTAATTCCTTTCATCACACACACACACACACACACGCACATGCACATGCACATGCGTGCAGGTGAAGCCTACTGTTAACCAGATAAAGATAGACAAAAGTGGAATAAGGTGGAAAAGTGATAAAGCTCAATGAATTTGGGTATATGGTTGTGTGCTTTTTAAAAATGATTTTCATTTATTTTTAATTGTTTTGTTTTTGTTCTTTAATCTATCCACCTCACTGTACTGCATTTTAAGATTTAGAACTTTGGAATTCCCCAGATACTTAAAGACATACATAGCTATGTTTGCATTTTGTCTTCTATAGCGTAATTTATAATTTTGATATTGCTGCAGTTAACCTAGCAATTAGTCTTCCAGAAAAATATTTTAGAAACTAATTTTATACAGATAGTTTTTTTCAATGTGGTTTCAAAACTAATTCTTAATAGAAAGTTATTTTTATAATTAGCATCACACACCCTAATTGTAGAATGATACAGAGATCAATGCACTGGTTTAATGATGGGTTGAAGCAAATTTTTGACAATGAAACTAGATATGAAATACAAAATGTGATGAAAATCAAAATAGGTGATGATTTGGTCCATGTGTAATCCTTAAACAGATTATATAGTTATCATTGATTATGTTTTCTGCAGTGTTTGGGTCAGCCTTGTAAAAACTATCAAGAACTGTGATGCCAATGAAAATGTTTCGTTTCATAATGACACCAATACCAGTCACTATTGTACATTTTCTCACAACTAGTTACTTCCTTTTACTGTGATATATGTTCCCCAAAATTAGAATTTGATACTTTCATCTTCTATAAGCTGATTCTTATAATGGATCTTAACACACACACACACACACACACACACTCACAAAATCAGTCTCAGTGCAATATGTCTACTGCTAGACTGCTCATTCCCCTTTGGAACCTGCTTCTCAGAGTTAATATTAAAAGAACAATTCACAACAACTGGTAACAATAATATGCTATGTATTTTTAAAAAACTAGCAAAAAGTGTTTTGAAATTTTGCATCCTAAAGAATTGATAAATGTGGAGATAAATATGTTCAACATCGTTAAAACTATGCAATGTTTGCAGACATTTAATATTTATTACACAGTGCCCCAATAATATGTCCAGTTTTAATGTCTTGACATCAGAGACCAATTTTTAATTATTACTAATTTTTTAAAATTTATTCAACTTTAGGAAAAAAAGTTCACATAACTTCTCAGTTTTCAAAGAATTTATGTGTCATTTGAATTTAAGAGGCACAATCCCCAACGTTTCTTAAGAAATATCTCACTTTACCATTTGTAGAGCTGAAAGAAGTTATGATGTCATAATAGGCAAATTGTTCTTCCTCAAGAGATCCTATTCTTGTTAACAGAGCATTCAGAAGTTTGTGCCTTTCAAAGGAATGTTTCAAACTTACCGAACTCTTCCCTGTCTATTCTGCCCTCTCTCTTGCTTGCAACAGACCATGACTCTGAGGACTTTTGAAAACCAGCCAGCAATATTTGGGAGAAAATTCCAAGTTAAAAGACATGTTTAGACATTGGTCAATAACTAATCTATTACACTAATGTCTACGTGAGAATATAGGCATTCTGGTTTTCTTGGGGAAGTAAGTACTTATTGAAGAAGTATAGTTTAATGTTGGTTAAAAGAAAATGAAAGATTAATGGAAACAAGGTCTTTATCCAGACTTCCTACCTGGGAATTAGTAGAACATCCATGATGAGCACCGTCAGGTGAAAGGTTTCTCTCTCTGAGAGCTGCTACTTAATCAGTCTCTTATTTCAAACAGAGTGCCAAGAATGCTGTAGGCTCTCAGAAAACAGGACTTATTGACAGTGATGATGTCGCTGAGAGGTAGTAACATCCCCATCACTTAGAGTAAATAGGTAAGTTGGAAAGCCACTCTCCTAGTAATGAGGGTGAGGGGCCAGAGAGAAGTTACTATTGGTGTTTCTACAATTCTCAGCCATTTGGGAATACAAGAGGAAATCTCACTAGCAGGTGTTAGATTATCAGGAAAATTAAGCAGATGGCCTTGGCAAACTATGCCTCCTCTACTTCTCTGCCAGGAAATTCTACCCTCAGGCTTAGCTTCACATATGCTCTTTGAGAAGCTCCTGCCTTTTCAAGCAAACAACCAGTGTCATCATTCCAGAACCATGAAGAAATCTCACCATCCACATTTCCCCAGTATTAGGCAAAGCCATTTTGTTTTCTGTGTCACTCATAACCTGTCACAGTGGATTCTGCTGAGGTTCATCATGTCACTGGCTCACAGGAAGATAATGAGTGCTTCACAGTGACTGCAGTGTTCAGCTACCAAAAAACAGCTGGTATCCTCTGTCACTACACAGACAAGGGCAGTGTAGCCTCATATATCTGCACAAGAAAATAATAGAAAGTAGCATTTTCAAGAATAGTGTTTCATGTTGTCTAAACCCATTTCACGTTGGTAACATTGTGTTTGTCTTTTAATCATAGGTTCATTTGATTTATCAACCAGTCTTAAGAGATACCTCACAAGTTTGCAGAAGATCTCACACAGATGCCTAATTAAGGCCATTGACATAATGAAGCCATGAAATATTATGACTTGAAAGCATTAAGAACATGTCGATCATCCGGACAAAAATAAACAAAATAAAAATTCCTTGTGATTGTGTGTCTCTACTATTTGCATGTGAATACTTACATATTTGAAATATAATTAATTATAAATCTATTACAATAAGCAAAAATGTATGTATTTAACAAAGATATTCTGACTATTTACCATAAGGCTAGCTCTGTCAAATGTATTTGGGTTACAGTAAAAAATAAGATAGACCACAATCCCTGCTCCCAACAACCTTTAAAATAACAAGGGCAAAGATATATGCATCGCAATGAAAAAAATAATTATTGTTCTCTGTGAGTACATGAGACGTCTTCTAACCACAAGCAAGGCAGAGGTACTGGCAGAATGTCTTGAGATACTTAAAGAATCATAAGAATTCACTGTACAGAGCACAAAAATGGTAGAACTGGTGGAAAGCTGACCTTCATAGGAATCAAGGTATAGTTCAGGGTATAAAATTAGTTCATTAAGATTGAGATATGATGGGTAAGAAGAGAAGGAGGCAACATCTAGGGTCTGGAAAGCATTCTGAAGAAGTGATAGCCCTTCAACAAGTCATGTTTTTAAAAAGGAGTGGCCTAAAAAGATTTGTATTTTTAAAACAGCACTCTGACCACGATGCTGAGAATAGATTGCTTTGATACAGGGCTGGAGAAAGTTTGATACTCAAGGCCAAAAAGTGAAGATGAACTGAAACCACGGAATTGGATGTATAAATGGAAAAAAAATATTTTTTTCTTAAAAATGCACATTTCTCCAGTAAATATTTTACAGTAATTACCAGCTGAATCACCTTTGTCAATGTGTGTGCTATGTTCTCTGCCTACTTGGCACTATTGTTACTAATGTAATAAATAAAAAAAAGCAAAAAAAGCAAAGATAGCGTACATCCTGGAAAAGCAGCTTCTCAGCTCATTAAGTGTGGTGACACATGCATGTGAACTCACACATGCATACACAATCGTTTGTCTTTAAAATTTATGATTTTTGTAATAGTTAACAATAGTGATGCTAACATTTATGCACAAAAATAATAGTGGAAATTATCCTTTCTGATGGTTTTACAACATGCTGTGGGATTTGGGCTGAGGATGGGGCTCCAGTACAGAGGACTGAACCCAGGATGTTCAGAGCAGGTGACATCTCCAGACCTTTTTAATTTTTGAGACAGGTCCTCACTGATTTACCCAGGCAAGGCTCAAACTTTTGATACTTCTACCTCAGCATCTGTGATAATATGTTAATGTACATGCACAGGTTTACCGGTGTGACTGACATTCATATTAGCTGCACACAGTATAGTGGTCATTTAATCCAGTTGCTGTTTCAATACCAGGACCAGGGAGGGCACTATTCAGAGCAATACTGTTCTGCTATTGGGCAGCTGTGTTTGAATTCTCCTATGAGGCCTAGGTTTCTAGTTTTCTGATACACTTTGCAATATTGTTAATGCTGAAATACAAAATCATTTCCTTTCTTATACAGAACAAATAATTGAAAGTAAAAACTTTAAAAGTGCACGTAAATTCTGTCTAACACTTTTTAAAAAGATTTACTATCTGTTGATGAAGCTGTGGGTCTCCTCTTCACAATGTCTTTTTATCTTCATGACAGGATAGATACCTACCTTGCCACCTCTCAAACTGAAGCTTTTCTTGGTTCATTCCCATCAACCCTATCCTTTATCCTCTCTTTCCCAGTGTGAAAACTCATTTATTAAGGGAGAAAGTACACTCTGACCCATGTTTCCAAGACATTGCTTTTCATTTCTAGCATATAAAAGGGTACATATGAACAAGAGAGCAAGGAGGTTCATGATTTCAACATCTGTTTCCCAAACCGAATTTATGGTTGAGGTAACAAGTGAAATTCCTATAGCACCTACCTATTTGTAAGGAGTGACTATTCATTACTCTGTTGAACCAAGTAATTAATATGTCTGCTCTCACATTCCAAGTGAGAAACAGGTAACACTCAGAAAACTAAAGAAACAAAAATACATGCTCAGTTTGTGCCATGCAGAGAATAAAAGTGGGCTGGTGTTACTACATTTTTGTGACACTGTATGTTTTGCTAAATAAGATCTACTCAGAATATTAACATGATTTTGATCTTTATGAACTACTCTCTATTTTGTCATTTTTTCTTACCCACCCCACTTAGGTTTCATTTTACCATAAAAAATTAATGATTCTTTCCAAATATAGAGTTAAACCTATTTGTTAGGCTCAGTAAAACCAGGTCAAGATGTAATAAGTATATGTACCTATTCCCCACAGTGAATGTATTTATTATGCATTGTAAACATACACAAACAAAAACATTTTATAGAAAACCTAACATACTTGTATTCACTAGAACATATTGTCAAGAACTGCAAATGGTTTGAGATTTTTTTCTGCACGGAAGCAAACAAACTAGCCTGACACAGTTTCATGGATGAAGATGGACGACATCATTACTCATCAGAGATAAATCACAGTTTATGTCAAAACAATACAGTATCAAGGTATAACCACCTTTTTCTTCTGGTTTCCTGAGTGACAACTTCCAACAGCAGCACAAAGAGAGCCAAATGATACCTGCGTGTGAGTGGGTTGCATTACGGGTGGGGGGACTCTAAGATGTAATAACACTGGTATTTTAGAATGGGCACTAAGCATGTTTGCCTTTTGCTCTAGAGAGAAACATTGCCTTTATTATACTGAACAATAAATATGCCTGTTCTTTGCTCTAGAGGGACAAACTATCTCTACCATGGTTGTTTTCTAGACAAAGGGAAATTTAGTGTTATAAGATGTACAGAAATAAGACTCTGTGCAAAGATGCCTCCCTACAATACCTGCCCCCTTATTTTTACACCATGCTAGCTTCTGATGAATTTTCCACAAGTCTGCAACTCCAACAGCCACTTTGTTTAATCTGATTGACAGTGGCTATGACACATCCTTTTAATTTGTATTACATAGAATTTAATTGAGGTTGTTATCAACAGGACTCCAAACAGTAGTAATCTGAATGATGACCCTTGGGATCCCACTTCTAACCAGTTAAACTAATGCCATAAACTATCAGTTTCTGTACTGACCTTTAAACTTGGCTCAAGCCATTAATCCATTCCATCAGGATGTATTAGCATTTATACACACTCTACACTGGCCTACAATTGGGAAATACTGGGCAATTCTATGGTCTAAAACAACCCTGTCCAGTCAGCTGAAACTGATCTGATTATCTTCCAGGGAAAAGTTGGCATCATTGATCATTTTGGCTAGAGGCAGGGACCAATTTATAGCAATATTTCTAATTGGAATTCTCTCAGATTACAAATAGTTTTCTGCAGGATGCACATAATCGTGGTGTCAATTATCCCTCAGAGAAGCTCTTTAGATAAGCTAAGTAAGAGTCCTTGGAGATCATGTGAGATCTGGCCACCTCAGATATGTGCAGCATTGTATTTTTAAGCAGAAGGCAAGAAATGCTTAATTTCACCTAACAAGCACCCTTCTTGGGAGGCTGGCGGAGGGGGCAGGAAAGCATGATTCCTCAGGAAAGGAACTCCTGTTCACATTTGTCAGAGTACCCAAGAGGTAGCTTTATCAGTTTTGTGCAAGTTTTCAGGGCTTCCAGGGTGGCTTTCCATCTGGCTGCTGAGCCCTAGCACTTCTGGTTCAGTTTGAAAGTGCATCCAATTCTTTTTGTGGGGACGGGGTGTTGCTTGATGTCATTAGTTCATCCTGTCTTTTCTATCCAGCTGAGTGGTATTTGTCTGCCTCATAGAATGACCCAAAGTCAGCTGATCAAACTGGAGCAGCTCATCAACCTAAAAACCTATTAAGAGAAGTGAGGCACTACCAACAGCCCTGAGGGGATCGGAGTTGAATGTACTGAGTCTTCCAGCAGCAGTAGATTAGGAAAACATCTCAGGCAACGTGGTCTCTCTCCTTCACCTTGGGACAACTGTTTTAGCAGGAGTCACAAGTTTCACTTACAGTGATTGCCTCTGTATAAGAAATACTAGTGTCTCTTGCTCAGTAATTGGTCTGTGCTGATGAGTATGTTGCCATGCCTGGTGCAGTGATGGACTTTGGCCCCAAGAGTGATAATCTGGTTAGGATAGCCTTAGTCAGCTTCTCAACTCCAGCTGGGCTCATCAGAGAAGAGAGTCTTACTATTCACCTATATGAACAACTAGACATTTTAATTAGTATCTATGAGTTATTTTTCCATTTCTTGATGCAAGAGAGGGCCATATTTAACCTGCCATTCTGTAGTATTTTAATTGACATGTGGAATAGCTAGGCCATTAGAAACAGCCTGTGCCTTGGTGCAAATGTTCCAAAGTTCAAGTGTTGTAGCATCCAGAGATGTTGTGCTGAGCAGAATGAACCACACTCATTTCCTGCATTGTGGCCACTGAGATGACAATTCAGCTCAGCCAAACCTTGAGTGAGTCAGGCCCTCATATACCAGAGGGTACTGTAAACTGAGGCCTCCCCGACAGGGCAGCTCAGCCTCAGGTGGAAGAAAGGGACTTACAACTGACTGTTTTATATAAAGTCACTGCCAAGATGCTGAGATGTTGCTGGGGCCATACTAACTCATTCTTCTTTCGTTTTGACTGCCAATCTTGTTTTGCCCTTCCTACCCTATCAATCATTGATTCTGAAGACGACCCACTTGAAAATGGGAATAGCAGATCAAAAACACATAGATACATGTAAGTCATTTGTTTCAGTTCAATAAGAGACCAGTGACTGCTTTGTAAAGGGTTATGCCTGATAGTTTTGTCAAGGAGATAAGTGCAAAACCCCAAGGGACATCTGGATGAAGGCAGCTTCTCTTTGCCAGCAGTGTAAAGTAGTCAAGACATGGGCCACCGAAGCAGACTTTAAGGTTATGGGATCCTGGGTAGAGCATACCTCTCTTTGCTGGAAAGCCTGCAGTGATGAGTAGTGGTTTGGGCCCTATTCAAAGGTGGTGATTTGTGGGTTAACTCACATAAAGGAACAAGGAAAATGCCCAAGAAGCACTTTCTGTCTTCAGTTCTTAAAGAGCCCAGTGAGCTGCTAGGCCACCTTTTGGTGTTAGAATTTGAAAATAGAGCAGTTTTTCCTCAAGCCTTGTCAGAAGGCTTGAGCTTTGTGGATCAACCCACATAGTTCTGTTACAGGCAGCTGAGCTAGTTAAAAATAGTATAGGCAGTCAGACAGGGCTAGGTCCTCGAGGAAGCCAGCACAGAGGACCAGATGTCTGGTGACTTTGGAGGGGACACACACCTCTTGCTGTGGGCCAGATCTCGGGACAGAAGGCAAAAAAAATGCAACCATACCCTTAAATATAATCCTTAGGGATTAAATCTGGATCACCTTGAGAAACCAAGAGTCACTATCCATCCCAACCCCCCTATATTCCAGAAAACGTTACTCAGTAAGCAGTCCTCTGCAAGTTTCCAGTGTGCAGCAGTTACACCTATTGGAGGATAATGCCAAAGTCATGGCATTGAGATTGAACATTCTGCTTTGATAACATAACACATACAATGAGAGCTTTGGAAATTAGAGAACTGACACACTTGGGATAAATCCTGATTTACTCCTTAGTGGCAATTGGTAGGGATGTTTATATGACTCTGGGGGAGAACTTTCCCCATACTTGGGAGATCTTACCACGTTAACAAGGACTGATTGGATCCTTTGGTGCCAGTGGTATTGCAAAATAGGTGTTGGCAGTGCATAAGACCCTACACTAAGTGCTATCAACCTGAGTAATGGATTCAATGACTCATAATGGCTTCAACTACTGAGGCTGTTGGGAACAGCAAATGAATTCAATTGGTGTTTGAATTCACTATGAGCCTCCAGTTGGTACTAGTTTTCCACAGACTGTATTAGATTGTTATGACTGAATTATTGCATCTCTTACTGCCATTTCTGCCGTGAGATCCTTCAAGGCTGTGATGCTTTTGTCTTTCTAAAATATCATACCATTTTAGTTAGGTCACCTCAGGGAGGACAGGGATGCAAAAGGGAGCAAATTTCATGTCCCACTAGTAATTCTCTACATATGGCCCTTCCCTATCAAGTGTACCTTGCTCCTGCCACAATGGGCCAAAGAAATACAATCCTGTAACACATCTAGCCCTAGAATACACTCTGACATAGAAGCATTAACAACAGAAAGTTAAAAAGGCCCATAAGGTTATACTAGCTTCCTCTCCTTAGTGTGAACCTATTCCAAGGCTGATTAGTTGAATATATGCACATTTTTCATGTGTGAGATAGCAGAGAATAAAACCAAGTTTTTCATGCCCAAAAAAACACAAAAGTTGAGTCTTTCCTGTTTTCAAAATTCCCAAACATACTCTAGTGGTGGGAATTGCCTTTTATACCACTTAGGCAACAGGAACACTTTAACTTCACCTCTAATTCTCTCTCCTTAAACCATTTGAGGATAGAGGAAGAATGGAGGCTTGGAAGATTAAAGATGCAGAGACATGGTGGGGAATGAGAGAGAGACAGAGAGAGAGACAGAGAGAGAGACAGAGAGAGACAGAAGAGAGAGCCTGAGACAAAGAAAGAAGAAAGAGAAAGAAAGAAAGAAAGAAAGAAAGAAAGAAAGAAAGAAAGAAAGAAAGAAAGAAAAGAAGAAAGGTTTTACAGTTCTTTCTTTCCAGCCCATACTAAGGTACCTCCTAATTTACCAACCTGTTATACAGAATGTAGAAATCTGACAGATACCTTTTCAGTAGTTTCTGCAATGTGTACATTCATGGCATGGTTATAATACAAACATTCATTTTTAATCACAAGAACTATGCAAGATTTGATGTAGCACTAGCAGCTTCTCTTTGTCTCTGTCTTCTAAGATTCCAGTATGCTTGGTCTAAAAACTCCATCAATATAGCTAGAGATTACTCTAGTGATTTCATTATCCACTCAAGCAATATTTACTAAGCTCTTCTTATCTTTTTGACACTGTTCTAACCACTGAGGTTAAAACTGAAAACTGGGAAAGTCTTTTTTTGAAAGATTATCCATTCTAAGGAGGTGACTAAAGTAAAGAAGTAAATATTGGAGAAAAATAAACTAAGGGACATGGATCACTGAAGTGGAGTCACATTGAAATTTTATCAATTTTATCTCTGGTAGAGTGATGGTTGAGTGACACTTAAGGTGCCTCAAATGAGTAAAGTCAGTGGCTATTCAAGGCAGAAAGAACAAGTGAAAGCCTGTAAAACTCAAGGCTGTAGAGCCTGCTTGGTATTTTGTATCCATAGCTAAAGGACAGATCAGAAATGGTATGAAAGGTAATTTGGAGGCTGGGGATACAGCTCAGCAGCACAGTGCCTGCCTATCAAGCACAAGGCCCTCAGTTGAATTTCTGGTACAAAACATTAAAAAAAAAAGAAAGAAAGACACAATTAGGGAGGTGATAGGAAGGAGGTGGAGGAAAAGCATAGCATAGAAGACATTTGGTGAAGTCAAAACCATTGTAACGTTTTTCAAATTTTATTCTCAGCAAAGAGTCAAAAAGGATTTGTTTTTTCAAAAAAATGACATGAGACTAATATTTTAAAAAGATAATTTGGACTATTTCAAGAGGCTAGGAAAACTGTATGGATATGTAGAGTGAATATGGGGGAACAGAAGACAAAACATGGAGTCTTTAACAGTGGTTTAAAGAGAGGATATAGCAGAGATAGAGGAGGTGGAAAGACAGAGGGGCTGCGGATGGTCGGGATATGAGAGAAAAAGGAGGAACCCTGGATGATCATGAGAGCGTCTTTTCTGAGCTGCTGCAAAGAAAGTGCTTTCATGTACTTACACTAATGTCAAGATTAATGCTAGAATTGGGGTAAGTAAGGAATCGAGAGTTTGCTTTTAGGCATGTGAATTTTGAGGCATCTAATTGGTACCACAATGAGGCTCTTCCATATGAAGTGAAAATACGAGTATGGAGATCATAGATGGGATCCAGAGAAGATGTGGATTTTTTGAGTTACTAGTTTACGTATGTACTGAAAGCTTTTAAGAAAGCCATCAACTAGGAAAGCTGTGCAGATATAGACACACGTGGAACAGGGCTCTGAGACGCTTAGACCTGGGCCTACAGAAGCTAAGGAAGCACCAGCTCTAGAGACTGAGTTTGGAAATGAGCAGTGAAGCTGGACACAGTGGTATTCTGAAAGCCACATTTAAAAAAATATTTGGGAAAGGTAGCAATCAGCACCTGAAGCTCTTAAATAAAATGCTGCTGATTAGATCTAGTAAACTGTGGAGTACCTGCTGCTTATTGGATTTGGCACAGAAAGATTTTTTAGTCAACTGGTCAAAAGCAAGTATACTAAGGGTATTGGGGAAAAACTTGACTAGAGTTAGTCTGAGAAAGTACAAGAGTACTTGGTAGTAGTGAATTTAGGCAATTCTTTTAAAATGCTTTTCAGTTAAAGATGCAAAGAAGCCGGGTGTGGTGGCACACATCTGTAATCCCAGCACTCAGGAGGTTGAGGCAGGAAGGTCACTTCACTATGAGTTCAAGGCATCCCAAGCTACATACACAAGTTTAAGGGCAGCTTGAACTATATAATGAGGTCCTGTCTTTTTAAAAAAGTTGCAGAAGAATGAGGTATTAATTAGAAGAGTGCATAGATCCAAGTGATTATCTATCCATCTATGAATGATGCACTTTTGTCATAATAATTCAAGGAGAAAGGTAGAATTTCTAGAGAACTACTAGATCCTGACCTGAGTGAGACAGAGAAGATGGGATCCAGAGCTCAAGTGGAGCCACTGGCCTAGAACAGAAAGGGACATTGTTCCATAGGGAAAGGTAAGGGAACGGGATGACTGCTATCAGCAATGGAAATTTTCTTCTAATTACTTCAATTTTCTATGTGAAATAGGAATCAAACATTAATAGGACAGAATGAGAAGGGGAGACCAAGTGTTGCAGGTTTGAGGCAAAAGAGAACAAATGACATTTTTACATAAGGGATGGAGAGAATGATGGAATTAGGGAAGTTTGCCAGGAAGCAGTAAGTGTAGGCTTCAGTGAGTAGGCCTCAGGTCTAAAATGATGTCAATCGGAATGGTGCTGAGTGTGTTTCCTCAGCCACCTCCAGCTGCCTGGCTGCAGGTAGAAAGTAGGCAGAGACTTCTTAGTTTCCTTTTTAAAAGGCCCATGGGCTCTAGAATGTTGGGAAGAAATGAGGGGGAAAGCAGAGCACTGTGAGGCCTAGGGATAAGGCTACAAGGACATACCCTGATTTCTTCAATTTGTAAAATGCCTTTCATGCTAGGTAATAAACATTTCTCACTCCATTACCCCACTGCAATGCAATGCACCTTCCAAACTTCATTCTGAGCTCCTCCTGCTGCCTTTTCCTGTGTCAGAAAGAATATTTCAGGATGCAAATCTGTGCTAAGCACTCTCTGTGTTTCACCATGTTTAGTTTTTACAGAAGCCTTATGATGAAAATATGTTTATTGTAACTTCCACTTAACAGAAAAACAAAAACTGAGAGTAAGAAAAATGAAATGCCTCAACCTTATACATGTGGCAGGATCTAGATACAAATCCAGGTGTCATCAACTGAGGAATGGATAAAAAATTGTGGTACTTTTATACAATGGAGTACTACTCAGCTATAAAGAATGATAACATTGAGATATTTATAAATAAATGGATGCAACTTGAGACCATACTCATAAGTGAAATAAATCAAATTCACATGTATAAATACCATAGAGTCTCCCTAGCATAGGAAATAGTAAGGGTACATAAGATTTTATGGTAATCATGGTTCACCATTATATTGCTTTGAAGTCTTATGTTTTCATTCATTGGTTGGAATGGTTTTATTCTCTTTTGTTTGATCTTAATATATGTGATGGTATGAATAGTTACTTTGAAGAAAAGATAATATGGCAGCCATTGTTGATTTAATACCATCTTGCTCTGAAGTCCTACCATGCTTTTGTTTTTCTATTGCCATTGGTTCTATCATGTTGAGTCTTATTGGATTTTAATATGTATGATAGTATAAACAAAGTTTTTATGGAAAATGAGATAATATAGTAGCCATTGTTCATCTTCGGTTATTTGGTTCAAAATGCCTTGTAATACTTTCATTCTCTTGAGTGGTTTTATTCTATTTTGTTATGTTTGACATAACCAAATAATGTTTGACATTATTGTGTGTAAAGCTAAGCTCAACTATTTCAAAGAAAGAGATGTTATGATAGTCACTGTTAATATCCAATTGTCTTGTTGTGAATTGCTGTGTTGCTTACACTGTTCTGTTCTGATCTGCTTAGATCTGTCCTCTTTTGTTTTATTCTCTTTAAAATAAAAAAAGAAAAAAAAATCCAGCTGTCTTGTACTCAAAATCTGTTGACATAACCACTTCATGTCCAGTTCATCCCAAATACTAATGTGAATAACAAGTTAGACTGGTGTAGATTCATTAATGTCTGATAGCTTGACTGTGCTCTGTGCTCCTTCCGTGATTTCAGAGGCAAAAAAGTCCTTGACAAAGTTGCCTGCAAATGAAGATGAGAGAAAACAAAACTACATCCCCAAGAAACCTTTACAATTGTAACTACAGTTATTCCCAACAATTAACAAGGCAGTCATCAACTCCTTGATCACCACAAAGAGAGGTACTTACTGAGAAATTTAAATTAGTTTAACAGCCTGAGTGGTCAGGATATCCAAGATAGCCAGATTCAAGCTTCCATCTAGACCTTCTATTTGTCAACAAGCCACCATTCTGTTATGTAATGTAATGTACACATGCACACGAACATGTAAACAAGTAGTCTGTGCTATGTAACTGTTATGTAATTTGTTGGTGACTTGAGGGCTTTGTGTGACATTGTATGCAAGGGAGTGGGCCTTTGCAGTGTTGTGCCCCTAAGATACTCAAGGCATCTCAGACCTCCCCAGATCTCTGCTTCTTTTCTTTGGGCTTCCCAAATCTGAAGTCCTAACTTGGACTGGTTACAGAACACTGTCTCTTAAACCCTTCAGTGGGTCTGATGATCATTTCTCAACTTTTGAGGGATAATATTTTTTTGTGATTTTGTGCAGCCTTCTAAACCCAGAAAGTATTTTGTGAAATTGGTGGCATGGAGCTGATTGGCAGTGAGAGGAACAATTTGAAGAAGACAGCAATGCATAGTTGTGTGTCTATTAGAAAATTAAATTTGTGATGAAAGATTCTTAAATGATGTTGTAGAAACATTGTACTCTGCTGCTGTCTTTTTGTTAATCTTCTTCATTAACATCCGCAAGAAATTTTTTTAAACAATCTGTGCAGTTAAGTATCTTGTGATTTTCAGTAAATATGGCAGCTCAGTTTCTGCAGATGGTCAAGTAAAAGGGAGCAGAACAATGACTGGTAACTTGTTTAAGGTGAAGGCAGAGAGGGGCTCTGGGTATAGCTAAGTGATAGAGTGATGGCCTAGATGTGCAAGGCCCTGGGGTTTGACCCCAGTACTACGTAACAAAAGTTGGAGAAAGAAGAGATGCTGAAAGCACAATGAAGATTGCAAGAGAGCTGAGGGAGGCTAGGTAATCCTTATCCACTGTGCTTCAGTGAGGTTCAAAACCTGCAAGAGAACCTGCAAGTTTCTTCCAAAGAAAGAAAGATCCTTAGCTGGATGTTGTGGGACATGCCTGTAATCCTAGCACTCTGGGAAGCTGAGGCAGGGGATCAAAAGTTTCAACAATTTAACCAGAATACATCAAAAAATAAATAAATAAGTAAATAGGATGCATGGGAGTATAGTTCAGTGTGAAAGTCCTGTCTTCAATCACCTCTAATCACCTCTTCTCCTTAGAAAAGAATCTTGAGTAATACCTTCATGAAAGAATACTAGAGCCTGAAAAATCTAAATTCTCAGTGAGATTCTCAAACCACTCTGCTTTTTGGAAGAGACACCACAGACTAGAATGAGAGGTTCCTATATAGTCAGATACAGTGGAACATTCATTGAACACATTTTGTTCACACTGGTGTTATGGTTTGTGTCTAGGTGGCCCCCAAGCCTCATGCAGTCATGGAGGCAGGTGAATCTAGCATTTGTAATAGGTTCATTGTCTAGCACTGGGATTGGCAGTGTGAGTGCTGCACCTATCCAGGGGCGGAGCTGGCATATGCTATAAGGGAAGGAAGAAGTCTTGTTTTTTATCTCTTTTGTCCTTTTGGCTCTTGTTGATTGTGGCCTCCATGACTTGCTGCCCCTCAGCCATGCCACCCTGACTTGGAGCCACATGATTATGAACTGAAGTCTCCAAAAAGTGTAAGCTAAATAAACCTTCCCTTCCCTAATTTTGGGTGCCAGGTATTTTGTCTCAACAATGAGAACAAATTAACAAAGACAACTGAGGAGTGAAAGGGCATTACAAGAAACACAGGTTAAATCTCACAATGAGGTATGAAAAGAACCACATGATTAACTCTTTCCTTCATGTCAAAACTCAACAAAATTAGCTGTCAATTCTTCTCAAAGAAATTCCACTACCACTGAGATATGCCATATCAAAGATTATTTATATATACTGTAATGTGGGAAGATGTATGAATATTTGCAAAATCTCTGTAAAATTTTTTTCTTCATCCAAAAATTAAGCTTGTTTATCTAATATTTAGTATCTTAGATTGTAGAGAAGAATCTGGCTTTTCATTCTTCAAATGAAATTTTGGAAGTAATCTAGGACTGAACATTTTACTGAACTTCAAGTTTATTAAGGAAATTGTGGAGGTGCTAGAAATGGGGAAAAGGGAGAGAAAAGGAGAGAAAGAGAGGGAGAGAGAGAGAGAGAGCACGTGAGAGAGAGCTGCCTGGTGTCTCTCCTTGGGGTGCTAATCCCATCATGAGAGCCCCACTTATGTAAAGTCATCTAACTTTCCAAAGGCTCTACTGCCAATTACCAAAATATTGGCAATTAGACATTCAAATGGTGAAATTTATGGAGTGTGTCCACAGAGCTGTCATTCAGATTTCTTCTAAAATGAATTTAATTAAGCATCCAGAAGTCTTCTTGCCTTTGAAGAAGCTGCTCAGCTCTGAATTCTATATTAAATCTACTCCTAACCCATGGTAAACCAGCACAGTTTGTGGTATCTGAAATAAAGTCTCCCCCAAAGATACCCACAGCCCAATTCCCCAAATATGTTTCATTATGTGGCCAAAGAGACCCTGCAGATAGGACAAAGGACCTTGAGATGGGAAGGTTATTTACAGTTACCCAAGTGGACCAGTGTGATGGTAAGAATGCTGAGAGAGAGACTGGATGATCATAGTTAGAGAGGGGAGAGGCATGATGATGGAAACTGGTTGGAGTGATGTAGAGCCTTGAGCCAAGGAATTCAGGTGGCCTGTAGAAGTAGACCAGACAGCAGTGTAGATTCTTCTTAGAAGTTCTAGAATGAGTGAACTCTGCAACACTTTGATGATAGACCACTGAAGCCAATCTTAGGCTTCTGAACTCTGAACTACAGAACAGGATAATAAATATGTGTTGTTATTTGCCACAACAGCAATAAGAAACTAATTCCAATTTTGGTACCTAGAAGTGGGTTATTTTTGTGGTTAGGGTAGAGAGTCATCTTGATCTGCTTTGGGATCCATCCCTATGGGGATTGATGGGGCACCCTTCTGGGTATGTCTGAGTAGTTCAAAGAGGCCTGGTCCTGGGTCTATATTTGCTGTCTTCTCTTCCACTCTGGTGCCATTCAACATCTTTGCTGCCATGATTTAATTGGTTTTAATCCATCACACTCTTCCTCCATGAAGTTTCCACCTTGGAGCCAACCCACCCTGGCCTGGAATCCTCTGAAGCTAGGTGCAAAATCGAACCTCTTTTTTAAGCTGTGGGTGTCCAGCATTATATCTCAGCAATGGGAAAGCTGACTACCTCAGTGTTGCTATAACACATATTTAAAATTGGATAAATGGCTTTGGAATTGTTAAGTATGCAAAGGTTGGAAAAATGTGGAGGAGCATGGTAGGAAAATATCCAAAGCCTCATAATGGGAAGAGCAAACAGCCCAAACAAACACAGAAAATTCTAAGTGTGTGTGCCATGTTTAAAGCAATGATGGAGTTCATGGAGTAGACGATTTCAGCAGACAAACAGGAGGTGTGAAGAGACGCTGATGAAGTAAAACAAGGTAACAAAAAAACATGGTGGTTTTGTTGTAGCCTTGGAGACAAAGGCTGCATACTTCCCACGAAAAGAATAATAGGACATTCTTGGAAATGGGCTTCTTTTATTTGTAGACCAACATGGAAAATCCAAACTTTCTTCACAGTAAGGCATGGCTATAATTGCATCTTAGACTACACAAAGGATTAATAACAATTTTAATTTTTGTCCAGAAATATATCCTTACTGGTTTCATGACTTGCCTGTGATCAGTCTGAGGAGGACTAATCAGATAACAGAATTCTTAGGCAAATCAAATGAAGCATAACTTTTTAAAGAGATGCTATTTGTGTAATCAAGTACTCAAGGTTTGGCTAAATGTAGCAGAAAATCACTAACTGCAGGCATGCTTAATGGTCACTGCAGCACTAAATTTTTAAAAATTAATAAGCATATGCAATTATTAATATGTGTAAATGTCACCTGCAAGTAATTGCTGAATAAAAACAGTGTTTATTCTATCCATAAGTAAATGTATAGTTCAGTCTTACAACTAGTAGAAATATTGCTTGGGAGAAGACAAAAATTAAACACAAAAACCAAGTCAACATTGATGTTCATACCTGATTTCTGAAAGTTTACCCTCCCTCAGTATCCATAATCTGTGCTCCAAGTGGACAGTGAAGTGGGAATCATTTTCAAATTGCTTTGTTTTTGAATAGATGGTTTCTTTTTCAGGCAATGTACTTTTGCAGCTAGTTTTTGTCATTCTTTCCAAAGAAAATGAAGTGAAACCTAATATAAAACATTACATTATAATGCCTATATTTAAAAAACTCTATGTCTTAGTATATTTAATATTAGCTTCCCAGTTAGGCACATTCTAGGCAGTTTAAAATACTGTAAAGTTTGTTAGTGTTTTAAGGTTATAAAATAGCTTTATTAGACTATAAGACTATAAAAATGTTACACCCTTCAACATGCGTTATGATTTCTGAAATAAAAAATGTGTAATTAAAGAGGAGAAATGTCACATTTTAAACAATGAGAACTGAAGAATTTAATATGACAGCAAAATGTATTTTTCTTATACCAGTTTGAGATAAGAAATAAAGAAATTTCAGAATTTAATAAGAGATTAAATTAGGTATGTTTAAAAAATGTTTACACTAGTATAATTTTTAAGCCCATATGTACCAGTTTTAGAGCATGTTATTGAAGTACTGGTTCCTATTGCCTTTTCGTAGAGATTAGAGAAGGTTTGTTTTCTGGCATGTACGGGAAAATATTTGATTGCCTAGCAATTTACCATCTGTAGCCCAATCTTCCTTACCTGCTAAACATGTTCCCTAAGGACTTTAATATTTGTGCAGAGTATTTCTCACAAACTTTCACCCATGATTATTTTAATGCCAAATTGTATTTTAAAGCATGAAACATAAAATGTACATAACCATTTTAAATGCTCTATTCTGAGCAGCAGGGAATAAATGGTTATAGTATATCCTTAGCTACTTAAAACTTCTTGATACTATAACTATCAATAAGCATTTTATAACTATCAGTAGGAGTTTTTGATGCTGGACAAAGAAAAACCTAACAGAATAAGAAATTGTGTTCTTCATATACCATTCCTTGGCCACTTCTGTCCCTAGAGCTAATCACTTTGTCCACGATTATTCTTTAAAACATTTTCCTACTCTTAGGCCAGCCACCGTTCCATCTTCCATGAAGCTATGAATGTGAAAATCAGAAGCAATCCATGCACATGTGTTTTGCATTCCCCAAGGGTTAGACTGCCAGCAATATGGGTGGAAATTTTCTTGATGGCCTCCCCATTTTGGCCCATTTCCAGGCTCAGGTATATGTTGATGTTGGCATTAGACAGCTACTATTCCTAGAACTTCTGTCTCCTTTTTCAGTTGTGTCATGTGGGTTGCTAGCTGTGCTTTTAATGGTTCCGAAACTCTGCAAAAAATTATCTTTTAAAAGGATAAGTTATTTTTATGAACAAAGCCAATTATATATAGTTATAGGTAGATACATTGTTATATTTTATATAATGTACAACAATATTACTTTACAGTTCTCAATGTTACAGTAATATGTGACTTTGTCTAGTCTGTGGAAGACATTTTAACTTATGTAGACTTTATAATCCTAATGATTTTTAGATCCTTGTTTTTGTGGTGCTTGGAAGAGGACCAAGGGTCTCCTACATGCTGGGCATTCATTCTACTACTACACTACATTCCTAGCCCTGGAATCCTAATGATTTTTAAACTCTAATATGCAAGGAATCACCCAAAGAATGCAATTTGTCAAATCACTGAGTTAAAAAAAGCACAAATTCTAATTCAATAACTTTGGGAGAAAGGCCGGGAGTCTGAATTTCTTACATGTTTCCAGATGGTGACAGTTGTTCTCAGAATATGCTCCTTGGACTGAGAGTATTGGTTCCCATTGCCTTTTCATAGAGATTAGAAAAGGGTTGTTTTCTGGCATGTACTGGAAAATATTTGACTGAAGCATTTACTGGAAACTTGGAAATTTCAACTTTTAGATTTCATCTCAGAACTACTAAATCAGAAATTCTGGGAGACTCAGAAATGTATGCTTTAATAGAACCTCCAACTGTTTCTGATACATACTGTAGTTTGAAAACTTCTGGTTTAGTGTTATATGTTAAAATATGTTTTCTGCACTAATGTATTATATAGAAGATGTTGGATATCATGGTTAAACAAATCACTTTGCAGACCATGAATCCAAAGTATGCCTCATATTCAACTAGTAGGCTACAATGTGAAAAAAATAGAAATAATTTTTAATCTTTTTTTCACAATGGAAACTTGATGCATGCATAATAACTTTGCATCCATCTGTCATGAAACTAAGCCAAGGTATTCTGGAATATCTTAGTTAATACAGATAGGTGATATGAGGTATCTAAGAATTTAAGTGTCCAGAAAATGGATATGCTTTTTCCCCACTGTTTTCAACCACTTGAGTTTACAGTTAAACAGGTAAAAACACATCATCTTTTGATCATCTTTTTCTTTTTATAAATTTTTTTTTATTTTAAAGAGAATAAAACAAAAGAGGACATATCTATTTTCTAAGGGGCATGGATGCAAAATAAAATTTAAAACCATAGTATATCAAAGGTTACAGTGGCAGGGCAAAATTTAGAAAGGGGCCAAATGGAGAATAGTTTAACATAGGAGTGAGTGAATTAGGAAAACCTCACTGAGAGGTCACTTCAGAGCAAAACTTGGAGGAAGAGGTGACATATGTAGATATAAGGGGTATACAAAAATGTTTTAGGCTAAACCAAAGGCCAGTACAATGACCCTGGGGGAGGAGCGTGCCATGTGTGACCAAGGAACGATCCTGGAGCTAGAATGGCAGATGAGAAGAGGGAGGAAGCACTGGAAATGAGGTCAGAGTGTGACCTAACACTTGACTAGTGTGCGGTCAATAAAGATTGAAGTCTTACTCTTGTGGAAATAGACAAAAGCTGTGCAACTGAAAGAGGGTGACTACTTCTTCAGAGCTTTCTTCATAACAAGAGGCCCAGCCACCATCAGTTGCATTTCCCAGATTCCAAGGTGGACAGGAGGGTGGGAAATCTTCAGAAATACTCCAATGGTGGATATTGGAGTGGGGAGGCTGGAGGCTCTTAGCTAGAACTGGGACATATTTGGCTTTCTCTGTGTGGTGTTGAGTAGGAAGCAGCAGTAATACAACAGGGAAACTCTCAGTCCTGGCCCAAGTCTCAACCATTCTGGAAAAAATATGGTAGATTTTATGGCTTGGCATGCCCAACCTAGTTCTACAGAAGTTGTGAGTCACAGTTCTATCATCAGATATGGCAGGGACATTATTCTTTTATATACTTAGTTTTTCACTCTGAAGAAAATGGAAGTCATTATAGGGTTTTAAACAAAGAAATGTAATAATTTAATGCGGCGCCCTTTTCTGTCCATGCTGCGTCCTAGTCCATCCACGCCTTGTGACAATCGCTTCTCCAGGAAAAGGACACCGCATGTGGGAATTGGGCGCGGGGATCTTGAAATGTTTTGTACTGATAATTGTAATTTGTGTAGTTCACATGTGTATGTTTTCACGTAATGCTCAATATGGAGTCGAGGGTGGAGACTCCAGGGGGGTTGCTGGAGGCCCTCTAGATAACCCCTTTGTGAGGACT